>UESW01003838.1:0-334558 GCA_900491605.1 Calamus simplicifolius | reverse complement strand
TAATCAAGGTAATCAAGGAAGATTATAGTGTGGACCCAAGTGAATCTTGGGAGTGGACGTAGGTGTTGGATACACCGAACCACTATAAACTCTTTGTGTTTGCCGTGTCTCCTTTATCTCTATCTCTATCTGATTGCATTTTATTTTTTGCATCTGCATTCACTTCCACACATACTAAGCAAACAAATATTTCAAAAGGTTTAAATTTTTAAAGAACCCAATTCACCCCCCCCCTCTTGGGTTGTCATCTGGGCCAACAATTGGTATCAGAGCTAGTGCTCATTAGATTTTGATCACACGATCAAGAGCTAAAGATCCAAATGCAGCTCAAGTTGGATCATTTGCTGAAGGTCATTCTACGAATAGACCTCCACTGTTTAATGGTTCAAATTATTCATATTGGAAAGCTAGAATGAGGATATTCATTCAAGCTTCTGACTATGAACTATGGGGTGTTATAATTAATGGACCTAGTACACCCACACATGTTATTGATGGCACTATTGTTCCTAAGCCCGAAAGGGACTGGAATGATAATGATAGGAAAATGGCACAGCTCAATGCTAAGGCCATGAATGTCTTATATTGCTCTTTAGACGCAAATGAATTTAATAGAATCTCCACATGTAATTCCGCAAAGGAGATTTGGGATAGATTAGAGGTTACCCATGAGGGTACCAACCAAGTAAAAGAATCTAAAATTAATATTCTTGTTCATAAATATGAGTTGTTTAGCATGGAACAATCTGAAACCATTGCATGCATGTATACTAGATTTACAGATATTGTAAATGGTTTGAAAAAGTCTTGGTAAGACATATACTAACTCAGAACTTGTTCGAAAAATTCTTAGGTCACTACCAAGATCATGGGAAGCAAAAATGACAGCAATCCAAGAAGCAAAGGACCTCAACACTCTACCCTTAGAGGAGCTTCTAGGATCACTTATGACCCATGAGCTGACAATGAAGCAGCATGTAGAGGAGGACACAAAGAAGAAGAAAGTGATTGCCCTCAAAGCTGCAAAAGAAGAAGAGAGCAGCAGTGATGATGATGATGATGAAGAGACTGCTCTCTTAGCTAAAAAGTTTAAAAGATTCATGAGGAGAAAGAAACCCTTCCACAAGAAGAAATTTAGAGCAAAGTGGGAAGGAGAAAAGGATAAGAACAAGGACAAGGACAAAGAAAAAGAGAAAGACCCCTTGACTTGCTATGAGTGTAACAAACCGGGGCACTTTAGGAATGAATGTCCTAAATTAAAGAAAGCCTACAAAAAGAAAAAGAAGGCTTATGTGGCGACTTGGAGTGATAGCGAAGAATCTTCTTCCGAAGAAGAAGAACAAAAGGAAGTCGCAAATGTATGTTTTATGGCGGACGACAACGATGAGGTAAGTTCCGATAACCCTTGCGATGAATTTGCATTTGATGAATTATTTGATGCTTTTAATGAACTTGTCGGCGATTTCAAGGTTTGAAAAAGAAATACAAGATTTTGAAAAATAAAAATTTAACTTTCATTAAAGAAAAGGAAGATCTTAATAATGAAGTTAAGAAACTTAAATCTGAAAATGAAATTTTAGTAAAAGAAAAAGAATTAATTTCCAATGAAAATGATAAACTAAGGAAAGAGGTTGAAAAACATAAGAACATAGTTGATAAGTTTACCTTAAGCTCAACTAAATTGGACATGTTATTAAATAGTCAAAAAGCAGTTTTTGACAAAGCCGGATTAGGGTATAACACTTTAAGAAACAAAAATCACTGAAAAATATTTTTGTGCGTGCTGGCCAAAGTAATTTTACATGCTTTAAATGTAATAAAAAAGGACATAAATCTTATGAATGTAAAATTCTAAAACCTAATAAAAACTTAAATATTAAAGGAAAGAAAATATGGGTTCCAAAAGGAACAGTTTTTATTGCTACTAACCATGAAGGACCCAAGAAAGCTTGGGTACCTAAACATAAGACTTGATCATCTTTGCAGGAGTGTCTTGCGGCCAAAAGATCAAAGTGAAAGTGGTATCTTGATAGCGGCTGCTCAAGGCACATGACGGGTGACAAAGATCAATTCATCACCCTTGAAAGCAAAAGAGGAGGAGTAGTTACATTTGGCGACAATGGCAAAGGCCAAATCTTGGGGTTTGGTAACATTCAAATAACTCCCTCCACATATATTGAAAATGTCTTATATGTTGATGGTTTGAAACATAATTTAATTAGCATTAGTCAATTATGTGACAAAGGTTTTAAAGTATCATTTGAATCTTCTATATGCACAGTTGCTAATCCCATTGATAATAGCATTGTTTTTATTGGAAATAGAAATGGCAATGTATACTTGATTGACTTAGACAATTTGTCTACTAATAATCATTGCTTAGTTGCTAATAATGCTAATATGAATGAGATTGGTTGGTTGTGGCATCGAAGATTAGGTCACGCAAGCACACACTTGATTTCAAAACTAATTAGAATGGATTTAGTAAAAGGACTACCTAAAATAGATTTTGAAAATAACAAAATATGTGATGCATGTCAGTTTGGAAAACAAACGAGAAGTTCTTTTAAATCTAAAAATATTGTTTCAACTTCTAGGCCATTAGAGCTACTTCACATGGACCTTTTTGGACCAACTAGAACCACAAGTCTAGGAGGAAAGAAATATGGTCTTGTGATAGTAGATGATTACTCTAGATTCACTTGGGTAATGTTTTTAGCTCACAAAGATGAGACTTTCTCGATATTCATGAAATTCTTCAAGAAAGTAACAAATGAGAAAAACACTACCATAGTGTCTCTAAGAAGTGATCATGGAACTGAATTTGAAAATCACTTATTTGAAAGTTTTTGCAATGAAAATGGTATTAATCATAATTTTTCTGCACCAAGAACCCCTCAACAAAATGGAGTAGTTGAAAGGAAAAATAGAACTCTAGAAGACATGGCCCGTACCATGCTATGTGAAAGTAAACTCCCAAAATACTTTTGGGCGGAAGCTATTAACACAGCATGTTACATCCTAAATAGAGCATTAATAAGACCTATTTTAAAGAAAACACCTTATGAATTATGGCATGATAGAAAACCCAACATTAAATATTTTCATGCATTTGGTTGTAAATGTTTTATTCATAATAATGGTAAAAATAACTTAGGTAAATTTGATGCAAAATCTGATGAAGGAATATTCTTAGGTTATTCAACAACTAGTAAAGCATATAGAGTGTTCAATAAAGGAAGTTAATTGTTGAAGAATCTATTCATGTAGTTTTTGATGAATCTTTAGCATCAAGTTCCAAAAGGATTGATGATGAGGAAGATACAAACATTCTCGAAAACAATCTTGAAAAACTTAATATATCTTCAGATCATGAACAAGAAGCTAAAGATAATGATTCGCCTAATGCTGATGTTATTAATACTAATCATAATGATATAGATCTACCAAGAGATTGGAGATACGCTTATAGTCATCCCAAGGAATTGATTATAGGTGATCCATCTCAAGGAATAAGAACTAGATCATCTATGAGAAATATTAGTAATCACCTTGCATTTGTTTCTCAAATTGAACCTAAAACCATTGAAGAAGCTGAAAAAGATAATAATTGGATGTTAGCTATGCAAGAAGAATTAAACCAATTCACTAGAAATAATGTATGGACATTAGTGGAAAGACCTAAAGATCATTCTGTTATAGGATCAAAATGGGTTTTTAGAAATAAACTAGATGAAAATGGCATAGTAATTAGAAACAAAGCTAGATTAGTTGCAAAAGGATATAATCAAGAAGAAGGTATTGATTTTGATGAAACCTTTGCACCTGTAGCTAGATTAGAAGCCATTAGGCTATTACTAGCATTTGCATGTCACATGAACATTAATTTATTTCAAATGGATGTCAAAAGTGCATTTTTAAATGGATTAATAAATGAAGAAGTATTTGTTGAACAACCACCGGGATTTGAAGATCATGAATTTCCAAATCACGTTTTTAAATTGCACAAAGCTTTATATGGATTGAAACAAGCACCTAGAGCTTGGTATGATAGACTAAGTAAATTTTTGATTGAAAATGATTTTACAAGAGGAAATGTTGATAAAACATTGTTTTTGAAAAGAAAAGATAAAGATTTACTTGTAGTTCAAATTTATGTTGATGACATTGTATTTGGTGCTACTAACAATCTTCTATGTCAAGAGTTTGCTAAGTTAATGCAGGGAGAATTTGAAATGAGCATGATGGGAGAACTCAATTTCTTCCTTGGACTCCAAATCAAACAAAGCAAAGAGGGAATCTTTATCAACCAAACAAAGTACACAAGAGAAATTCTAAAGAAGTTTGGTATGGAATCAATCAAACCCCTCGGAACACCAATGAGTCCTTCATGCAAGCTGGACAAAGATGAAGAAGGTAAGAAGGTTGATCAAAAATATTATCGAGGTATAATCGGATCCCTACTTTACTTAACTGCAAGTAGACCAGACATAATGTTTGCTGTTTGCTTATGTGCTAGATTTCAGTCTGAACCTAAAGAATCACATTTAATTGCTGTTAAAAGAATTCTTAGATACCTTAGTGGAACAAAAAATGTAGGTTTATGGTATTCTAGAGACTCAACATTAAATCTGATTGCTTATTCTGATTCTGATTATGCTGGATGTAAGTTAGATAGAAAAAGCACAAGTGGTGCATGCCAATTTTTAGGAAGTAACTTAATCTCATGGTTTAGCAAAAAGCAAAATTCGGTTGCATTATCTACTGCTGAAGCAGAATATGTTGCAGCTGGAAGTTGCTGTGCTCAAATCCTATGGATTAAGAGACAACTTGAAGACTATGGTATCACACTTGATAAGACACCTATAAGATGTGATAATACAAGTGCAATCAATCTAACTAAAAATCCAATTCAACACTCAAGAACAAAGCATATTGAAATTAGATATCACTTTATAAGAGAACATGTTGCCAATAATGAAATTTGTCTTGATTATGTGAATACTGAAGAACAACTGGCAGATATATTTACAAAACCCTTAAGTGAAGAGAGATTTTGTTATCTTAGAGGAGAATTAGGAGTTTGTGATCCTTTGGAATAATTTTCTGAAACTCTTAAGAACAAACTATCTAGATTTCATCAATTTCTTGAAAAATCTTGATATTCAATAAGGAAATCTATCTAGATCTTGATTCATTGTTTCCCCAATTGCTAAGGAACATTTATCTAGAGTTTGATGATTAATTTGAATAGTTTCAGATCCTTGAAACTTGATTTTTTATCTCTAAACTGTTAGAGTCGACTCTGATAGTTTGTGGAGTCGACACCTTAGTTTTTGATGTTCTGTCTAATTAGAGCTCTGGCTTTTGTAGAGCCGACTCTAATTCGAGCGCTGACAGACTTTCTGGTTCGGAGCCGACACCCAATTTTTGGGAGTCGACTCTAGGTCGAACTAGGTCAAAAATAAAAAGGCGGAGTCGACCCCAAATCATTCCATCCATCTCCCAAAACCCCTCCAAGAAGTTCCAAAGCCTTTCCAACTTCCCCAATCTTCTCAAAACCCTTGATTACACATTCCAATCTTCTCAATGGCACCCAAGAGGCACGGTTTCGTCGGTGGAGCGTCCGTTCCCATGAGGCAACGCACTATTCGGAGGCAACCCTCGCCATCCTCCTCTTCGGCCACTCAAGAAGATTCCCACCTTCACCTCTTCACCCAAAGTAGATCAACTAGCCGGTAAGACTATCACAACTGGAGGAAGGTCAACTTTGATTTCTTTGAGTCGGAGGGCTTCACAATAGGAAGATGTTTAAAAGAAATGGGGTGGGAAAAGATTTGCTCATTAGATATCCCCACTTATCCAGCCCTAGTGAGAGAGTTTTACAATGGTTTAAGTAGAGGAGAAGGCGGTTTAATCAGTATGGTAAGAGGAACAAAAGTTGTAATAACAGCTGAAATACTTGGAAATTTGTTGGAAATGCCCACAATTGGTATTATGGAATATCAACATGATGATAGAAGTGGAGCATTGTCAAGAATGTTAGGGAGGGATGTAACCGAGTTTGAGGAAATACTTGCTAATCAATTAAATCTGGAACTCAGGTTACTACACAACATTTGTGGAAGAATTTTATTTCCCAAAATTGGTAGATTTGAGTACGTCTCGGAGCGAGACATTCTTTGATGGACTATATTATAACTGGAAAGCCAGTCAACCTAGCTGGCATGATGATTGGTTATATGGCAGAGGCTGCTACAAAGAAAAGATCTACACTGCCATATGGTATGGTTCTTACATTAATCTTTAGAAGCCAAGGTGTGCTAATTATGGAGAATGAACCCCTAAGGAAATTAAGGCACACTGACTATTATAGTATTTCTACTATTCATCGGATGGGCTTCAAGAAGTTAAATGGTATATGGATGAAAGGAGGACGAGAAGAAAGAGCTGAGAGAGATAGAACTGAAGAGACCAGAGTAGAAGATATCCCCGGACCATCCACTGCGGGACCATCTGTCCTTGATCCATGTATTGCGGGACCATCTACAGCTGGACCTTCAGAAGCTGGACCGAGCACGGTTCCCTCTCCTCCACATCTGTCTGCTACTGCTTCTGGGAGATTCTCTGATGAGCAGATTGGTCAGTTGAGAGCCTTGCTTGCTGAATATGATAGTCAGAGATCTCATGAGATTAATCAATTAAAAGAAGACTTTAATCAGTTGAAAGAAGAACTTAACTCGAGACTGGACATGATCTCCTTTTCCATAAGCAATTCTGTTGAATCCTTTGGTGCTGAACTTCACAAAATCTTTGAAAGGATGGAAGGCATTGCTGATGGGTCGGGATCTTATGTTCATGCAACTGGTCAACTGAAGAAGGACATTGACCTTGCAGTCTCACAGATTGAAGCTTGCCTTGAAAATTTTAAGAAATCTCAAAAAGATGATGTAATGGAAATCATAGGTCACTTGAAGAAAATTGTATTCAAACATATCTGACTTTGATTTTAATTTTGATAGTTTGTATTTAGGAACTTTTAATATCTAATGTATTTCACTTTAGAATGTACTTGAATCAACTTATGTAATGTTTCTTACTTATGTAATGCAATTACACATTTTCAAATCTGTCTATGATTGACTGCTTGAATCCCTATGTCTTATTGAACCAATAATTTTTTCTCTAATAACTTTCTTTATCTAATACTCTCCTTATTGCTGATAACAAAAAAGGGGGAGAGATGGTTGAATATATACAAAAAGAAAGAAAGAAAGGGGGAGAAATGATTGTTTATGCAAAAGAAAGAGACTTGAAATTTTAATCAGTTCAATTAAAATTTAATTTTTATATAGGGGGAGCTATTCAATGCAGGGGGAGCTTAACAACAAGCTCAATTGCAATTTTCTGTACATTTAATTTAAATGTTCATAATTGATGGCTTATATTGAACTCATGCATAATTTTAAAAGTTCACTTTGAATATTGGCATCAAATTCTTCATTAAAAATGTTTTAATCTTTAAAATGACTATAATCTTTAGTTCGAATGAATTTTTGAATGCATATACTCAAAGTTTTTGTTATCATCAAAAAGGGGGAGATTGTTGACCCAATTGATGATTTTGATGATTAACAAAACTATTTGAGTATAACTATTGGAGGCTCTAATGATTTTGATTAAGTTTTTCAGATTATAAGTCTATTGAATGATCAAAATCAGGAGTTAAATCGTGTTCTGGATCGAATCTAATGTCTAGGTAAGATTGCAGACATTAGAGTCGACTCCGAGAATCACAGAGCCGACTCCAGTATCTGGCACGGAAGTTAGAGTCGACTCCGAACTGTTAGAGCCAACTCTCACAGAAGAAACAGAACGTTGATTTTTCTGGCCCCGACTTAGAGTCGACTCCGGGTATGTTAGAGTCGACTCCAGAAAAGTTTCTTGTCGACCCCAGAAAAGTCAGAGACGACTCCAGAAATAATGGATTAAAGTGTTTCGAGTTAGAGCCGACTCCAGAAAAGTTAGAGTCGACTCCAACCCATCTGGAACAAAAAATCAAATTGCCAGATCAGCTCTAACGGTAATATTTCTATTTTACTTTATTTCTAACGGATATATTTTGTTGCAAGGTACACTCCAACGGATAGTTTTCTTCCAAAAATGGCTTGAAAGAAATCTATAAAAAGGGAAGACTATCATTCAAAAAAGAAGAACGAAAAAAAACGGAGAGAAATCAGAAAAACAAAGAGAAAAATCGAAAATTGAGAAATCCCAATCCAAAAATCCGAAAAAGAGAGAGTCTGTATCTCAAGAGGAAAACCTTCTAGCTCAAATCCACTCCACTCCAAAAAGCTCAAGAGGAATCCAAGACATACAAATCAAAGTTCTGGTGGATTTCCCATATTGGAGAAAGAAAATCAGTTTCTTGCTTTTCAACCCTTCTCAACTGCTTCAACTGTGAAGAATCGAAGCTGAGGCTTGATTCAATCCAGCAAGGAGAAGAAGAAAAGAAGAAAAGAAGAAAAGCTCAAAAGCCAACCAACTATAAATCAGGCTTTTCTAAACCTTATTATTTTATTTGATTATTTGCTCATTGAGGAGCTGTATATTTGAAAAACTATATTTCCTTTGTTTGTGTCTAGTTCAATCTGGGGGGTTGAACTAGTGGAGGTAGTCTTACCTCGGTACAAGCTTGGTATAGCTTGAGTTAGGGTTTTTGTGCTGGTGAGCCCAGAAAACCGGCTGGGTTCGTTGTGATCCCGGAAAAACAACAAGTTTGAGTTGTGAGCTTGTAAAACAACTCGGCTGTAATCAAGGAAGATTATAGTGTGGACCCAAGTGAATCTTGGGAGTGGACGTAGGTGTTGGATACACCGAACCACTATAAACTCTTTGTGTTTGCCGTATCTCCTTTATCTCTATCTCTATCTCTATCTTATTGATTGCATTTTGTTTTTTGCATCTGCATTCACTTCCACACATACTAAGCAAACAAATATTTCAAAAAGGTTTAAATTTTTAAAGAACCCAATTCACCCCCCCCTCTTGGGTTGTCATCTGAGCCAACAACATATATCGTGAATAGTCATCAATAAATGAGATGAAGTATCTCTGACCATACGAATCCATATCTGGATTATAGATATCCGTATGTATGATCTCCAGTATTTCTGAACTTCTCTTGGCATCTTTCTTGGACTTGTTGGTTTGCTTTCCCTTTATGCAGTCCACACAAGTGTCAAAATCAGTAAAATCAAGAGTATCAAGTACTCCATCTTTTACTAATCTTTTAATTCTCTCAATGGAGATATGACCTAATCTCCGATACCACAAAATAGTGGAATTCTCATTTATAACACATATTTTCATACTAGTTTGGGCGTGCATCACATTATAGGTGGTATTATTTTTTAAATTAATTTGAAAAAGATTGTCTGACAATGTACCATTCCCAATAAGCTTAGATTTATAAAATAAATCAACAGAGCTTTTATTAAAATTAAAGGAGTATCCTACTGGTACAAGCCTTGACACTGAAATCAAATTTCTAGAGAAACTTGGAATATAAAATGTCTTTTTCAAATCCAAAACAAAACCAGAATGTAAAATAAGTCTGCACGTTCCAATTTCTTCCACATGTGAACCCATCTTGTTTGCTGAATAGATGCTTTGTTCACTTCCCAATGGTTTCCTTTGATTTAGAAAACCCTGCAAGGTATTTGAAACATGGATTGTAGAACCAGAATCAATCCACCATGTGTTATGACATATAACCAAATTGGATTCATGACATACGAATGAGGTTAGAGTACCTTTCTTGTCAAGCCAAGCTTTGAATTTGAGACAATCTTTCTTTATATGCCCTTTCTTCTTACAAAAGAAGCACTTGGACTCCTTCTTGTCTTCTGTATGGATGGATACTTTACCCTTTCCTTTGCGTTTGGCTTTGGGAGCTTTAGTCTTTCTCTGAGTGACTAAATGTGCACTTTCTCCCATTTCTAAAATCAGCCTCCCTTCCTCTTGAACACACATGGTCAGAAGTTCATTAATTGACCATTTGTCCTTATGTGTGTTGTAAGATATTTTGAAGGGACTATACTACTGTGGGAGTGAGCTCAAAATAAAGTGCACCAAGAAAGATTCTGACATCTCAACCTCTAGGGATTTCAACTGAGCCGCAATTTCCCTCATCTTCATGATGTGCTCACACACACCTCCAACCGTAGTGAGCTTCATTGATGATAATTTTGTCATTAGGGTGCTAGCCATTGCCTTATCTGAAGACTCAAATTGTGCATCAATAGCCTTCAGAAGTTCCTTGACATTTTTGCACTCAGGAATTGAACCACGTATACTAGCAGAAATTTTAGTACGTATGAACATCATACTGAGGCGATTGGACCATTCCTATCGTTCATACGCAGCAATCTCAGCCTGAGTGCTAGTAGATGTAACTGAATGTGATTCATCCTTCCTGATAGCATAGTCAATATCCATGCACCCTAATTGAAGAAGAATTCTCTCCTTCCATAATTTATAATTATCACCACTTAAATCGGAAACGTCACATTTCATATCAGAAATATTAACAGGCAAAATAGCTCCATAAAAATAAAATCATGTTCATGTAATTGAATTTGAGGCATATAACTTGATGTCATGTTTTACCAATGTAAACATGCAATAACATGAATCAATAACATACAATAACTACCTGTGGGCTAAGTTATTATACTCAAATAGACTCATTAACTTAATGATGTGACTAACAAATTATATTCCTTTCTTAATTCCTATGGGTAATTAAGAAAATAATTTGTTATCGCATCCTAATTAATTATATGTTGGCCCAGATGGCAACCCAAGAGGGGATGGGTGAATTGGGTTCTTTAAAAAATTAGCCCTTTTTCAAATAGTTTGCTTGAGATTAATGAGGGCAAATGCAAGGTAACTATAAAGTGCAGTGAATAAGATAGAGATAGAGAAAGAGACAATGAGATACTGCAAACACAAGAGATTTTATAGTGGTTCGGTGCAACCAGCACCTACGTCCACTCCCAAGATTCACTTGGGTCCACACTATAATCTCTCTAGATTACAGCCGAGTTGTTTTCCAAGCTCACAACTCAAACTTGTTGTTTTCTCGGGTGCACAACGAACCCAGCCGGTTTTACTCGGGCTTACCAGCACAAAACCCTACACATTGTTTTTCACGGGCTCACAACTAACCCAAGCTTAAACAAGCTTAAACCGAGGTAAAACTACCTCCTCTAGTTCAATCCCCCAGATTGAACTAGGCAAAAATAAGATAAGTATTGTGTGTGAATACAAAGCTCCTCAATGAGCAAATATACAAATTAAGAATAACAAGGTTTAGAAAAGCCTGATTTGAAGATAGGTTGACTTTTGATTTTTCTTCTTTTCTTCTTTTCTTCTTCTCCTTGCTGGATTGAATCAAGCCTCAGCTCCGATTCTTCGCGGTTGAAGCAGTTGAGAAGGGTTGAAAAGCAAGAAATGAATCTCCTTTCTCCAAGTTGGGAAATCCTTCAAGACTTCGATTTGAACGCTTTGGATTCCTCTTGAGCCTTTTTGGAGTGGAGTGGATTTGAGCTAGAAGGTTTTCCTCTCAAGATTCAAGCTCACGGATTTTTGAAATGGGATTTGTCTATCTCAGATTTTCTCTCTTTGTTTTTCAGATTTTCCATTCTTTTCCTCTCTTCTTCTCTTTTATCCCTCTCTTTTTTTTGAACAATAGACTTCCCTTTTTATAGATTTCTTTTACACCATTTTTAGAAGAAAACTATCCGTTGGAGTGTACCTTGTATCAAAATATATCCGTTAGAAATGAGGTAAAATAGAAATATTACCGTTAGAGCTGATCTGGCAACTTTACTTTTCGTTCCAGGTGGGTTGGAGTCGACTCTAACTTTTCTGGAGTCGGCTCTAGCTCGAGGCGTTTTAAAATGATATTTCCAGAGTCGTCTCTGACTTTTCTGGGGTCGACAAGAAACTTTTCTGGAGTCGACTCTAACTTACCCGGAGTTGACTCTAGGTCGGGGCCAAAAAAATCGACTTTCTGCTTCATCTGTGAGAGTCGACTCTAACAGTCTCGGAGTCGACTCTAATGACCGTGCCAGTTCCGGAGTCGGCTCTGTGATTCTCGGAGTCGACTCTAATGTCTGCAATTCTTACCTAGACATTAGATTCGATCCAGAACACATTGTAACTCCTGATTTTGATCTTTCAATAGTCTTATAGGCTGAAACACTAAATCAAAATCATCAGAGCCTTCAAAAATTATACTCAAATAGTTTTGTTAATCATCAAAATCATCAATTGGGTCAACAATCTCCCCCTTTTTGATGATAACAAAAACTTTGAGTATATGCATTCAAAAATTCAATCAAACTAAGGATTATAGTCATTTTAACTTTAAACCATTGAAATTAAGGTTTTGATGCAATGTTCAATGTAAACTTTAAAATTGTACATGAGTTCAATATAATCCATCAATATTGAATTGATAAACTTAATGTGCATAAGATTGAAAATGAGCTTTTTGTTAAGCTCCCCCTGCATTGAGTAGCTCCTCTTATATATAAACATCAAATTGTAACTGATAATCATTTCAATTCATTTGCATAAATAATTAATTCTCCCCTTTCTGCATAAACAATTAATTCTTCCCCTTTCTTTCTTTCTTTATGCATATATTATTCAATATTCCTATTCAATCTTTCTTTCTTTGCATATACGCAACTATCTCTCCCCTTTTTTGTTATTAGCAATAAGGAGAGTATATAAAAAGTTTATAATCTCAATAAAGCATAGGAATCCAATCAATCAAAATTTGAAAATGTGAAATTGTATTTCATAAGCAAGAACCATTACATCAGTTGATTCATATACATTTCAAAATGAAATACATTGGATATTCAAAAACTTCCTAAGTACAAACTATCAAACTAAAAAACAAGGTCAGATGTGCTTGAATACAATTTTCTTTAGATGACCTATAATTTCCATTACATCATCCTTTTGTGATTTCTTAAAATTTTCAAGGCAAGCTTCGATTTGAGAGACTGCAAGGTCAATATCCTTCTTTAATTGACCCGTTGCATGAACATATGATCCTGATCCATCGGCAATGCCTTCCATCCTTTGAAGATCTTGTGAAGCTCAGATCCAAAGGATTCTACAGAATTGCCTAAGGTAAAGGATAGCATGTCCAGTCTCGAATTTAGTTCATCCTTCAACTGATTAAAGTCATCTTTCAATTGATTAATTTCATTTGACCTGTGACTGTCATACTCAGCAAGTAAGCTTCTTAACTGATCAAGTTGTTCATTAGAAAATCTTCTAGAATTTGTTATAGGCTGATGTGGAGGTGATGGAATAGAACTCGGTCCGGCCTCTGAAGGTCCAGCTGAAGAAGGTCCCGCAAAAGATGAATCAGGGACTGATGGTCCCGCAGTAGATGGTCCCGGGATTTCTTCTAGTCTGGTTTCCTCTGCTCCATCCCTATCTGCTCTTTCCTCTCTCCCTC
Source organism: Calamus simplicifolius (assembly GCA_900491605.1). Lineage (NCBI taxonomy): Eukaryota > Viridiplantae > Streptophyta > Magnoliopsida > Arecales > Arecaceae > Calamus > Calamus simplicifolius. The sequence goes on along the minus strand of UESW01003838.1, from coordinate 321,009 downwards.
CCTTCATCCAAACACCATTTACCTTCTTGAATCCCATTCTATGAATAGTTGATATGCTGTAATAATCAGTGTGTCTCATTTTTCTTAAAGGTTCATTCTCCATTAAGAGCACACCTTGGCTTCTAAAGATAAGTGTCAGAATCATACCGTATGGCAGTGTTGATCTTTTCTTTGTAGCTGCCTCTGCCATGTATCCAATCATCATGCCAGCTAAATTGACTGGCCTCCCAGTAATTATACAGTCCATTAACAATACGTCTCGTTCCGAGACATACTCGAATCTCCTATTTTTGGAAATAAGATTCTACCACATATATTATGCAATAATCTGAGTTCTAGGCTCAACTGATTTGCAAAGATTTCTTCGAACTCAGTCACATCTCTTCCTAGCATCCTTGACAGTGCACCACTTCTGTCATTAAGTTGACATTCCATTAAACCAACAGTGGGCATTTCTAATAGGGTTCCAAGAATTTCAGTTGTTACCGTAACCCTAGTTCCTCTTACTGTGCTTATCAATCCTCCTTCTCCTCTGCTTAATCCATTATAAAACTCTTACCAATGCTGGATAAGTGGGTAAATCTAGTGAGCACACTTTCTCCCATCCCATATCCCTTAAATTTCTTCCAATAGAGAAACCTTCCGATTCAAATAAATCAAAGTTAACTTTTCTCCCAGTGGTAATGGTCTTACCAGCTAAATGATCAACCTTAGGAGATGAGGGTGATGGTGGTGAATCCTCTTGAGTGGCCGAAGAGGAAGAAGGCGATGGTTGCCTCCGAACCGTGCGTCTCTTCGTTGGAATGGATGCTCCACCGACGAATCCGCGCCTCTTTGGAGCCATTGAGAGGATTGGAAGGTTAATCAAGGGTTTTGAGTAGTTTTGGGGAAGTTGGAAAAGTTTTGGAGTTCTTTGGATAGGTTTAGGAGACGATTGGAATGATTGGGGGTCGACTCCGCCTTTTTATTTTTGACCTAGCTCGACTTAGAGTCGACTCCCGAAAACTGGGTGTCGGCTCCGAACCAGAAAATCTGTCAGCGCTCGTATTAGAGTCGGCTCCACAAAAGCCAGAGTCGGCTCTAATCACTCAGACAGAACATCAAAACTCAGGAGTCGACTCCACAAACTGTCAGAGTCGACTCTAACAGTTTCAGAGATTAAGTTTCAAGAATTTGAAACTATTCAAATTAATCATCAAATTATAGATTAATGTTCTTTAGCAATTGGAGAAATAATGAATCAAGTTCTAGATAGATTTTCTTATTGAAATATCAAGATTTTTCAAGAAAATGATGAAATTTAGATAGATGTCCTTAAGAGTTTCAGAAAACTATTCCAAAGGATCACAAACTCCTAATTCTCCTCTAAGATAACAAAATCTTTCTTCACTTAAGGGTTTTGTTAATATATCTGCAAGTTGTTCTTCAGTATTCACATAATCAAGATAAATTTCATTATTGGCTACATATTCTCTTATAAAGTGATATCTTATTTCAATATGCTTTGTTCTTGAATGTTGAATTGGATTTTTAGTAAGATTTATTGCACTTGTATTATCACATCTTATGGGTGTCTTATCAAGTGTGATACCATAGTCTTCAAGTTGTCTCTTAATCCATAGGATTTGAGCACAGCAACTTCCAGCTGCAACATATTCTGCTTCCGCAGTAGATAATGCAATCGAGTTTTGCTTTTTGCTAAACCAAGAGATTAAGTTACTTCCTAAAAATTGGCATGCACCACTTGTGCTTTTTCTATCTAACTTGCATCCGGCATATCAGAATCTGAGTATGCAATTAGATTTAATGTGGAGTCTCTAGAATACCATAAACCTACATTTTTTGTTCCACTTAAGTATCTTAGTATTCTTTTAACAGCTATTAAGTGTGATTCTTTAGGTTCTGATTGAAATCTAGCACATAAACATACAGAAAACATAATATCTGGTCTACTTGCGGTTAAATAAAGAAGGGATCCGATAATACCTCGATAATACTTTTGATCAACCTTTTTACCTTCTTCATCTTTGTCCAGCTTGCATGAAGGACTCATTGATGTTCCGAGGGGTTTAATTGATTCCATACCAAATTTCTTTAAAATCTCTCTTGTGTACTTTGTTTGGTTAATAAAGATACCCTCTTTGCTTTGTTTGATTTGAAGTCCAAGGAAGAAGTTGAGTTCTCCCATCATGCTCATCTCGAATTCTCCCTACATTAACTTGGCAAATTCTTGACATAGAGAATCGTTAGTAGCACCAAAAACAATGTCATCAACATATATTTGTACTACAAGTAAATCTTTACTTTTTCTTTTCAAAAATAAAGTTTTATCAACATTTCCTCTTGTGAAATCATTTTCAATTAAAAATTTACTTAGTCTATCATACCAAGCTCTAGGTGCTTATTTCAAACCATATAATGCCTTGTGTAATTTAAAAACGTGATTTAAAATTCATGATCTTCAAAACCTGATGGTTGTTCTACATAAACTTCTTCATTTATAAATCCATTTAAAAATGCGCTTTTAACATCCATTTCAAATAAGTTAAAGTTCATATGACATGCAAATGCAAGTAAAAGTCTAATGGCTTCTAATCTAGCTACCGGTGCAAAGGTTTCATCAAAATCAATACCTTCTTCTTGATTATATCCTTTTGCAACTAATCTAGCTTTGTTTCTAATTACTATGCCATTTTCATCTAGTTTATTTCTAAAAATCCATTTTGATCCTATAACTGAATGATTTTTAGGTCTTTCAACTAAAGTCCATACATTATTTCTTGTAAATTGATTTAATTCTTCTTGCATTGCTAGCATCCAATTGTTATCTTTTTCAGCTTCTTCTATAGTTTTAGGTTCAATTTGTGATACAAATGCAAGATGATTACTAATATTTCTCATATATGATCTAGTTATTATTCCTTGAGATGGATCACCTATAATCAATTTCTTGGATGACTATGAGCATATCTCCAGTCTCTTGGAAGATCTATATCATTATGATCAATATTGACATCATCGACCTTATGTGAATCATCATCTTTAGCTTCTTGCTCATGATCTGAAGATACTTCAATATTAAGTTTTTTAAAATCTTTTTCAATTATAATTGTATCTTTCTCATCATCAATCTTTTCAGATCCAGTTGCTAAAGATTCATCAAAAACTACATGTATGGATTCTTCTACTATTAAGGTTTTCTTGTTAAAGATTCTATAAGCTTTACTAGTTGTTGAATAACCTAGAAAAATTCCTTCATCAGATTTAGCATCAAATTTTCCTAAGTTGTTTTTACCATTATTATGAATGAAACATTTACATCCAAATGCATGAAAGTATTTTATATTTGGTTTTCTTTCATTCCATAATTCATAAGGTGTTTTCTTTAATATTGGTCTTATTAAAGCTCTGTTTAAGATGTAACATGCTGTGTTAATTGCTTCCGCCCAAAAATACTTTGGTAAGTTGCTTTCGCATAGCATGGTACGGGCCATGTCTTCTAAGGTTCTATTTTTTCTTTCAACTACACCGTTTTGTTGTGGGGTTCTAGGGGCTGAAAAGTTATGATTAATTCCATTTTCAGAACAAAAACTTTCAAATAAGTGATTTTCAAATTCAGTTCCATGATCACTTCTTAAAGACACTATGGTAGTGTTTTTCTCATTTGTGACTTTCTTGAAGAATTTCAGAAATATCGAGAAAGTCTCATCTTTGTGAGCTAAAAACATTACCCAAGTGTACCTAGAGTAATCATCTACAATCACTAGACCATATTTCTTTCCTCCTAGACTTGTGGTTCTAGTAGGTCCAAATAGGTCCATGTGAAGTAGCTCTAAAGCCCTAGAAGTTGAAACAACATTTTTAGATTTGAAAGAACTTCTAGTTTGTTTTCCAAATTGACATGCATCACAGATTTTGTTATTTTCAAAATCTAACTTAGGTAAACCTTTAACTAAATCCATTTTAATTAATTTTGAAATAAGGTGTGTGCTTGCATGACCTAACCTACGATGCCATAACCATCCAATATCATTTATGTTAGCATTGTCAGCAATTAGGCAATGACTACTTTCAGATAATTTGTCTAAGTCAACTAAGTACACATTGCTATGTCTATAACCAGTAAAAACAATGCTATCATTAATGGAATCAAATACTATGCAAATAGAAGATTTAAATGAAACATTAAAGTTCTTATCACATAGTTGGCTTATACTAATTAAATTGTGCTTTAAACCATCAACATCAAGTACATTATCAATAAATGTAGATGGAGTTATGCAAACTTTACCAAGGCCCATAATTTGACCTTTACCGTTATCGCCAAACGTTACAACTCCACCTTTCTTTTCTTCTAGGGTGATGAATTCATCTTTGTCACCCATCATATGTCTTGAGCAGCCACTATCAAGGTACCACTTTTTCTTTGATCTTTTGGCTACAAGACATTCCTGCACCATAATTTAAACTTTATGTTTAGGTACCCAAGCTTTCTTGGGTCCTTCATGGTTAGTAGCAACAAAAATTATTCCTTTCGGAACCCATATTTTCTTTGCTTTAACATTTAACTTGTTGTCATTATTTAATGTTTTGCATTCAAAAGATTTATGTCCTTTTTGATTACATTTAAAACAAGTAATATTACTTTGGTTACCTTTTATAAAAATATTTTTCAATAATTTTTGCTTTCTAAATGTGTTATACCCTAAACCTGCTTTGTCAAAAACTGCTTTTTGACTATCTAAAATCATATTTAGTTTAGTTGAGCTTAGAGTAAATTTCTCAACAATATCTTTATACTTTGTAACATCTTTCTTAAGAAAATTATTTTCGTTAGAGATTGATTCTTTTTCTAAAGCTGAGGTTTCTAATTGATCTTTTAAATCTTTTGTTGAGTTTTTAATTTCAGATTTCAACAAATCTATTTCTTGATTAAAATTATCTCTTTCTTTGCTAAGTTCTTCTTTTTCATTAGTTAAGTTCTTAACTTCTAAAGCTAATTCATTTTTACTTTTAGTTAAGCTAATATTGTCATTTTTCAAAAACTTATACTTCTTTTTCAAAGATTTAAAATCAATCATCAATTCATTGAAAGCTTCAAACATTTCATCAAATGTAAATTCATCATTTGAGTTTTCAGAACTTACCTCATTGTCGTTGTCGTCGTTGTTGGCCATGAAGCAGATATTGGCAACTTCCTTTTGTTCTTCTTCTTCTGACGAGGAAGATTCATCAGACCATGTTGCCATATATGCTTTCTTCCTTTTCTTGTAGGCCTTTTTCAGCAAAGGACAATCATATCTAAAGTGCCCTGGCTTTTTACACTCATAACATACTAAGGGCTCTTTTTCTTTTTCTTTCTCCTTGTCCTTTTTCTTATCTTTTTCTCCATCAATTCTTGCTCCAAATTTCTTTTTATGGAAGGGCCTTTTTCTCATAAACTTTCTGAATTTTTTGGCCAAAAGAGCAGTTTCATCATCATCTTCATCATTACTTTCACTGCTGCTCTCTTCCATTTCTGCAGTTTTGAGGGCAAGTGTTTTCTTTCTTTTTGTTTCTTCCTCAACATGCTGCTTCATTGTCAGCTCGTGGGTCATTAGGGATCCTAGAAGCTCCTCTAAAGGTAATGCATTGAGGTTCTTTGCTTCTTGGATAGCGGTGACTTTTGCTTCCCACGCTCTTGGTAGTGACCTAAGAATTTTGCGCACAAGGTCAGCATTAGAATAAATTCTACCAAGACTCTTTAAACCATTCACAATATCAGTGAATCTAGTGAACATGCATGTGATGGTTTCAGTTTGTTCCATTGTAAACAATTCATATTTATGAACCAAAATATTTATTTTTGATTCCTTAACTTGGTTTGTTCCTTCATGTGTTATTTCCAACCTATCCCAAATTTCTTTTGCAGAATTACATGTTGAGATTCGGTTGAATTCATTAGAGTCTAAGGAACAATATAAAATGTTGATGGCTTTAGCATTTAATTGTGTCATTCTCCTATCATTATCATTCCAATCCCTTTCGGGCTTAGGAACAATAGTGTCATCTATCAAGTGTGTGGGTGTACTAGGTCCATTGATTATTACTCCCCACAATTCATAGTCAGAAGCTTGAATGAATATTCTCATTCTAGCTTTCCAATATGAATAGTTGGTTCCATTAAATAAAGGAGGTCTATTCGTAGAATGACCTTCAGCAAAACATGAACCACTTTGTGTTGCCATAAGGATCTTTAGCCCTTGATCGTGAGACCAAATTCTAAATGAGCACTTGCTCTGATACCAATTGTTGGCCCAGATGGCAACCCAAGAGGGGGGGTGAATTGGGTTCTTTAAAAAATTAGCCCTTTTTCAAATAGTTTGCTTGAGATTAATGAGGGCAAATGCAAGGTAACTATAAAGTGCAGTGAATAAGATAGAGATAGAGAAAGAGACAATGAGACACTGCAAACACAAGAGATTTTATAGTGGTTCGGTGCAACCAGCACCTACGTCCACTCCCAAGATTCACTTGGGTCCACACTATAATCTCTCTAGATTACAGCCGAGTTGTTTTCCAAGCTCACAACTCAAACTTGTTGTTTTCTCGGGTGCACAACGAACCCAGCCGATTTTACTCGGGCTTACCAGCACAAAACCCTACACGTTGTTTTCACGGGCTCACAACTAACCCAAGCTTAAACAAGCTTAAACCGAGGTAAAACTACCTCCTCTAGTTCAATCCCCCAGATTGAACTAGGCAAAAATAAGATAAGTATTGTGTGTGAATACAAAGCTCCTCAATGAGCAAATATACAAATTAAGAATAACAAGGTTTAGAAAAGCCTGATTTGAAGATAGGTTGGCTTTTGATCTTTTCTTCTTTTCTTCTTTTCTTCTTCTCCTTGCTGGATTGAATCAAGCCTCAGCTCCGATTCTTCGCGGTTGAAGCAGTTGAGAAGGGTTGAAAAGCAAGAAATGAATCTCCTTTCTCCAAGTTGGGAAATCCTTCAAGACTTCGATTTGAACGCTTTGGATTCCTCTTGAGCCTTTTTGGAGTGGAGTGGATTTGAGCTAGAAGGTTTTCCTCTCAAGATTCAAGCTCACGGATTTTTGAAATGGGATTTGTCTATCTCAGATTTTCTCTCTTTGTTTTTCAGATTTTCCATTCTTTTCCTCTCTTCTTCTTTTTTATCCCTCTCTTTTTTTTGAACAATAGACTTCCCTTTTATAGATTTCTTTTACACCATTTTTAGAAGAAAACTATCCGTTGGAGTGTACCTTGTATCAAAATATATCCGTTAGAAATGAGGTAAAATAGAAATATTACCGTTAGAGCTGATCTGGCAACTTTACTTTTCATTCCAGGTGGGTTGGAGTCGACTCTAACTTTTCTGGAGTCGGCTCTAGCTCAAGGCATTTTAAAATAATATTTCGGAGTCGTCTCTGGCTTTTCTGGGATCGACAAGAAACTTTTCCGGAGTCGACTCTAACTTACCCGGAGTCGACTCTAGGTCGGGGCCAGAAAAATCGACTTTCTGCTTCATCTGTGAGAGTCGACTCTAACAGTCTCGGAGTCGACTCTAATGACCGTGCCAGTTCCGGAGTCGGCTCTGTGATTCTTAGAGTCGACTCTAATGTTGCAATTCTTACCTAGACATTAGATTCGATCCAGAACACATTGTAACTCCTGATTTTGATCTTTCAATAGTCTTATAGGCTGAAACACTAAATCAAAATCATCAGAGCCTTTAAAAATTATACTCAAATAGTTTTGTTAATCATCAAAATCATCAATTGGGTCAACATTATATTAGTGCAATAAAAATTCCTGTGGGATAAGATTCATTACATTAATATAATTAGTCACAATTAATGTCATCTAACCTTATGTGATCTTTGCAACTCAATATATAATTTTGATCAATCAAAGATGTTGTGGCTACTCCTCAATTAATCAAAATCATATTGATCACATGACATTGAATTCCATTATATGCATATAGATTAACCAATTTAGCATGATTATTAGGTAGTGATCTTAATCAACGTAACATTTCCAAATCAAGATCTGAGTTAATCAAATTGGCCAAGAGAAGTGGGGGTCCCCCGTTGCTTTCCTTAGGTCAGTCAACGGAACCAATTAAGTAACCACAATCTCTTTACCTTTCTAGACACCAACTGACCAATCAGACCTTGAAAGGATTTACACTGTGATTTTCACACTACCACTAAATTCATGCATAGAATAAATCTAGTATGCAGAACAGAAGACAACATTTCAATTATCTATTTAATGAATTTTAAAATTATCATCTTAAGAAAAATTTTTGTTAATTAAAACACGTCCGGCCGTAGCTCATTATTCCCTTGGGCCAGTCTATGCAAAACACCGTAGGCATAGAGACTCAGGAGGCTTGTTTTAATACAAAAATTTAAACTTAAGAAACAAATGATAAAAACAAATCATGTTACATGATTTAATAAAACATTAAACATATAATAAATGCATTTAAAATTCAACCAATCCAGATTTTAAATCCCGTGAGAGAACGGAAAGACCATAAGCGAGAAAAGCGAAAACCGAAACAGGCCACGTTTTCTCTCTTTTTTAATATGTCCCGCATGTGGTTATGGAAGCCATGTTTCCGCTGCATTTCTTTCTTTAGTTTTTCCTTTGCTATTTTTCTTTTCTCTTCCTTTCTTTAATGCTATCTCTTTAATACCAAAAGAAAATCCGGAAAACCTTTAATGCCAGAAAGAAATCTTTAATAGAAAAGAAAGAGGCTACGTTTTATTTCCGCAAAAAATCGAAATCTGAGATAGGTTTAATGGTTTCTGCTCAATTCCGTGAACAAAAATCAGAACTGAGCAAAAAATCGAAACCTGAGATCCGAAAAACTGAAAATGGAAAACATGCAGCATAAATTGCTTGAAAAGAGAAACTTTGATGGAAACACTCACTAAGGCAGATGTTTAAAAAGCTCTGATACCAAATGTAAGACTTAATTTAAATATATTGATCACGATATCAAATATGCGGAAATACGATATCAATATATTTATTATGATCGATAAATACCTCCAGCCATTATTATTAATGTTCTTTCCAATAAGGGTAAGGAATTCGATCTTCCTTGAATCAGCTGATCTTGATCTTCCTTCTCTCTAGGGATCTCGATCTTCCTCCTTCGATGGACCTTGATTGATCTTCCTCCTCCTCTCGATAGATCTTGATTGATCTTCCTCCTCTCGATAGATCTTGATTGAGTTATTTCAATCAACGAACCATCGCACTCTGATGGTGTATGCCCTCAGGATGTGCTCTTGATCAGGGACTCAATGCCTCCGCTTATTAGGTTTTTCTTTCGATAACCTTGTTGAAAGCCTTAGGAAGGGTTTCCTATTTATACTCAAATCTCTTCACTGCATGCTCCCATCAAGCAAGCGTTCAACATTTAAGAGCGGGCTGTTATCACTTCTTAATTAGTGAAACGATAGTAATAAAATAAGGATCATTAAAGGCGACGGGTTATTATATCAAAAACCCACAAATTCTCTTACTCATCAATGCCTAATACTTTTAGGTGATATTTGATTTGCAATAATATAATGTTATCAAGAATCTTACATAACCTTATAATCAAATAAAATATGATATGACTGAGGGATAGGTGAGAGTGCTAGTCAGGAAGAGGATGCAGGTTGGAAGAATGAGAAAGACTATGTGAAATTAAGTTGAGTGTAATATATAATATTATCAAATTTTGATAATCCTGAATGCCAACGTTTCGGATAGAAATTGAATTACTATAATTTATGATAAATTTAAATTATCAAAAAATTAAATATTATTATTTAAATCATCACGTTTAATTATCTAACATGATAATTTGCTTAATAATCTTATATTAACAAAGTGAATCACCATCAATCAAACTCTTTTTTATTTTAAGACTCGATATGAAAGATGTTTTATTTCCCGTAAATCTTTACATGTAGCAAACATCTCCCTTCAAATGGTGAAGGAACCTTAAGAGAGCTTGCACCCTCGTCATGAACCCATCCACGTAATACTCTGATATGTATAACAATTTTTATCAAGTATTAGCCTACGTTATTGGGGATGGAACTTACAAACATATTGAAACCCAGCCTAAAAACTTAAGCATTTAACTTTGAACCTGGCGTGGGACAAGAGGCATTAGAGATGTTGACTCTAGCGGCTAGCATGAGTAATAAATTTAGAATAAAAGTAGATGCCACTAAATTTGCTTCAATTTTAGTGACATCGATTAATATACATGTAGAATAAATATAAATTAATTAATATCCTTATACATCAGCAGAGCTAGATCTCATCCTAGAAGTTTATATTGTTTATAATACAAAATGCTTGGAGTTGGCTCATTTGAAACCGGGCTAGATGGGGTGAAAGTGGTCGCTTTGTGATTTTATTTTTTTTGAAAACAAAATAACAATATACCTCCAGAATCACATATAACAATTATGGGAGAAAGAGAAAAAAAAAAGAGTTTAGTGGACCACATCACGATCAGGAGTTTGGTAATAATAACGATTTTTTTTCATCTTTTTTAAGTAGGGTTTTATTATTTAATACCTTTTATAACTCTTAAGGATACGTAAGAAAATAAGAAATTTATCAATATTGCTAATAAAATGGATGTTCATTGGTATTATAATGGGAGGCTATGTCAAGTTATAAAGATTGTATCTATTGGTATTTTAAGGAAGGTTATGTCTATTGGTATTATATATATGTAACATCTTTTATCATTTTCCTAAAAATAGATAGCATGAAATTGTATTTGAGTAGGATGGATGAAATAAGATACGGATGAAATAAGAAAAGATTAAATAAGAGAGAACATATTTCAATACTTTCTTTTCTTAATCTCTTTATTCTTTTTTTCTTAGTCTCTTTGTTTTATTGTTACTTTTTAATTATATAACACGTTATCAGCATGAATCTCTACCTCATCATTTTACATTTGTTGAAGAAACTTTTATTGAGATAAATATCATTTATATATTAATATATACGATTGTCTCTAGTCCTTGAGACATTTAAAATAATTTTTATTCTAATAAAAGGTTATGTACTAATTTACTTTGTGTGCTTTGATAGTATTGTTATTTCAAATTTGATAAAACATGATTGTGTGGCACTAGATATCATGGGCAAAAAATTATCTATCGTGGATACTTGATGCTGAAATTCATATGGAGGTTAATGCCTTTGGTGATACAATTAAAGATGGTAATGAGGCATCCAACCAAGACAAAGCAAAAGCAATGATCTTCCTGCGACACTACCTTGACGAGGGATTGAAAGTTGAATACCTAATAGTAAAAGATCCTCTTATCCTTTGGAATAGCTTAAAAGAGCGTTATGACCATCAAAAATAGCCATTCTCCCCAAGGCTCATTATGATTGGATGCACTTACGTCTACAAGATTATAAGACAATAAATGAATACAATTCAGCTATGTTCAGAATTATTTCTCAATTAAAATTATGTAGAAAAAAAGTCACTGATGAGGATATGCTGAAAAAAACCTTTTTCACTTTTCATGCTTCTAATTTGCTCCTGCAACAGTAATATCATGAAAAGGGTTTTAAAAAATATTATGAACTAATTTTTTGCCTTCTTATGGCTGAATAAAATAATAAACTTTTAATGAAAAACTATGAAGCCCGTCCAACTGGCTCTGTACCATTTTCTGATGTGAATGAGACTACAAATCAATTTTATAAACAAAGGCATGGTCATGGTCGTGGACGTGGATATGGTCAAGGATGTTTTGTTTATTATGGTCATGTTAAAACTCCTTCTCACCACCTGAAGTGGGAGAAAAATAAGAAAAATAAGAAGAAAGTTGAGAAAGGCAAAGGAGACTTAAGTAAAAATTTAGTGGATAACTCATGCTATTGTTGTGAAATGAAGGATCATTGGTCGCGCACCTGTCGTACGCCAAAACACATTATCGAACTTTATCAGAAATCATTGAAAAAGAATGAGAAAAAGATGAAAACAAATTTTGTCTCTGAATGTGGCCCTTCTGATACTGGATTTGATAATCTTTTTTATCCAACCAGAAGAAAATAATGCTTGTCTAATTGATAGCATGAATGTATAGGGTTAATTTTAAGAATGCTTATGTTATCAAATATTACCATGCAATAAAATAATATCTTATTATACATATTTTAAAGAAACTGATGCAATGATGAATTATAACTTTTAGTTTTTATGCCTTTATATACCCTGTATTCTAATTTATATTTCACTACATGTCATTCTTTCCATGAAGAAAATAGATTTATCTCGAGTAGGATCTTTTGTCGACAATAACAATTTGTGCCTCATCAACAGTGCTACAACACACACTATACTTAAAGATATGAAATACTTCTCCTACTTAAGAATGCAGGCAACAAATGTCAGTACAATTTGTGGTAGTACAAAATTAATTAAAGCTCTAAAAGAGCCCATATCATTTTGTCTGAAGGAACAAAATTCATAATTGATGATGCCTTATATTCTAAAAGGTCTCAAAGAAATTTATTGAGTTTTAAAGATATTCGCAGAAATGTATATTACATTGAGACAACTAATGAAGGCAATATTGAGTATTTGTGCTTTACAAGTACAATCTCAAGCAAGAAATTTGTATTAAAAAAATTGCTTGCATTTTTCTTTGGTTTATACTATAAAATATAAGCACAGTTGAAGCATTTGCTATAGTAAACCAGAAGTTTATTAATCAAAATGATTTTATAATTTGCATAACCGGTTGGGTCATCCGGTTCAATTATGATGCGAAGAATTATAGAGAATTCATGTGGACATTCATTGAAGAATCATAAAATATTACGACCAAATGAATTCTTATGTGCTGCTTGCTCTTAAGGAAAATTAATTATTAGGCCATCACCAGCTAAAATTAAGACTGAATCTCTTGAATTTCTGGAATGCATACATGGTGATATTTGTGGACCTATTCACCCACCAAGTGAATCATTTAGATATTTTATAATTTTAATTGATACTTCAACTAGATGGTCACATGTATGCTTATTATCGACTCACAACCTAGCATTTGCAATACTACTAGCGCAATTAATTTGACTGTGCGCTTATTTTTCAGATAATCCTATTAAGACAATACGCCTTGACAATGCTGGTGACTTTACTTTTCAAGCATTCAATGTTTATTGTACTGTTATTGGAATTACTGTTGAACATCCTGTAGCATATGTTCATACTCAAAATGGTCTTACGGAATCGCTTATCAAACGGATCCAACTGATTACAAAACCATTACTTATGAGAGCAAAACTTTCTTTGTCTATATGAGGACATGCTATTTTACATGCAGCAGCACTTATTCGCATCAGACCAACGAATTATCACGAATTCTCTCCGTTACAATTGGTTTATGGTTAGGAACCAAATATTTCTCATCTAAGAATTTTTGGATGTACGGTTTATGTTCCAATTGCTCTACCATAATGCACTAAGATGGGACCTCAAAGAAGGTTAGGGATATATGTTGGATATGAATCTTCATCTATAATTAAATATCTTGAATCATCTACAGAAGATTTATTTACGATACATTTTTTCGATTGTCATTTTGATGAGTCTATTTTTCCAACATTAGGGAAAGAAAATAAGCAGCTGGTAAAAAAAATTAGTTGAAACGAATTATCATTGTTCCATCTCGATCCTTATACAAAACAACATGAACTTGAAGTTCAGAAGATAATTCACATACAAAAACTAGCAAATCAACTGCAGAGGCATTTATTGACTTTAAAAGAGTGACAAAGTGACATATACCAGCTTCAAATGCTTCAATCAGAATTGTTGTCCTTGAAGGACAACCTACCACTGCTAATGAGATAAAGGGACAAGTAAAGAGTGATAGACCAGTTGGTTTCAAAGATAAAAATCCTCGTAAAAGAAAAGGAGCAAAGCATTTAGATGATCAGATTGAAGATACTGTGATGCGAGAAAAGATCTTCAGTATAATAACAGAAGTAATTGAGACTCTAGATGAGTCTGAGAATAATGTACCTAAAAACGAAGAAAATAAAGAGATCTCTATCGATTAGATTATGACTGAAGAAAGATGGAACCGATATAAAATGATCATCGATGATAAGTTTGCATATTATGTTGCATAATATATTAAAAATAAAAATAAGGATCATGAACCAATGTCTATGGTAGAATGTAGACATCGATAAGATTGGCTAAAATGGAAGATGTGATTGTTTCTGAATTAAAATCACTAGTGAAACGTAAAGTTTTTGTACCGGTTGTTCAAACACATGCTGGTGTAAAACCTGTAGGATATAAATGGATATTTATACGAAACCAAAATAAGAATAATGAAATTGTGAGGTACAAAGCATGACTAGTTGCCCAAGAATTCTCACAAAGACTCGGTATTGATTATGAAAAGATGTATTCTTCTGTGGTGGATGCAATAACTTTTTGATATTTGATTAGTCTGGCAGTGCATGAAAAACTTGAATTGCATCTTATGGATGTAGTGATAACCTATCTATATGGCTCACTTGACAATGATATCTATATAAAAATTTCAGAAGGATTACAATTGCCTAAAAAGTCTAACTCTAATTTGAGAGAACTTTATTCGATAAAGTTGCAGAAGTCTCTCTATGGGTTAAAACAAGTAGGACGTATGTGGTACAATCATTTGAATGAATACCTATTGAAACAAGGTTATAACAATGATCTCATATGTCTTTGTATCTTTATAAAGAGATTTGGATCATAATTTATGATCATTGCAGTATATGTTGATGATTTGAATATGATTGAAACTCCTAAAGAGCTTTAAATGGCAGCAGATTGCTTAAAACAGAAATTTGAAATGAAAGATGTTGGAAGAACAAAATTTTGCTTTGGCCTGCAGCTCAAGCATCTTAAGAATGAAATATTTATGCACCAATCTGCTTATACAACAAAATATTTAAATGATTTTATATGGATAAAGCATACTCATTGAGTACTCTGATGGTCGTAAGGTCACTTGAAATCGGTAAAGATCATTTCCGACCTAAGAAAGATGACGAAGAACTACTTGGTCCTGAAGTACCATATCTTAGCGCAATAGTGCATTAATATATCTTGCAACTCACACTCGACCTGATATATCTTTTTCAGTAAACTTGTTAGGAAGATATAGTTCTTCACCTACAAGGAGGCATTGGACAGGTGTTAAGCACATATTCCGATACCGCAGAGGTACAATGGATATGGGTTTGTATTATTCAAATTTATCCAAATCCACGTTGGTAAGTATTGCAAATGTAGGATATTTGTCTTATCCTCATAATGGTTGATCACAAATAGGTTATGTCTTTATATATGATGGCATTGCTATTTTATGGCATTCTATAAAGTAAATAATTGTGGCTACATCATCTAATCATGCCAAAATTCTGGCAATTTATGAAGCAAGCCAAGAATGTGTATGGCTTAGATCGGTAATCCAACACATTCAGAAGATATATGGATTATTCTCTCAAAAGAAGGTACCAACTATTTTGTATTAGGATAATACAGCCTGCATAGCTCAACTGAAAGGAGGGTATATCAAAGGTGATAGAACAAAACATATATCCCCAAAGTTCTTTTTCACTCATGACCTTCAGAAGAGTGGTGCTATTAATGTTCAACAAGTTTGATCTAGCGATAATCTCGCTGATTTATTTACGAAATCACTATCTACAAAGAGATTTGAAGAGTTAGTCCGAAAAATTGAACTACGACAACTCAAGGATCTCGAATGATAATTTTAAGAAAAGTAGAAGTATATCAAGAGATGCAGTCAAGAGGGAAAGCAAAAATTATACTCTTTTTTTTAGCTATGATTTTGTCTCATTGAATTTTCTTGGCAAGATTTTTAATGAGGGAGTATCCCCTTTTAATAAAAGACATGAATAATGTACTTTTCATGGTCAAATAAATGGACATCCAAGGGGAAGTGTTATAATATTGTTAATAAAATGGATGTCCATTGGTATTCTAAGAAAAGGTTATATTAAGTTATAAAGATGATGTCCATTGGTATTTCATGAGAGATTATGTCTATTGGTATTATCTGTAACATCTTTTATCATTTGCTATAAATAGATGGCATGAAATTGTATTTAACTAGGATGGATGAAATAAGATATAGATGAAATAAGAGATAACATATTTCATTACTTTCTTTTCTTAGTCTCTTTGTTCTATTGTTACTCTTTAATTATATAACAACCAAGCTATTGCTTTGAAAAGACTATCTTGCCACTTAGGTGAGGTCAAGGCGTATCTGAGGCATCAGCAATGTTTTGAGACAAGTTAAATCATACTTGGTTTTGATCTGATTTAATCTAATATAATTTAAATCACTTAATTTTATATTTAAATTATGGTTTTAAATTTGAATCCAATTTATTTACTAATCGAATTGAGTTGAATTTGATTTATAAAAAAATTAAATTTAATGTATTATTTAGATATATTCAAAATCAAGTACGATTGATTTAACCTAAAACATTAAGATTTGAAATAGGATTAGATCAAGTTGTATTTACATTTGAGTTAAATATTAAATTATTGTTTTATAATAAAAATCTAGTTTAATAATTAAATATAGATTCATTAAAAAATTTAAATAAGATTAAAAAGAGTTAGCTTAAACTTAATTTTTTATTTAAAAACTTTTAATTATATCCTAATAAATGATTATCCTTAAGATTATAAATTATAATATTAAAATATTTATTGCTATATTTAAAGGCATTATAAATAAGAATCTATCCAAATAAATAATAAAATATAAATTTTTGATATAATTAAATGAAAGAAAGATGGAAGGAGATCTACTTGTTAAGATCAAAAGGATAATTAGTTTAAATTTCATTTAGTGAATCAATAAAGATCATCAAAATGAAAGGAAATAAATTTTATATAATTAATATTTATAAGTCAGGCTAAATAAGGTTTGAATTGAGTCAAGTTGAGTAAAAAGAAAAATCCTAATTTGCTTTGAAATATAAGTCAGAGACCTAACCCATAAGTTTTCAAATATAAATTAGATCGAGTTAAATCAGGTTGGAACTAGGTTGGATCATGGGTTGACTTGACCCATTACAACATTAAATACAAAGCTAAATAGGCCTCTAACCCAATTGTATCTAAGAGAAATAGTGGATTAGGTAATATCTATTTGGATTTGTTCTTGTATTTGAATCCATCAAGATATGGATATAAATTTAAGTATTTGATTGATATCTACAACCATATTCATATCCATTAAAATACTAATATGGGTGCACAACTATAAGAGCTCATGTTGATGAGTATTTAGTCCCATATTATTAATATATTGAAAAGATTTTAGGCACTTATATAGAATTAAGGAGTTTAAATAATACTTTATGTTGAACTAGATATAGATAATGATAAGAATAAGGATAAGGAACAAGAGAGATTAAGTTAAGGATAGGCTTGAATCACGCATGAAATGCTTTCCTTAAGCATTATTTGCATCCTCTCAAATGCTTGTGGGTGAATAGCAAATACGTCGCATGTGATTTGTCTATGGATTTATTTTTTTTTGGATCTTTTTATTATCGAGAGAGTTATCTTCTTTATATAGACATTGCTCCATTAACAATGGCCATCATACCTTAAGCAATAATGGCCACTGATAACTAAAATTACTATTATTCAAGTTAATGATCATTCAGTTATAAATATGAATGGTTATAGAAGACCCATTTGTTTAAAACAAACTAAGTCCATATCAGAAATTAAAGATAAGGATGTATCTTTCGATTTGAACCTAACCTTAGTGAAAATATCACAAAGCTTTAATGAAATTTTAAGTAGCATAAATGCTTTGAACCAGTTATTCCTTATGTCAAAATCGGTCATACTTCACACACACTCCTTAGAGTTTCTTGTATACTCCACTCGCTTAGTATAATTTATAATCATATGCTTATTCTATTTTATGAACCTTTTCATGAGAGATACTCTAACTCTTACTTGAGACGGCACCATCTCAAGGTTTACATAGGTAAAATTCTTTTAGTATCTCTGTTACAACATATACTTATCCATATGACTGAACTTCATTAAGAGTTTAAAAAACTCAACCCTTCAACTTGTGACAGTCAGCACTATATACTAAGTACAGCTACAATCCACTTATCAATGGCTTATTGTTACCCATTAAACCTAAGACTAGTCATTTCTTAGTATTAGGTTGGGTTGACATTATTGGTGGACCTATACTCAAGGAGTTTTAGACCCATCCCTTTGGAAGTCATTTTCACTAAATCTCTTGTTAGAGGTTTAGTAAGTGAATCAGCTAGATTATAGCTTGATCGCACAAAAGTGCAAAAAATTATTTTATTTTTGATTAATTTTCTTACATACTCATGTCTTAGACTAATGTATCTAGACTTCCCATTGTACACTTTGTTGTACGCTCTGGCTAAAATGGCTTAGCTATTACAATATATCGATACGGTGCCTCATGTCCTGCTGAAGCTAAAGCCACAAACTCTGACTCCATTATTGAGTGTGTAATACAAGTTTGTTTCTTAGATTTTCAAGATATTGCACCATCCGCTAGTCTAAACACCCAACCAATGGTAGATTTACTATATTCCACACTCGATATCCAACTTGCATCAGTATATCCTTCCAATACAGTAGAAAATTTAGAATATTGTAGACCTAGTCTTTTGGTTTTCAAAAGATAACCAAAGACTCTACCAACAACCTTCCAATATTCTACACTCGGGTTGCTAGTAAACCTACTCAGCTTACTGACTGCCAATTGTATATCGGGTCTAGTGCATTGCATCAAATACATTAGACAACCAATAGCACTTGCATACTCAAGTTGAGCCATGGCTCGTTCACTATTCTTTTCAAGCTTTAGACTTGGATCGAATGGGGTGTTCACTTCTTTGAACTTCAAATGTTTAAACTTGTGTAACACTTTCTCAACATAATGTGATTGACCAAGTTCAAAACCCTCACTATTTTGTTTCACTTTGATGCCCAAAATAGTATCAACTTATCCAACATTTTTCATCTTGAAAGTAGATGATAGAAACCTCTTTATTTCTTGTATGCCTTTCAATTCATTGCTAATGATCAACATATCATCAACATAAAGGTACACATATATCATAAAGTCATCATGCACTTTAGTATATAAATACTTGTCAAAAATGTTGCGAACAAATCCATTTGAGAGTATAACTGAGTCAAACTTCTCATGCCATTGTTTGGGTGCTTATTTCAATCCATACAAGGATTTAACAAGCTTACATACTTTATGTTCATTATTCGGTAGAACAAAATTCTCTTGTTATTCCATATAGACCTCCTCATCGAGATCACCATTTAGAAATGTCATTTTAACATCCATTTGATGAACATAAAGGTTATGCAATGAAGCCAATGCAAACAATATTCTAATTGTTGTTATTCTACCTATAGGTGCATATGTATCAAAATAGTTAATTCCTTCCTTTTGTCGAAAACCTTTAGCTACTACTCTAGCCTTATAAGTGTTTAAAGTACCATCACTATGATACTTTTTCTTAAACACTCATTTACTACCAATAGGCTTAGAACCTTTGGGTAAATCGACAAGCTTCCAAGTGTGGTTTGACATAATAAAATCCATCTCATCTTGAATATCTTCCTTCCAAAAAGCAGAATTTCTCAAAGCCATTGCTTCCTTAAAGGTTTTAGAATCGTCTTCCACTTAAAGAACAATAGGTACCTTATGAATAAAATTATCTCGACTTCTTTCTGTCAAATAGAAAGAAATGAGTTGAGAATCTATCTCTTTGGGTCCTAAATCCTTAACTTTTCGAATTCTCTTACGTTTTCAAAGTTTTGGTTGTTCTTCTTCAACAACCTTTGAAATATTCTCCTTGCAAGAATCTTCATTTGTGGGACTTTAAGAATTCTTTCCGAAAGTGATCAAAGTCTCAAAGAACTCCACATCTCTAGATTTTATTATCACATTAGACTCTAAATTAAGAAGCCTATAGGCTTTGCTATTTATAGCATATCCTACAAAAGCGCATCTAATTCCATGAGGACCCAACTTGGTCCTTTTAGGATCGGTATTCTTATAATAAGCAAGACACCCTCACACTTTAAAATAGCCTATATTAGACTTTCTGACTTTTCACAACTCATATGGAGAGGTCTTATTCTTTTTAGTAGGAATTCTATCAAGAATATGATATGCATATAATAATGCTTCAATCTATAAATTAAAAGGCAACTCAGAATGCAATAACATGGCATTTATCATCTCTAGAAATGTTCTATTTTTATGTTCTGCTAACCCATTTTGTTCGGATGTGTATGGTGCAGAACACTTATGTATGATTCCATTTTGTTCATAAAATATATTAAATAATTAAAAAATATTCTTTACCCCTATCGGTTCTAAGGATTTTAATATTTCTACCTAATTGATTTTTAACTTCTGCTTTATAAACTTTAAAAGCATGAAAAGCCTCATCTTTGTGCTTAAGTAAGTAAATGTATGTATATCTAGAGTAATCATCAATAAAAGTAATAAAATATCTATTACCATCTCTAGTTATCATACCATTTAACTCACAAATATCACTATGCATAAGTTCTATTAAATTAGTATTTTTCTCTACACTATGAAATGACTTCTTAGTCATCTTTGATTTAATATAAATTTATATTTATTAATCTTATCAACATTGCAAGAAATCATGCCACATTTAATTAATCTTTTTATAGTGCTAATACCAATATGTGCTAATCTACCATGCCATAAAGTAATGAAATCATCAATATAAGCAGAAGACATAATATTATTATTGTTGTTGTCAACAATACAAAGCTTGACCATTCCATCAGTAGAATAGCCTTTTTCAACAAAAATACCATTGCGGGATAGTATAAGTTTTTCCGACTCAAATACACTTTTAATTCTCGGTTTGCCCAATAAATTTCTACTTACAAGATTCGTCATCATATCTGGCACATACAATACATTGATCAAAGTGATCTTCTTACCGGATGTGAAGTGAAGATCCATGCTTTCTTTCCTAAGCACCTTCGATCGGCCTTCATTGCCCATTTGAATTTCTTGTCCATCGGTGATATCTACATAAGTCTTAAAAATTGACTTATCATAGGAAATATGGATGGTGGCACAAGTATCATACCACCAACCAAGAACCTTACCTCTGTCCACTTCGAATTTGCTCACGGTGACAACAATCTCATCGTCTACTTCGATTGCATTTGCCTTATTGGTTTACCTTTTTCGGTGCCTGCAATCATGAGCAAAGTGTCCTTGTTTGCCACAAACAAATCAACTCACATAAGGCTTATTTTTGTTAAATTTTTTGAACTTATCTTGATTCTTTTTGAGACCAAGTTTGTTCTTTTTAAATTTCTTAAACTTCTTATGATTGCTCACAGCATTTGTCTTTGAAATTCCAATATTTATTTTTTTAAGCTTTTCATGCACCCTCGATTCCTCCTCGATTCGAAGGTGTTTTTGTAATTATTCCAAGGAATAATCCTCGGAGTTGTGAAGAAGTTTCTTTCTAAATCCATTCCAAGATGGTGGCAACTTTGCAATAATTGCACCGACTTGAAAAGGTTCGGAAACTTCTATCTTTAGAGCTATCAACTTGTTGACAATAATCTGCAACTCATGCACTTGTGCAAAAATTGCTTTCTTATCATTCATCTTGAAATCAAAGTATTTAGAGATGAGAAATTTCTTAGTACCTTCTTTCTCAGCCTTATACTTCAATTCAAGTGCATTCCAAATCTTCCACGAAGATTATGTGTTAGTGTAAAGATCGTAGAGGCGATCTGACAATGCGTTGAGAATGTGTCCACGACATATAAGTTCATCTCTACGCCTCTTCTTTCTTTCAGTCTTGAGTTCATCAGAGTCCTTCGTGGTGAATTCGGGAATTGGGACCAAATATGGATCCAACATATAGAAGATCTTCAACGCCATGAGTAAGAACTTGAGTTTGTCTTACCACCGTATAAAATTTGTGCCATCAAAATGATTCAATCTCACGAGGTCTTGGTTCATGAGTTTGATTGTGAATACGGTAGTCTCGATCTCCATACAAATAACGCTTAAGATTATTGAACTACATATAGATAATGATAAGAATGAGGATAAGGACCGAGAGAGATTAAGTTAAGGATAGGCTTGAATCATGCATGAAACGCTTTTCTTAAGCGTTATTTGCACCCTCTCGAATGCTCTGCAGGTGAATAGCAAATACGCCGCAGGATACGACAAGCCTTGATCGAGTTTGCACTAAAGCACTAATGAAAACTACAAAAACTTTTTCTTAAACTCTGTTGATGTGATTTGTTTATGAATCTATTAGAGAGTTATCTTCTTTATATAGCGGCATGGCCACTGATAACTAAAATTGTCATTATTCAAGTTAATGACCATTCAGTTACAAATATGAATGGTCGACCTAGAGATCAAAAGGTTACATCAACTAAATTATCATTACTCAAATTAATGATCATTCAGTTATAAATATGAATGGTAAAACCAAGAGGGCCATTACTCAAATTAATGACCATTTAGTTACAAATATGAATGGTCATAGATCAAGAGGTTAGTTCTTTAAACACATCCATAAACACTTACTTAGTTTATTTAAACAAAATCTCAATACTATACTAGTACGAATGCGTTAAATTTCATTGGAACTCCATAGCCAAGCATGCTTGGGTGAGACTGGTACTAGAACGAGTGACACTTTAGGATGTTTGAGTGTTTAGTCCCATGTTGGTTATGTACCAAAAAGATACGAGCATGTGTTTAGTTCTACGTTGGTTCTGTACTAAAAAGATTGTAGATATTTATACAAAACAAGAAGGTCAAATAAAACTTTTTACTAATCTTTTTTTTATGAGATATATGTGATTGTAATAAATGGTATTAGAGCAGACCCAACTTATAGCCCCATATGAATTAAGAGATATATTGCAATTAGGCTTTATATGTTTGTAGTTGGATTTGAAAGTGAATGTGAACCTGAGTGTTTTAAGGCTCGAAAGAAAAGAGTATAAAAGAATTCATACTGATGAGTGTTTAGTTCTACATCGGCTATATACTAAAAAAAAAATATTTGTATGAGATCAAAAAAACTCAAATAATACTAATAATCTTTTTATTTAATATTATTCATATTTGAATGCTTATTTCTACTTGTAACTCTATTTAATATTATACAACACTCATAAATTTTATTAACATGGCTTCAACTTCATTTATCTTGTAGCTAGTGGTATCTTTGATCTATATTTTAATGCACTTTCAATATACATTTATATCTATATCTATTTCAAACAAATATAAGTATAAATTTTAATACTCAACTAATATTTATATTTAAATTCATATTCATCAAACAAAAGTAAATATATATATATTATATGAATACATCAATCACCGATAATGCCAATTCGCCACCCTCATTGCTTGTCTAGAACTGAAAGCCTGCCTGGAAATTCCTGTGAAGTTGCTAGCTTGCCGAATGACATCCCATTTTTGTCAAGATGTTAAATTTGAATGGGATTTGAAGGTACGGAAATGCTTTCACGGGTCCATACTCCATCCCCAATCGTGGGGCCATCAGCCCAAGTCTCGAGTTGACACTTGACACGGCGACGGTGTCAGAACGCATGAGACAAACAATATTGTGAGCAGCGGGGTCCACGCGAGAGAGGAATACCTAAAAGCACCGACCCCCTTGGCATCATGAGGCACTGGAAGCAGGTGGTGGGCCTTCTGCCATGATTACCCCATGGAATTCAGCAGGGATTACAGCAAGGCCGTGGGCTTCATAGCAGATGCGTGTCTCCCCCATGTTGCCTCCCCCGCTTTCTCCCTTGATGGGAGGTCTCGCCACCTCGATCGCCTCCATGCTTTTAGAATTTGTTATTATCTCAAACATCACCTATTCTATTTACTGTAAATCATTCACTACTTAATTCATGTTCACAGATTTATCTCCTATTTGATCATAATATTCCGCGCGCTTTGTGGTCTATATTAGTTATTAATCCATGAATGGACTCCATGAGCGTAAAAAGCTTGCCAAAGAACAAAAAAAAAAAAAAAAAGAATGATTGATCATAATTCACAGTTCCCATTCGTTCTTCTTCTTCTTTTTTTTTCTAAAAAAAAAAATTGAGGAAGGATTTCTACTGCTCATGTCATACCGAAATCTTTAACTAACTCTACTTAATCTTCTTTCTCTGAACATATATATGTTTTCTTTATAAACTTTGGGGATCATTCCCCTATTTATGGTTTAAAAAAGAAAAAAAAATGTTATCAAGGAAGTTGATTTTTTTTTTTGAAAGTAAAAAATGGGCTGTATTACTATATATTAGAAAATGACCGACTTAACTGAAAAGGTGTCAGAAGATACCATTTGTCTGTCATCATGGAAGATCTTCAGCACTAGATTTTATGTTGTCCAAAATAATATTTTGATTCCAAACAGTATTCTTTGCCCCTTGAGTTATCTAGGCCAGAAAAGTGATTGGTCTCAGCTGATGAGAAAATCTGCCATTCGATCAGAGAATCCAACACAACTTGATGGAAAGAGTCAATGAGGGGTAGCAACCCTCCTAATCCATTGAATGACCATTTTGTCATTTCTTTAGTCTAGAATGTTGAAATCCAGACTTGTTTTCTTGTGAATCCCTTCCTTGACACCACCAAGGTCCTATTCTCTAGTGTTTGCTCAACTACGGCCATCCTAATGATATCCTCCATGTTCATAGGAATTAATTGGGTCAAGAAGGGGTGTAGTAGAAGTAGAGCACATTATTGATGCCCTTTCAGCACTGCACCGAGGTTTTCAGGAAGGGTTTTTTTCTTTTCTTTTTTGCAAAATGGCCTTTAATTTTATTTATTTTTTGCATGAACTAATAATTACGTATTTTTAAATTATGCAGTTCTTGGATGGCCATAGATGGATGGTGAATGAATATATAGTTCTCTCTTCTTCTTTTTTTTTTTTTTTAAGGAAAAAACTAAATGCACTTGCCCTTTGAGTATACAATTCATATTCACAAGTTAGCATATATATGTGAAACTAGGGACGAAAGTCTGGAGTGTTCAAATTTAGCAACTTCTACAAATATATATAAAAAAAAAAGTTTCACAAATTTTCATTGCTGGGAAACTGAAAGATGTCTATCTGAAATATGTGCAAATACTTAGCTCCATCTAAACATCCAGTTGAGTTATTTTCACCATATTTGGAGTCAAATTGTCCAAAAATTTTCTAACTGGAGAAACTCTGGAAAACGAGAATAATATTATTTTTGCAAAATACGTATGTCAATATTCAAATATCTTGGATCGCAAAACCAAGAACATTTCTTTTCGCCCATTAATCTTCCTTCCTCCTCTCCTAAGCCAGTTCCCACACGTACAAGTGGCCAAAGTTATATATGCAGTAACTTTGCATCTATATATATGACCCCATAGTTTTTTTTTTTTTTTTTTTTTTTTTTTGAAAAAAAAAATGAAGGGAGACCCCATATATAGCCATGTTGAAGATTCACATTTAATCTTTTCAATGCGTGCCACTGAGACTACTATGATTTCATTGAACTAGAAAAGTGATTGTGGCCATAAAATAAAAAAAAAATGAAAAAGAGAACCATCTTGCTTAAGTGATTGGCTCAAGATTACACTATATATAGAAGAGCTTACACACTTCGAACAAACTCTTTTGAAGCTCTCCGTTGGTGCTAAGTAATGCGTAGCTTTGTAATTATACTAAGATGCATGCGTTCTACTGGCATATCCTTGGAGTTTTTGAAGAGGTAAAAGGAACTACTTGTTCATAGCCTTCAGTACAAGGGCAGTGCTGATCTCTATACTCAAGAAGTTGAGATGTGAGCAAGCTACCAATTATATAACTAGCTGGAGCACTCTTAGACCTCAATTTATGTGAGACCACGGCCTTGCACCAAATTTGAGTAATCGTTGGATTCCATTGTCTGATTTCTTTTGACATTTCAATAAAAGTTCCCACAGGATGGAGTTTCTTTCAGGAAAAGAAAAGAAAAGAACTCTTTAGTCTAGCCTCAACCTCACTACTGATGCCTCCTACAATGGTTATATTGGATAAAAACCACATCATAATGGTTCTACAAAAGCATCAAGATACTGCTTTCCAATTGCAGGAACTTGAATGTTGTTCTTTCCTAGTGAAATGCACTGATGCTTGTTATTGAAAACGCAAGCTTTTGCATATATAGCAACAATGATCAGCACTGCTCCCTGTGATCATTTCCTTAGAACTTCCAGCATGATTTTTGTCCTATTCTTTCAAAACTAGCTTGTGGTAACCTTAATGCAGATGTCTGCAAAGCAAGCAAGCATTATTAGATAGACTTTCTCCATGACATGTGGGTGCAAGGACTTTATTTAGAGATGGAAGCTTCAGCAATGAGAGCCCACACTTTTAAAGGTGATAACTTGCCAAAACCCTGTTCTAGCTAGTATCACAAGAGCAACCATATCTACTTTATGATTCCTTGTTATCTAAAAGGGATGCATATAAGATCCTAGGAAGACCATAAGTGAGGCAGGGACTGCAATAAAAGTTCTTATCAAGATGCCTATGCCCAATGGGATTTAAGGTCCCTTCTATGCTATTGGGGTACATAAAGGCTTAGAAACTTAGAAGTTACCAATTATGAAGTGAACATAAGGAACAGCGGGTAATTAATATCAGAAGCCTTTTTTGTTTGGAAAGGACTATTTCACCTAGGGGCCAGACAGTGGAAGGTAGAGGTGAGAGAGTAAGTGGAGAGGGAGAGGTTCACAGAAATGGATGTCATGATAGCCTCTTCTGAAGGGCGGTCGAGTGGAGAGAAGCATCGATTGGAAGACGATTTGGAATGATTCGAAGGGCTCATGATTTCAGGGAACAAGGATGGGTATATTGAGAAGCAAATGGACCCCTCCTGCTTTGCACTCATTCTTCTGAGGAATTCTAAGTGCAAATGGATCATGATACTGGGTGTAGGTAATAATGGCAATGACAATGACGATGACAATGAAAGCAACAAATGCAGTAAAAGTGAAGAGAACAAGCGCAATGGCTGACGATGTCTGCTAGCTAGCTAGTTCTCTTTCTCATTGTTGTCAACTATTTACAGCTTCCTAGTGCGTGCTAGAATAACGGTAGCAAGCAACAACCACTTTTAACCGTTGTTTTATGAGTAAATACTAGTAAATATAGCAAATAGTTTCTAGAATTATTGGATTAAGAAGAAGAAGGGAAAAAAAAAAAAAAAGCATTTTGAGGCAATGAGGCACACCATAACATGACCTTTATGCAATATTAATTCTTTACATAGAGGACCATGATAAGACAATTATCACAGGAATCTTCTAAAGATTTTTTGTGATGATGTAATTCATTGATTACTCTTTTCATTTGAAATGTCCAACTATACATTAAAACTGGAATTTATTTACAAAATCTCTTTTTCAGCCATGTTAAATGCAAATGATATATGGATGGCATCGGAAGCTACAAAAACACCTAACAAAGGTAAGCCTTCTCCATCATGAGCTAAATATAGTTTTTTTTTTTTTTTTTTTTTTTTTTTTTGAGATAGAGAGAGATAGAGAGAGAGAAAAAGAGTTTAAAATTTCTATGAGCAGTGTTCATAACCATTAAATAGACTTCTCTTGGTCGTGGGGTACTCACATCTGAAACAGCCTGCTTTAGTGCATGCAGAGGCAGCATGCATATGGAGTTCAGTTCCAGTGTACGTTGGTATTTAATGATTGAATAAGACAGAGCTGGTGGTGATTTTTGTCCGTAAGAAAATTAGATTCCATCATTTTGGACAGAAACTTTTCCTTTTTGAAGTCCTTCCTTCTCTGGCTTACTGGAGATCCAGCTAATTACATTACAGCTCAAAGGTAACACACCAAAACTAAACCCACTACCAAAATTGATGACATAGGACATATATTTATAGTGCTAAGTAAGCAAAGCAAAACAGATTGTTGCCAGGAGTACTGAAAGAACGTATGAAGTGTTTTTCTTTGTGGTAAGCCGGAGAATGCATGGGTAGCTAGTTAGTTATAAGAAACCATGCCACTAACAAGCTTTATTTTCAGGTTATAGTTCAGATATTTCTATCCTCTATAATTGTCACATAATTATGCACATCTTAGGCACTAATGATATGACAACGTTGGAATATAATAACTATTAGAATATTAATACACACGTTACAAGTTAAACTTCAGGTTCCCAAAAGAAGTAGAAACACTAATAATCAGACAAACCACTTCCACTGTGGATGTCTTTCTCTGGATGTGTCCACCCAAAGAACATGACAAGGGTCAGGGAATTTTAAGCCGCCCAACCTTGAACCGGCTTTTACCGGTTGACAAACGTGCTGTGCAAAACACCGCAAATCTCGCCATCTGGAACTATGGTGCCCTTGGATGCCTTTCAAATATGATTTATGGGTGCACAACAGGCTGCTTGGAGTGATTAGAAGGAAAAAAAACAAAAAAAAGGTAAAGATAACGCAAAGAAGAGGAATATAGATCAGCCATTGCTAATGGAAGGAAGTAGAGGGGTTGGTGCGTCGCCCTCCTACTTGCTGGAGGTCCCTCCACTCTCCAGCCCCTTTGCCATGCACCAAATGGAGTTTGGGCGAGCAGAAGAGAACCTCCAAGATTTAGGCTTCATGGTTCCATCACATGGCGTCCCGTTTTCGCCTTCGACCGCCGGTCCTCCCTTTGATAACCCCACCGCCGTCAGCAGCGAGAAGCCTGCTTCCAAACCTTGGAGCAACGAAGAGGTATGCATCCATGGATCTTTGAGTAAAAGTTTTGGAATATCAGAAAAGTAGCTAGCTGCACTTGTTTTGGCATGCATGGCTTTCTTCACCTCTTTCATTTGGATCTCTATACCAAATAATCAGGTGGGGACCTCAGATCCCAAAGTTGGCAATGATCAAAATAGCTCTGGTAGAGATGGTGTTAATTCATGGTACATACCCCCCCTCTCTCTCTCTTTCTTCCCCTTGGCCCTTATTCCCTCCCTCCTTTCTTCCCCCTTGCCCTTCCAACGAAGACACATGAAACATAGAGTACTTGTATTAGATTAAGATGCTTGTATTAATCAAGTAGGTGGAAGAGCTCATCATCAGAGAAAGGCAAGGTGAAGGTGAGGAGAAAGATGAGGGAACCCAGGTTCTGCTTCCAAACTAGAAGCGACGTGGATGTTCTAGATGACGGCTACAAATGGAGGAAATACGGGCAGAAGGTTGTGAAGAATAGCCTCCATCCAAGGTACTATTCAAACAGCTCATTCAGCTCCAATCATTTTCTCAAAAAATGGAAAATAATGAAGCTATATTATTAAACGTAAGTGCAAAAACTTTCAGCTTATCTTGTGATTTCATGTATAAAATGCCAAAGATAATCTGGTGAAATTATTGTTCCTTTCTAATTTTTGGTGCACAAATTATTGCTCCAATTGACGAGTACTAAGCAACATTATATATACGCTGCCGTGCACGTCCACTGATTGCACTAGTTATTCCCTCCTGGCTTGGTTTCCTGTTCATATATAGAGTTTTTGTTTGTCGTCCGGAAAATTTTGGAAGTGTTCTCGAAATTTAAGGCTGTGAAAAACTGCAAAACTACGAAGTAGGTGCAAGAGTTCTTCGAATCATCACCAGGGAGCCACCTTATGAAGCCAAGTAACTTGGAGTATCGAAAACCATGAAGTGCGAAGCCATCAAAAACAAGCTCCTAATATAAAGGAGCAACCTCTTCATCCTTTTTTTTTTTTTGCGTTTTTTTTTTTTTTTTTTTGTGCGTTTCAGCCTATACGTTAACGTTGTCTGTAAGGGAGAGTTTTCTTTTCTACGATATAGGCATGGTGATGGTTCACGGAGTGCACAGTATCAGCCACTGAATTTTAGCTGGCCCCTTGAATCAATGGAAGATACTTCCTAGCTTTTTAAGAAGATGCATCAAAGCATTTGATCCAATTGTTGGAGGATTGTGTCTTTGAGCCATAGATCTCATCATTCTAAATTTCTTTCTGATTCTTTGATTCATGTAAGTAAAAATTAATTCAGCATATAGCAAGATTCTTTTATAGCTTTATTTAAATAAAAAGGGAAAATGGAGAGGGCCATTTCTCATCTCAAATATATTATTTATATTTTAGAGCTTCCTAGTAATTTTACTTGCCAGAAGCTTTTAGTGTCTGGACTTTATTTTTGTCTCTTTTTTAAGCAAAGTCCTAGACAGTTACTCTGAATCTAATTGTTATCCAATACATGCATCCACCACATACATTACCACCTATCTCTACCAAGCTACCAATTTTATCCATTTACTCTTTTTTCTTGAGAAAACCATACATTATTTACTAATGGGTCCTTATATGATGCATAATGTAAATTCTCAATTTAAGAGTCGACACATTGCTTTAAATAGTAGGATTTGGATTATATACCGCTTGTGACACACACACACACACACACTCTCTCTCTCTCTCTCTCTATATATATATATATATATATATATATATATATAGAAAGACACACACATATACACATGCTTATCTCACTAAATCCAATCTTTGCATATGAAAAGCCAACTTGTTTTTGAGCCTGGACAAAATTATAAAAACTAATCAACTGAGGTACTAAACTCTTTATCGAGTAAAGTGGATAATACCTTTTTGACAATTACTATGCTATTATCCTTCCCTGCTGTCCTCCTATTACCTTACTATTACCTTTTACTAGTTGATGAAAAGAATAATTAAGTCTACAATGATAAATTATGTAGTTGTTAAGCTCACTTCTGTGTATAACTTAAAAATCCATTTGTTTCTAGTGGTTTAGATGATATTAATTTTTTAATTACTTCTCATAATTAAATTAGTATAATAGTGATCATATCAATTGATATTTTGTTATTGGAAGGAATAATGTATTCTTGGATGATATGA
Source organism: Calamus simplicifolius (assembly GCA_900491605.1). Lineage (NCBI taxonomy): Eukaryota > Viridiplantae > Streptophyta > Magnoliopsida > Arecales > Arecaceae > Calamus > Calamus simplicifolius. The sequence continues at coordinate 289,860 of UESW01003838.1, read as the reverse complement.
TAGCTATCTCTAATAATTTTTAGAAAAACAATAAGGTGACCATAAAAGTTTGGTAAACCTCGTAAGCATTTGAGTACAAAAATTTAGTTGATGTAGGAAATTATGGGAAAATATGAAAGGTTACTTCCCATTGTGGATAATAGCGGCGAAATAACTAGTATATAGATTTCAAAAAAAAAAAAATTCTAATAACACATCATGTGCCACATGGATCCCATCATAGCTTTCTATCGATTATTGCTTGATAATCTATAGTTCAATTGACTATGGAAGAGATAATGAGTTACATAATTCATAAAAATATATATACAACTTTATGTATATTGCTTATAGCTTTTATGAAGCCATATTTAGATAAAAGAAAAAAATATTGATGTAAAAGATATATCGCCATGGTATGTGTAATTTCTAGAAAATATATTGAAAAGATTTCTTTTAATTTTTTTGGATGAGAGATTTACAAGAAATTATTAATTTAAAATTGTTTCAAAATATTACTTGATTCTTCTATTTTCATAAAATATAATGGTCATCAAGCATGGATAAGAAGAAAAAATGGTAGACTTACAAAAATTTTAATATCATATTATACTAAAATATAAACACATTATTTCAAACTGCAGAGATGAACTTGGTTGTTTATTTTAAAGGTAATAGAAAAATACCTTAAAATACATGTATCCCTTGGTATCTCTTATATGAAGCTATGAGCATAATTTATAAACATTTAAAAAAAAGTAAAGAAAAAGTGTGAAGTAACTCTAAATTTTATTTAGCATTATTAATATCTTGCAAAATAATTTTTTTGCTCCTTTTTCTTATTCTGACAGAAGTTATTACCGTTGCACCCATAGCAATTGTCGAGTGAAGAAAAGAGTTGAACGACTATCAGAAGATTGTCGTATGGTGATTACCACATATGAAGGCAGGCATACACATTCTCCATGTGATGACACAAACTCATCTGAGCATGAATACTTCAACTCATTTTGATAATTTAAACTAGAGTGTGCTATCGCTTGTGATGTACTCGGTCAAAAACTAGGAAATATGCAAACATGTATGTTATTACAATTATACATAATTTGAGAAGTTTTTATTTACATGTCAAAATTATCATTATGAAATTGTATATATAAATATATATACTACTTGTGATCTACTACTTGTGTTTTTCTATCAAATTTATATAATATTTCTAGTATAATTGCATTTGTTTTTATTATTTATAATTTATTTAAACTAGTGTTATAATACTATATTGTTCAATAATCAAACAAAATTATATTGTTTAAATATGCAGGGAATCAAATTAAGCATAGATTTTTAGACAAACTTTTGTAATATATTTATCATCCAATTACCTTAAATGTTGCATGGTAGTGTATGTTAATTTTTATTTATGTTCTGATACCATATCAATAAGGGCATTTAAAAGAATTTCAATGCATGTTAAGAAACTTTATCATGTCACATATTATGAAGATATCTTTGCTTTCTATTATTATTTTTTGATTATCTCAAATCATTAATTAATTAGTTTGTAGAGTAGAGACCATTCGTTACACTTTTCACTAAAGTAATGTTCATATACTTTTTATTATAACATATATTTGAATTTTATTATAACACCATTCTTATAATTATTATTTTAATATTAAAAATTTGATATTTGTATTATGGGGCAAATAATAACTAATATAGCCATCATTAATTATTTTGTTGTCGTTAACTGTTGTGATATTTGTGATTCAATTTTATGTGATTTAGACTCTTAGCCTAATGAAAATATAGTCTTAAATAAAGAAAGTATAAAGCTTATATTTGCTTATGGGGCTTTGAACATGTGGAATTGAAGCCTAGTTCGTCAAAAAAAAAGTTTTTAAAAAGTATCCGAACTAAACCCTCAAATTAATGCTTGAAGCTTGAAAGTATGAATCGCTTTCCTTTATAGGCAGAGTTACATTAATTTGACCATTGTTTTATGCTCTATCAATCCACTTGATTTTCAATATGGTAGTACTGGACAGTTTTCTAATATGGTTTAACAAAGCCATTAAAAACTTTCTTTTGAGCCATGACAAAAAATATAAAGCTCTTTACACCAAATCACGGAGCCACATTTGTATGTCAAGAAAGAAAGGTGGTTTAGGTGTTCTTAATATCCAGCTTTAGTAGATAGCACTATTAGCTCTTTACACCAAATCACGGAGCCACATTTGTATGTCAAGAAAGAAAGGTGGTTTAGGTGTTCTTAATATCCAGCTTTAGTAGATAGCACTATTAAGTAGAGTAGCAGATGAAGTGGTCTTATACTAACATAGTCTCTTTTGTCAAATGCTTAAGAAAATATGTTATTTTAGTGGTGATTGGGTGACTTACAAGCTTCCAAGTAATTGCTTAACTATATGGAGAGAATTATATAAAGCATCTCAAAGTATTGTTAACAAGTTTGTTTGGTCCATTAGAAGTGGGAATTCCATCTGAATCATCTCTCGACTATTTATGTTATGCATAGCAAAATTTAGTACAAAAGGTCAAATAAGTTTTAATTGCTAGTACCTTATAAGAGGATATCTTTTACCAGTGATAAGGCTTCAGCTCTAATAATATAGTTAAATAGGTTTGTAATAATCTAATGGCTATCAAGGACTATGATTCTATTATTAACTTCACCAAAATTTGAAAGCTCCAAGCTCATCAAAGGATTTTTGCTTTTCTTGAAAACTTTTTAAAGAAAGCTTTCTAATGGGTTTCTTGTTAGTTAATCATATCAACTTTTTCGACTTGATTTGTAGATGATGTAATTAAGATACTAAAACTTTAAATCATCTATTTTTCTTATGCAACAAATTCAAACGAATCTAGGAAGACCGTTGAGAGTTAACTCATATTTAGCCAAAGTAGTATACCTTGTTGCTCAGCTTCCGCGAAGATCAAGCGCGTGAGGAAAGATAGAGAAGAAGAAGAATAGATGGATATAGAAGAAAAAGAGAATGCCTTTACTTTTTTTTGAGGTCTTAGCTATCCGGTTACATTCAGAGAGAGCCTTAAATAGCCATCCATCTTGAATGATAAGACTTATCCGCACCAGCCTGTAACCAACTCCCTAACAAACTTCCTAAAATATGGAAGTCTATCCAGAAACTTGAGCCCAATCCCTCTGGACCCAGTTTCATAACCTACAATTAGGTTATTAAACATTCTCTCAAAAAACTTCCTTCTAAGCCATGCAAGAAAGCACTCAAATCCGAGCCCATGTATACCTATGACTCACATGCTCTCTATTCTTGGGTCACAAGCCGACCCAAATGATTTAGGAATCTGAGAACTTAGGTAGCCTAAGCTCTCAAACCTGTATGACCCTCCTAAACTTTGGATGTGCCACACCTTAGCTTACATACCTATGAGTTTCTAATTCTCTAAAATGTTTCAAAGGAAATAATCAAAACAAATCTTTATTGGCCTATCTCCTATGGCTGATATAGAGAGGAAGGAATGAGAATGCATTTTAAAATAAACCTTTTCAACTGACCCATATTGTTAGGTAGGCTAATTGTTTGGTGCAAGAATTTTTTTGCTCAAAGTTTACTCGACTGTCTTGGATGCTAGCACTTGGAGCAGCCCTTGTCTTTGAGATCTTCTTCTACAAACCTTGTTTCATGGCAGCCCCCACAATTATAAAGATTAATTTTGATGAATCAGTTCATTCAAATACTTCAGGAGTTGGGATTGTGTTTCGAAATTATTTTGAGAGGACTCTAAAGCTATGTTTGTCTCTCATGTCAGTTACATTTACTGATTGAATGCAACTTGAAATATAGTTTTATCGGAAATATCATATTCCAAAGTAAAGGCGAATCTTAGAGGGTAACTTTGTAATTATTGTGACTTGGATTAATGGTGATAATGAAGGCTTCTATTTCTACTTAAGAAGCTCAAATTGAAGATATCCTTTTTATTTAATTTCTTCTACGAGCATGTTTTTTTAGAAAGCTAGCCAAGCGACAGATTGTCTTATAAATGTTGCGGCTTCAAGTTCACAAAGCTTTTTTTAGTGAAACAATTTTCCAATAAATTTTTAAAGCATTTTGGAGCCTGATGTTATAGATGTTTGCTACTTGTGGTCGTAAGCAGTTTCCTTTATGTTGTGGTCGTAAGCATAAGGTCTTACAATGTTGCAAACAACATCAGACTCATATAATATAAAAATAAATTATAGAAAATCACAAATTGATCTTTTGGAACTAATTGTGGATCGATTATAGTGTTTATGATTATAATTGGATTTAATTGGAAAATATTAAAAATTAAATGTGGGGAGTATATGAAAGCTTATGTTAACATACGTTTGGTCCCACATTAATAATATGAGGATTCGAGAAATGGAATCAACTAATTATTAATTCTTTATTTATTTTTTCATAATATATTATATTTATTCAATACATTATTATTAAAATATCATGTATGCTATGTATATGCATGTGTATGTCATTCATGGGATATAGATATCAAAGTTGCATCATTATATGATTAAAAGCTTAATATCATGAAAAAAAATTTGCCACTTATGCTAAATACAATAATGGTAAAATAGTTTTTTCCTAACTTCAAACTCTTTAAAACTAATTGAAAATTTAATTAATTAACAATATAGTTATAGATAATTTTATTTTTACCCTCTTTATCTAAGTAAATAAGGAAATGGATAGCTGACAATATTATACAAATTCAAGATGCATTAATTTCTAAAAATCATCAACTAAAATATATTTTCTATCACATGCACTATGTCAATTATTCTATCATTTATTTTGTAATTAATTTTATAATATGTAATAGTTAATGCATTGATTGAGTGTTATAACCAAAGTAGTAACAAGCATTTTTGAAAGAATACAACTGTTATTATGGTATGAAAAAAAGTAAATTTTCATTATAATTAAATATAATTTTTTATGATTTTGTTATTTTTATTTTCATAATGACAAATTTTTCTCTTAATCTTTCTCTATTTTGTGATAAATCTTTTCTCTTAATCTTTTTCTTTCACACACTTAACCTTCTTTACTCTATCCTAAATTTTTAGCTATCTCATTTAGTATTTATATCATGAGTGATAATGAAATTATAATATAGTTTAATCTTCAATCAATGTCTTATAATTAGTGTAAGCATGTTGTATTCTTTACCTATAACTATCTATACCTTTTTAGAAAGATTGATAAAGATAAGATCTAATTGTGATCATATATATAAAAATAATAATTATTTATACGCATTTGACTTATCCAAAATTGATATGGATACTGATACATATAAAATGCATGATCTACTTATATTTTTTCCTTTCACGTACAGTAATGTACTCAATGATGATTCAATATTAATAACAACAAAAAAATACAAAATAATTAAGCATTACCTATTAGCTTATGTTTGATTTTTATAATAATAAGTTTATAAAGAAATTTTACTTTTTTAAAGAATGTAAAAAGAAATAATTAAAGGATTATCAAAGAAAGCCAAGGTATTACTTTTATTTTGGTTTTGAAGAAGAAAATAATATTAAGACTTGTTTTTATCAAATAACCATGATAGATTTTCATACAAGAAATGATCTTCACTTGAATATCTTTTAACTCTCTAATTGAATGTTTTTCATGACACAACGAATGGTTTTTTTTTATTTTTTAATGATCTATTCTTTTTAAAAGCCATATAAATTTAAGAATAAAATACATGATTTAAATTAGATGTAGACTATTATAACATTAAGGACAATTGGTTCTAAGATATTAAAAAACTAAATATATTTAATAATATTATATCAACTCTAAACTAGTCCTAAAAAATATGTTAATTTAAAATGATTGAGTTGCACTAGTAATATTTTATTATTATGAATTATTGATGCGGTAATTAATGAATATCTAGTCAATTTCTTTTTGCTCTTATAATTCAATATACAAATTTAGTTAAATGCATATTCAACTAAAATGCTTTTTTCATTAATCTTCCTCTAGAATATGTTAGTTTAAGCTAAAAAGTTTTATTTTCCATAAATATTTATTTTATATTCATTAATCGACATCATTAAAAAAAGGAAATACTTGTACTTTTAAAATGCTAACATGGAACACCTATCTGTATTTGGAGAATATAATAATAACTTTATATTTTAATAAGATATTTTTTTTTTGTAGTAGACATATTAAGTTTAAAATTTAAGCACTTTGCACCATATTTTTTTATTAAGTCTTCTATAAACTTTAAAATGATTGGTTCAATCATTCACCAATTAGCAAAAATAATAAGTGTTTGCCTTTTGTACTTTATAGAAAATCTTTAATATATATTATATGTAATTATGTGAAAATATATAATAATAAGTATATGTTAATTGAATCAATGTGTGTGTTACTCAAGTTCTTTATTTTTTTATTACTAACCATCTAAAAAAAGTATTTTTATAATTAATATTATTAATCATATTTAAAATTAAATGATCATTTATGTCTTAGTTGTTGATACTATAGTAATTATCTATTTCTTTATCTTAAGTGTGTGAATATATATATATTCATAATTTATTAAAATAAAAAATGCATAAAAAACATTAAGTTAATCCAAGTTTATTTAGTTGTTAAGGCCTTGTTTGATAGATCGGTATGGTACGTGATTATCGAATCAATGGTATCTCATACCTATGGGATTGGACTAGATTATATTAAAGTGTTTGGAATGCAAGATTGAAAATAAGAATGGCTCTTATCTAATCTAATTAATGGTTCTTGAAAGACATGCATATAAGCTTGGATTACATTAGATTGGCTGTAATTTTACTAAAATATAATTTTTTCACTTTTAATATAAATTACTGGTCATTTAAAAATTATACAAGGTAATTTGGTAAAATAATGCTCAATCCAATTATGTGAGATTAGAAAATATAGGGGCTTGTGTTTCTGAATTGGAAAAGCCTTTGTACATTTCCTTCGGTTCAGCAAATCCTATGTGGGTTGCATTGCTTCTTTTTATTGATTCGCTTAAATCCTACATGGCTTGACGCGATGGAATGGGACAGGAGTATGATACAATCTTAAATTTTGAGCGTGACGTATATTAATACCCGTTTAGCTTTTTTTTGAAATTTATGTACAGACTATAGGCGGTGCAAGGCTTGTTTTCTAAATGGGTGTTGTAATTTTATAACTACGGTATCATAAATTTATAATTGGGGTGTCGTAATTTTTTTAAGCTTTTCGAATATGTATCATAATTTTATAACTATGATATTGTAATTCTACAATTGGGTGTCATAATTTTTCTACCGGGATGTCGCAAAGCTTTGCCTTAATGTTTTCTGAATGGGTGTCGTAATTTTTTAACAACGATGACGTAAATTTACAACTCGAGTGTCGTAATTTTTTTAACTTTCTGAATGGGTATCGTAATTTTATAACTATGATATTGTAGTTTTACAACTGGGTGTTGTAATTTTTTTTTGACCAGGATGTCGTAAAACTTTGCCTTAATTAATATTTTTTGAATATATTTTCTAATTTATAACTACACTATCGTAAATTTACAACTAGGGTGTCATAATTTTTTTCGACTTTCTGAATAGGTATTACGGTGTGGTAATTTTACAACTAGGTATCGTAATTATTTTTGACCGAAATGTTGTAAAGCTGTCTTAACATTTTTTGAATGGGTGTCATAATTTTATAACTACGGTATCGTAATTTTACAACTGAATGTCTTAATATTTTTTTACAAATGGAAGGCAAACCGTCTCATCCTGTCCCATCAGAAACAGCGTATCACTTATGGATTTGTAATCATGATATTTATTATCTCGCCCCATCGCGTTAAGCTATATAGGATATATGTGGATAAAAAAAAAAAAAAAAAGCTAGTGCAACCCACGTAATGTACAAAGTCTTTTCCTTTTGAATACGATGGTGGTGGTATTCCATGCCCATCAACATGGTAGGCCCATAAAATTGGAATCTAATCTTACCAATTCCAACTATACCATTATACCAAATATACCCACCCTAAGAGTAATATAGTAAAAGTATACTATATCTGATTATTTTTTCATTTTTGCTAGTTTGGTCCTATGTCACAATCAAGGAATATTGGTGTGGTACATGTGGAATAGTAACAGTTAGGACCTAAGTGCAATTGTTAAGAGATTCACATATAAACATTACCAAATGGTCAATATTCAATTTTGATATAGTCAGGTAATCTCTAAGCAATGGCAAAAGCAAGTAATCACTAGTTTTTATTATTTTAATTATTATTTTGTTTAGATATTATAAATTATTTTTAATTTAAGATTGTATATAGTTATTTCTTATTCTTCATAGTTGGTTGGATAAAACATTAGTGCTATTAATATTTTCAATATTAATTGTCTTCAACATATTTTTTATTTTAAATAAAAATTATGTTTGTATCCCTATTTATTTACTTAAAATTATGTTTTGCTTTTTTTTTTTTGGGTTCAAAGATGGTGCAAACCATGGTTTTAAAAATTGGACCGAATTGATCAGTCGAATCGGTCCAATCGAGCACCGGTCATTAGTTCGGTCCAATTTTATTATTAAAGTTAACTTTTATATGATCGGATAAAAATTAAAAAATCCCATTAAATCGGTCAAGTTTTGAAGAATCGGTTTAACCCTAGTTTTTATACTTTTAGATTTGATAAATAAAATTAGGTTTGAGTTTGTTGGGATTTTTAATTTTTTACTTGGATTGATATTTATATTTTATTAATTTTATATTATTAAATTAAAAATTAATTATGATATCATTCAGTTTGATCAAATTAGCTTATCCGATCCAACCGATTGACTTATGACCTAAATGTCAGGATGATTTGTTGCTCAATCTGATTTTCAAAATATAGGGCAAAACTCAGGAATAACATTTGAATTTTTGAAAAAAATATTATTTTAGCAAGATAATAGAAATGTAAGTAACAGCCGTTATTTGTGCTGTAACGGGCAGTTAGTAACAAGTTATCACGGTCGTTATCTTTCCGTTTTTCCGTTATGATTTAATATAAACCCTCTTTCGGCGTCAACACGCTCGTGCGCCCACCGGTGGATAGCGTCCACGGCACGCAGGCATGCTTTATAAAAGAGGAGGACGCGGCGGGACGGGAGAAGCGAAGAGACAGCGCAAGCGAGCGGGCGAGCGAAGGAGAGAGTTGAAGAGAAGGGGTTTTGGATTTGAGGGTTTGGGCGTGGATCGATGGAGACGACGCCTCCAGCGCCATCGGACGAGAAATCGTCCGGATTTCTTCGTAACTACGGTTTACTCGCTCTCCCTCTCCTCCTTTTCTTGAATGCAAATATCCGTCTGGATCGATCAATCGTCCTATTTAGGTTCTGGCTGCTGAGGGACGCGTGAATTCGTTGCAGGTTGGGATGTGATGCTGGGAGCCGTCGCCGCCTTCTATGTGATCATGGTTCCCTACACCAAGGTTGAAGAGAGCTTCAACGTTCAGGCGCGTTTCCAAACCCTTGATTACCGTTCTTGGTTTTTGACTTTCTATCGATAATATAGCTTTCAGATTCCAATATGAGATCTGTATTGGGTGACGCATTCTTTCTTTTCTAAAATCTTGGGGGAAAAGAATTTTTCGTTTTGTTTTTAATAGATGGAACGATTAGTCCTGATTATGCTTCTGGGTCCGCTTACCCAAAGGAGAGGAAATTTGTGTGTCATATGCGTTGTTTTTCACTCCAAGTCTTATTGGATACCGAACGTTTCCGTTCTCTATTCTAAACCTAATCATCTCTGCAATTAACCTAACCGTTCAAATAAGTGGAGAACGATTCGACATTATTAAATAAGCAATGTCTCTATAAACCTTGCAAACATTCAACAAAAACCCTTATACTGGAAAGCAGCTTAGTTCTTGATAATCTTTACAGGGATGCATTTGCAAGGGCGAAATCAAGAAGTCATCTGGACTTGTACAAAATAGCTTCTTTCCGGTCATCCCATCAGCAATAAGATGTTGCTGTTATTTGACAACTCATTCCTGATAATGTGAACTAACTTATCGAGGGTTTAACAATAGTTTACTGGCCTAAACACTTGTTTGATTCTTTTTTCTGAATTGAGTAAGACTCCTGTTTTAAACTATGAACTAGATCCATCATTCGTTCTCATAAGATCCCACCCATGGTAACTTGACCAAATGGGAGAAACACGAAACTATTGATAACGACTTCTCACACATTGTTAAACAAGCCACTGGGCCAACAATATTTGTTGGATATCTGATTACAAGAAAAATAGCTGATGAAATGGCTGTTTTATTCCAAATTTTCATTCTGTGATACTAAGTACATTAGTCCTACATGGAAATATGCAAAAATTAAGTCTGGGTAGTTTTTTTTCTTTGCAAGGTGAAATAGCTCTCCCATTGTCCTTCAGAAAAGAAACACAAATTTTAATCCTAACTAGTCAAAACTAGAGACAAGTATATGCATTTCCTGCAATGAAAATCGAAACAATGCTTTTATTAGAACCTAAATATGGAATGTTAACTAATTCATGTGTTTAATACTTTGTGCATACTTCGCTTATATTTCTTCCCCTTTTAAAGCTCTCTTTTAATCTGACACCTTCCATTTCCTCTTTGAAAGAGAGACTCAAAATTTCAATTTTTGCGGTTTTTAATGAATCTATGGGTTGTATAATTTATTAATACACAGAATTAGAAATTATAGGATTGCAAGCCCACCTTTAGTCATCATCATTTTGGCATGTGATTTGAAGATGAATATTCATTGTGAATAATCCCATTAGGTTCTGCCTGCTGGTTTTCTTTTAAACTTGAAATTTTCTTCTGATGGACTTTGAGCCTGTAACTAATTATTCCCATGCTGGCAACCTCTAACTAAAAAGACCTGTACAGAACACCGGAGAGAAAATAGACAAAGCAAGTAAAAATTGAATTTTCTGTTTTATGCTATATCTATAGAGCAGTTGTGTTTGTTTCTTCAAATGCCAACCTACCTCAATACCAACCAGGAATTTACCTATCTTTGGGTTTTATATGTGGTTGACTCAAACATGTTTCAAATAGTGTTTGTATTAGTTTGTTCTTCAGTTCTTTTTCATCACATGTATTTATTTCTGTCACCTGCCTTTCAAGTGATCCATATGTAGAATGTAATTTTTTTTAATCGATGTGAAAACATAGGTTTAGTGTCCATCGGCACAATAAGATGCTAGTGGAAAAACAATTGCTTAAATCCACAGAAATTCTGTTATGCCAGTTCTGTTGTAGTTGTGTGTCTTCTTACAGTATTTCTAATATATCTGGTCTTATGTGCTATAATCATCCTGTCTCAACCTTTTATTAGTATTGGTGTTCTATTGTACTTCCATCACTGCTGCTATGGCAAGATTGTTTTTACTGTTTCCCCCTCCTTTCAATACTAGTGAAACAACATCTTTAACTATTTAGCTTTTTTTGTACATATGGTCCTTATTCAGATTTATATTTCTTGCCCCATACTTGCACCATATTTCAGATAATCCAGTAACGGATACTTTATTTTTCTGTTTAGGCAATGCATGATATGCTTTACCACCGCCATCACATTGAGAATGTAAGTTTCCGATGCACATTTTGCATGCCAGATATTTGAGACCCTTATATGGTACTAATTAATTTTGTATATTTTTTTGAATGAAATTAATCTTGTATCTTGCTGGTGGTAGTATGACCATTTGGATTTTCCTGGCGTCGTTCCTCGCACTTTTATGGGTAAATCTTTTTTTCTTTTAGAAATGCTATATTACATTTTTGTAGGACTAATGTTGTTTGTGCATGTCTGGAAACACAGTTCTTTAATGGAGTTTTCTTTTATTTTTCTTACCATGTTGGGGCTCAGACCTTTATTTGTTTATGCACTGCATTTGTATATTAACATCAGTGGCAGTCCTTTAATGTGGTTACACCTTGAATAACGTGGTTATATTTTGATGATATAACAATGTTGAATTGCAAAATAATTTTGATGGGAATATTTGGTTGCTAAGTTTCTTGTTTCATTCTGTGATCATTTTGGTCCATTCTGTAGTTTGTATGGGGATTGTCCTAGATGCAGAGCATTACATATTAGTCCTATATCTCTTAGCAACTGTTTCTCTCTCTCTCTCTCTCTCTCTCTCTCTAATACTTGTACCTTCGTATCTTGTTTAATGAGTCAAGCAAGACTTGATCACTATTTTCCTACATTTTAGTAAAGTAGCTCAGGAGGTTCGAGTACATCATTCTATCATTAATATAATTACTTAATTATAACCATAGGCAATTAAACTTATTATAGCTACTTGTGTTGGCTTTATTGTTATCACCATGGTCACCATCAGCATCACCACCAGCACCGTAGTCATCACTATTATTGTCATTACAATTGCCATTTCTTTTGCTACCAACTTCTTTATATCCATACTCACAAGCTCTGTCTGTGCAATCTTTGGATTTTCCCTTCATATTCTTCACCCTCGAACAGAAAACTGTGCCCCTTTTGTTGAAGCAACAAAAGCCTTTTGATGAAGTGCTAACTTTTATCCAAAGTTATAAACTGAGGGTATCTATTTCTATTACATGGACAAAGCCTTTTGAAGTGCTAACTTTTATCCAAAGCAACAGTACCTTAATGTGGTTTCAATCCTTAGTAGAGACAAGGACGACTTTGTTACAGCAGGAGAACACTTTGAAGATATAGGTGCATTTTTTAAAAATGAGATAAACATTGAGGTGTATGACTCGAAAAAGGATTCATGTAGTTAACCTCAATTAGTTTGGGATTAAGGCTTTGTTGTTGCTATAAACATTGGGGTGTACATTTGGCATTGTTTTCTTGAGCTCAGCCAATAGTTTTGACACATTATTCTGACCTCATATTTGGTAGCTGGGCTCCGATTACATATGTTGATAGTTATCATCTCTTTTATGTTTCATATTTTATGACTGGCCTTGTAAATATCTTTGTATAATTTATTTGTCAGTTTATATGTTTCATATGGTGGTTGTTGGTGTTTTACTTTATGCTACCTGTAAGGTGACTTTCCTAAGATTATATAATTAACATGTGTTTTTGGTGCCAAGTCTTTTTTTAATTACAAATTTTCATCCAGGTGCTTTTCTTGCATCACTTTGTCATCAGTTCTGGTGTGGCTGATATATTTTTATGTGTGAACACCTCAAGTCTTAATGATGTTTCATCCAGGTGCACTTCTTGCATCAATTTTGGCATCACCGGTGGTGTTCCTTATGCATTGTTTGCACATGCCAAAGGTTTACAGTCTCTTTGCAGGTATTTCATTTCTTGTACAGAAGGTGAAGTGTTTTGAGAATATCAAGTAGCATGTGTATGGATAAGCTTTAAATGAATCCTTTAACATTATTTTAAATACATGACACTGAAAGCTACTTGGTTGCAATTTTATTGATTCCTTTTTATATTAAAAACGTAGCACCTGTCTTGTTTGGAAGTTTTTATGTAGGAAGGTTTTTGGCAATTCCTTTTTCTTGTCAACCTGGCCTTCTTCAAGGGTGATACTTTCATTAATTTTTGAGGCATTGTCTTGGATTAAATAACTATATTGGTTTATTAGCCTAGGTCATATTATTAATGTGATATATGTCCTAATCTGCTTTTCAAGTACAAATTCAACATTAAGTTTGTAAGTTGTTATTGCCTATCCCAATTTTGGTATTCAACATGATTAAAAGTTGTTATTGCCTATCGCTTTCACTGTGAATATTAAGCCTTGTCAATTCAAAGCTAGTTTGTAACATGTAACTAAGCCTTGTGGTTTGGCACCAGTACTCACAACCTTGGCTTGCTAAAACTTTTAAGCCCTAGTTTAGTGTTTGAATGGATTAAATTTCTTTTTGTCTTGATGGATTGTTTGCATGCTTCTAGACTATGAAATGGGCATGCTTCTAGACACTTTTCTCATGGGGGTCAGCACATTTTCTTATATTTATTCATCTTTGCTCCCCCTCCTAAAGAATCTGATTGAATCTAAACCTGCAGCTTATGCCAATTTAGCGAAGCTCGTGGCAGCTAGGGGTAAGGTATAGGCAAGGTATATCAATAAGTCCAGCGGTAAAGTATGCCAAGGCCTAACATGTTAATCGCTGAGATCAAAGTGTTTAAAATTTAGAAATTTCTAAATGAGTTAGTTTTAATCTGTGCCATTATGGATAAAAAGACATTTAGGATTGAAACTTGCAAGGGGCTTTTTGTAGGGTAGTACTAGTCAAATGCTAGTGCATTGTTAACGGTTGTATTCAAATATTAATATTTTATTATTTTAATGAGTTGGCACATCTTCTCAATCCAAACGATATAGTGTAAGTGAAATAAAGACATTTCGTTATTCAAAGATGCATCATGTATTTTTTTGCCTTCTATTCAACGAATACATGGCGACAGCTTCTGCTATAATTATCCTCTCTCTCTCTTTATATGAGATAAACCCGGTTATATATATCTTTAAATCCATACGAAACCTAGAGCCATCCTACTTTTTTAACTTTTTTTCATCTTTGGGATTCATGAATGTGTGGATCTAAGGGTGAAAGAGGTGACTAGATTCAGGTTTGGCTACATTCGAATGTAGCCAAGTATGTATATATATATATATATATATATTATATTATATTATATTATAGATATATAGGTAGAAAGATCGTTTGATAAAAAGGCAGAGAGATTTCTGAATAGTACAACAACAATAATAAAGCCTTAATCCCAAACTAGTTGGGCTCAACTACATGAATTTTTTTTCTTCGTTCAACTAGGTTTTAAGTCATATTTTTTTAATAAGATGCATAGATTTTAAATCTTTCTTTCACTTTTTTTATATAATCTTCGGTCTACCTCTACCTTTTTTTTCTTCTATATATATTAAGTTACTCTTTCGCACATGCATCTCTAGGTCTATGTGGCACATGTTCAAATTATTTAAGTTGTCATTCTCTTAATTTGTCCTCGATTGGTACTACCTTCATCTTTTTACGAATGATTTATTTCTTATTTTTCTTTTCTTATATTACCATATATCGATTTTAACATTCTCATTTCTATCATATTTATCTTATGTACGTGTATTTTTCTAACCGTCCAACATTCTGTACTATAAAGCATAGTCGGCCTTAGGGTTGTCTTATAAAATTTTTTCTTCAATTACCTTACGATCACATAATATTTCAGTTACACTTTTCCATTTCATCCATCTTGCTTTAATTCTATGAACAATATCATCCTTAATGTCACATTCCTTCTGAATAATCAGTCTTAAATATTAAAAATGATCATTTCTAGGAGCTTTATGGTCCTCAATTTTTACTTTATATTATTTTTATTTTTAATTATACTAAAATTATATTTCATGTATCCTGTGTCCTTAACCTAAAACTTTTAAATTCTAATTCTCCATAGTTCTAACTTACGTTTAACTTTAGCCTTAGTTTTATCCACTAATACTATATCATCCGCAAATAATATGAATATAAAATATCATTCTAAATATATCTAGTAAGCTCATCTATAATTATAGAAAAATGATGAAGAGTCAAAGTAAATCCCTGATGTAAATTTACTGTAATAGAAAATTCACTAGTATTACCATCAATACTTCTTATATTAACGTTTGCTCCATCGTACATACCTTTTATTATGTTAATAAAAAAAGATTATGCATGATGTTTTACTACTAAAGTAAAAGGAGAGATCCTTGAATAATAAAGAGGAATTTTAGGATTGAGATTATGTTTGTAATATAAGCAGACTCAAGTTTCATCTCTTTTTTTCTGGTAGCAACAAAAAGCCCTGCTGGGTAGGCTTTTTGAAAAACTGGATGCCTGGCACAACACATTGATAAAAATTTGTTTCTTAAAAAAGATAGGAACAATGCTATTTTTTCTTCCCAACGAAGCAACTATAGGCATCACCACACTTCTTAAAAGTAAATAAAACTTAGTAGATGCATAACTCAGCTGAGTATGCTTCTTTGAAACATGGGACACATGGCACATTTAAAACATTGGACACATGGTGCATATACAATATCAGATGAGATGCCTATATGGCGAATAACTAAACAATCTATATTTAATGTACAAAACATGTCACATAAACAGGTATTCCTGGCTGGCATGCTTTATGCATATATTATAGACGTGATAACCAATTTTAACTTTTTCTGTTAAATTCACCATGCAACAAAAATCTGCAAACAGATCTCCAATTGGTGGTGCTCCTACCGTTAATCTTAAGAAAGCAAAAGAAAAAAAATAAAGGCATAAGCAGATGATTGAATGAGAAAAAAGATGGTTGCATATTAGAATAGTTCTTGGTATTGAGGTTTTAAATGCTTGAGACTTAACTTGCCTCATGCTTCAAGGTGAAATTTTTAAAAATATCCTTGTAGAAGTGAGACCTAAACATCTCATGGAGAGGGTAGGGAGGGGTACATGCCTTGCACCTGATTTTCTTTTTCTTTTATAAGACCACGAAGTTGGTTTTAAGTACGACAAGTTTCCAATCTCAGTACTGGACCCCATACCAGTACATATTGGTATAGTGTCAGTAGCCCAGTGTAGGGCGTACCAACACTCGGTATCAGCTATTGTTTGCTTTAGTTATATTGAATAAAAACAAGCATCTGCTTGGCTCAAGAATTTAGCATTTTGGTCTATGCAACATGAGGCCTTTACTTACCAAAGCTTGGTATAAAACAATAACAACCATGTCAAGTCACAGCAATCATATTCTTTATTACTTGACATGCTTTTCATTTTTATATAAATTCACATGAATCTTATGTCTTGTGCCTCAAGATTAGTGCCTTGTCTGTTGGTATTGAAGGGGCTTGCATCACACCTGTTTTATATGACAGTAGTTCAGTCTTCAAAACAACATGAAGGTTTCAGTGGAAAGGAAACAAAAATTTTCCTACATGATGTACTTATGTGATAAAACTTTCTCATTGAGAAGTTGCAGGTTTGAGGCAGCTTTTCTTGTTTACTTAAAAAGTTGATTTTCTTGTTTTCAAATGAATGCTTTCTCATTATTTTTTATTTGTAGAGCTAAAGATGAATTTGCAGAAGTGGTAATAGTGTTTCACTTGTTGAAGCATCTAGGAGTGGTTATGCTTGTAAAATTATGCTGATTATAATTGTTGTTTTGAGGGTTTTTTTTCCTTCATTACTGAACTCTTTATTGCTCAGACTTCTTTCTTAAATCAGTTCATAATGGTGTTAATGATGTTACAGTTAATCACCGGGCTTTAAGATGTCATTGTTTCTGTACAGATGATCTGTCATGTTACAGAAAAATTGGGCCTTTTTATTGTTTTGACTCTGTCTTGCATAAATTGTAATAAATATCAAATAAGAAAATGGAAGTTTGAAGAGAACCAACTCAATTATTTCTCTTATATGTTGGACTTTCTTACAACTCAATTATTGATTTGACTAGACAATTCTTGTATAAATAATCTTTGGATTTTAAAAGAAATTGATAGTAAATTCTATTTTTAGAAATGATTTAAAGATAGATGGATACTAGGTATTTTACTTTGCATGTTCTTTTTCATCAACTACACTATGATGAATATGTTAGACTGGTGTAGGTTGTTCAGACTAGCTCTGGTACTTTTTTGGTGAATTTCTTGTGCCTTTCTCTGTTGATGGGTATTCGACTTGTACGTAATAAAAAAAGATACAGGACAAAAATATCTCATTGAAGTAGAAATGTTTTTTCTTTTCATTTGGGTTGGATAAGCAACTATACAAGGACCTGTGCAGGCATGTGTTTGGTCCTATATTAGTTGTGCACTAGAGAGATTTTGGTTGTACAACAAAAATTGCCTGCAGGCATAAGTAACAAGTTAACCTCCTCTTCTTCTGCAGTCATAGTAGTTATGTTCTTTCAGTGTTTCTAGTAGGCACAGTAAGGTTAGAAGGAGCTAGCATTCAAGCATTCATCCTAAGTTAAGTACAGAGGATTTTATTTATCATAACTAGAGAATAAATATTAACACAATCCAGGCCTTCACCTTATATTTTAGATTAAATTTAGGTGCTGCTGCCTGAAGGACTTTAAGTTCCTTACAATATCTCATCATGGTAATATCTACCAGTTCAAACCTATAAACATTCAATATGGGTGGGATAATGTTGTCGCGGGGTTTTTTTTGTCATTGGTTATACTTTTTCTTAATGTTTGCATTTGTTCTTTATTTATAACTTCTGGTTTCATGTTTTTTAGTGAGGCAGTTTTGTAGCTATGTTAGACCACGCATGTTCTATAACTTTTTATTTGGCTTAACAACCCCTTAAATATTTTTATGTGAATGAGTGTTGAAAAGCTCAACCAAGGTTTTAAAAACCACTAGAACAGGATGCAGTGCTGTGCCAAATGGCTTCAGTACTAGTTTTTAAAACCTTGAGCTTAACTATAAGAAAGTTCTAGTATTGTCCATTAAACAATGTTTAGCCTTCAGGTTTATCATATTTCTTTCTGCTTGTTGCATTTAGAACATGTAACTAAGCAATTTTTTTCTTTCCATCTGTAGTTCGATTGGTATTAGGTTGCATCATATTGTCGACGTTACGATTTTTCCGGATTCAGGTATATCTTTTATCTTTAATAACTCAAGTTTTGCATTCCCAAATTAAATATGGTTATCTATTTATTTCAAGTCCATATTATCTTTCTTTCCATATAGGTGACTTTTGAGTAGTTACCTTCCTCATCTCATACATACTTCTTGTTTTTGTTATTCTGGGTTTAAAGATTTATAATAATGTTTCAATAGACAGGGAAAAAGAAATTTAATGTCTTATCCAATGCTTCTGCCAAGTTCTGTCTGTAGAGGATAATTGTCTTATAGAAATCGTGTAAGGGCATCTGGTCTGTTATCCATGACATTATAATCACTAGTTCTACTTATCTGGACTTATGCCATTTTATCACAGACCTTGTGTTTCCCAAAGTGGCAATATTCTGCAATGCTGGATTGCACAGAATTCCTTTTCCACCTTAGTTGTTTTAGACTTATAGTCTTCACACTGATGTATTAAATTGAGATTTTTATTTATCATGAAGAAATTTGAGTTCAATATAATTTATAGAAAAATTATAGACATAATCCTCAAGAATATTTCATGCTGATCATATCCTCTTGTGATGTTATTTATCTTAATCCTTTAGATCAAGATATATAGATGGGAATAAATAACTGGCACTTTGCACATGTGATATAATAACTTAGCTGATCAGGGCATCCATGTACTTAAAATTTTTGTAAATATAAGTGGCATCATATGGAGCTATTTCTTCTTTCATCATCTTAATTTTAAGATCTGAAGTCTGACTTGGACTTAAAATTAACTTTTGATATATATTAGGAGCTTGCTTTTTCTCTTGCCTCAGGCCCTCGACAGTTGACTTGTCTTTCTCTTGCACTTCTATGACTGACATTCTTTTCTCTAAGGGCTACCTTATGTCTATTTCTGCAATGTGCTTATCTTTTAACCTACTTTTGTTTCACTGGGTGCCTTGTCAGATTTACATTTGGTTAGATATATGGAAGTCTCCAACATAGACAACTAGGATAGGAAAATAAAACAGATAAGAAATAGAGGGGACCTTTAGGCAGTGTTTGATACGGGGGATAAGGAAGGATATCCAGGGGATATCCCTCCTTATTCCCAAATGCTATAGTAGAAGGGATAGATCTGAAAAAATTTAACCAGAGGGGATAACCCATGGTTAACCATGGGATATCCCCTGAACTTATTCCCTAGGGAACCCAGGAACAACTAAAGTTATCCCTTGATGGCAGACTTGTAATTTAAAAAAAATGCTTATTCCCTCAGCTATCCTCTGGATAAATGCTATCCAGTACATTTATCCAATGATAGCTTTTGGGCTATCAAACACTACCTTAAGAATTAATGCTTATTGTGGTTGTTCTTAGATTTGATGGATAAATTGTATGGACAGGAGATTTTGGAAGGAGATAATGAAAAAAAGGAGAAAAGTTTGAGGTATGGTATGACATACCAATGCATACCGCCCTGCATCAGATATACTGCAACATATCAATATGAGATTTGGTATTGGTGCATATTAAGTCTTGATATGTCGAACTGACTTGCGTATAGGGCACACTGACACTGAAATGGTGTGATACTGGTACGAGGTCTAGTATCGAGATAGTTCTTAGTTTTGGGTGAAGGAGGTTGCTAGTGGTTTTGTTTTCAGTTCTTTTTCATGGCTAGAGAACTTTTTTATGATCCCCTCTAGCATATGAAACATCTGCAGAATTGAGTAGCATGTTTCATTGAGTTTCTTTTTCCATGGAAACAAGTATTCGTGCAGATTTTCTGCCGTGCAGATTTTCTTGCAGTTCCATGTCTATTTGCAGGCCTTCATGACAATGTTTTATTGTTTCTATTTTAGTTTCTTATTTGTGCAATCACATGCTTTCTATTTATAATTGTTGGGTAGGTTGTATAAATGATTTGCAGAATTCTTTTGAATACTTGCAGGTTAGAAGAAAGTTTGGCTATCATGTTGAAGCATTCTTTGTCATACTGACAGCTGTGCAGTTTCATATGTTGTTTTATTCAACACGCCCTCTTCCAAATATATTTGCTTTTGGTTTGGGTAATTACCTTCTTTTATTTAACTTGACTTTCTATTCTAAATTGATGTTTTATTTGTTGTAAAATTATGATGTTTACATGCATTGTGTATGTTCACTGCTTTTCCTGTTCTTAGGGTAAGCAACCATGAAAATGTCTAGCAAATTTCCAAACAGTAAATTTTTTCGACATTGCCTTTATGTCTGAGTCAAACTTTGATGAATAATTTGTTGTGACTGAAACTGGTGCTAGCTATGTACTTTTGGAATATAAACCATACCAATATTTGTGTACCATTTATATGTGATATGACCATTAGAGACCTATGACAGTATTGACTTGGGGATTTGGGCCAGAGCAAGCAAATATTTGGATCAAAGACTGTTGAATAAAGATATGTGAGCATGTATGATTAATGCAACAGCTTCTTGCTCTCATCTCTGCTCCATTTCATGAGTGAATTAAAATTCACAACTATGTTGTATTTGATGTTCAATTTGGTCTATCAAATATAGGCTAACCCCATGATTTTTGGATATCATATTGAGCAATTTATCTTTGTTCATAT
Organism: Calamus simplicifolius; assembly: GCA_900491605.1. NCBI lineage: Eukaryota > Viridiplantae > Streptophyta > Magnoliopsida > Arecales > Arecaceae > Calamus > Calamus simplicifolius. The sequence goes on along the minus strand of UESW01003838.1, from coordinate 268,570 downwards.
GGAAGTTTATATACCTAACAGAACTTGGCATAGCTCTGCTATGAAGATTAGATAATCAATCATCACTTTATGCACAACAATTTACGGGAGATAACTTCTTCCAAGGAACTTTGCTATTGGCAAATGGTATTCATGTTATAGGTCATTTGGGTGGGATACATTGAAGGGATTTTGGTGCATACAAGCAATTACATACAAGAAGGGAGTGCTGGGTGAGTCAGCTATATTGTCATATGAAAGATAAAAGCTGGTTTGGACTTCAGATGACAATTGTAAATTCACATGTAAGCTAGAAGAGGACAAAAACATTTTTAGCTTCCATTTTTTTTCAAATATTCTAATAAATTCTGCATTTTCATAGAAGGGCTTCAAAATCTGTAACGGTTGGCTGGTTTTAAAGGGGCGATGGCTTCAAGGAAGCAGTTTTTTTTTTTAATTTAAAAAAATAACTATAATAGCATAGGTGCATGCATATGCTATATTCCAATTATCCATAACCCATTTCCAACATGTATGCTACAATTTTTTTCTTTTTCTTTTTCCGGTACTGTATTGTTTTTCTTTCCGTGAAATCTGAGATTTCACAGGATTTCTTGGTCAACTACTTGATGGCTTTCTGTGAGCAGTTTGCGTTATATAATAATGGTAGAACAGAGTCAGACATGCATACTTATATAAATGTGTCCATAACGGACAATCTTGTCAATCTGTGAAATTCCATTATTTGAACAAGTCAGTGAAATATTATTACTGCATTCTAAGCATTGTATTGTAGCTTAGTGTGCTGTTTCCAGTCCTCAGGTTGTCATTTATGTTCCGTGAGATGTTGCTATACGTTTGGCAGAGTTGTGAAAGCACATTCTATGTATAATTATTGCTTCTCTAAATTTGTTTATTGGTCTCCAGTTTTTTTGTTCCCATTGTTGTGGAGGTTACCTAGCCACTAAGAAAATGGAAAGTAGTTTGTCATTCTGTTCTAGTCAACTATTTTAAGTTCTTACCAAGTCTCCTTCGTGAAGAAGTATAGACCTGCCTTTTTGTTCTACATATTGTGAAACTTAAGGCTGTACTATTTCTTTGAAAATGTAGACAAGCTTTTCTGATTTTTCACTTGCTAGTATTTTGTTGACAGCACTGAACAAGTACTTACATATAGGTTTAACATGCCAAAGTACTTAAAGTTTTGACTCGAATGCTCCTGAATTCAAGCTGAAGTTAAGTTGTATATAAAAGAAGACTATTTTGTAACTATAGGATCACTTACATTTGACAAAATTTTGTGATAATTTTTATTAAGAAGATTGAATAATTGACATGAGCAACTTAACATAGGGAGCCAAAATTTATTAATTGCTTTCTAAATCGCCAATTGATATATTGTTGTTGACATGCAGTTAACCTGGCATATTCTTTCTGGTTTATGGGAAATGCCTCAGCAACTTTGAAATGTTTGGTATGTTTCTTTGTCTGTGTATATTTGGAAAATTGTTTATTTCAACTGTCTACACCTCCCTTTTCTGCATCTAGAACATGGAAATATTTGACTGATTGCTGGAATCATTTATTTAAATCAAGGCCAATAGATGGGGATGTGCTTCCTGTGATAAGCTTGGGAAATTTTTGACCTAGAAGTTGACATTTGTTTTGGACTATGGAGTGGGTCAAAACAGGTAGATAAGATTCATAAAAAGTGTTCTTTCTCAAAAAAAAAAATCATAAAAAATATAATTTAGTTATAGATGCTTTCTTAACCTAGGATAATAAAATTGGAAGTAATAGCCTAGACAAGCATGGGAGTTGCAAAAGGAAATAATAAATTTCTGCGATAGTGTGGTCTGATCATGACAGCAATATTGATGCCGACTAGGTGAGGAAGGATTTGATAAAATTTTCTTGGATAGAAGGTGTGGCATTTGATGCTAATGAATGACCTGCTACAAACCTGTTAATTATGATGTTCTTTTTTTTCCATATTAATATTTTATATTTAATAAATTGTACATCCTTGATACTATTCCTTGCAAGTGACATTCAAAAACTGCATGATGCTGATGAGTGTTTAGAGCTCATCGGGGTTGATGTCGGGTTGACAATCATTGAAATTTTGCTCAATCCTATGTGGATAATCTTTTCAAGGATTCAAATGCTGCACATACATATTGTGTGGCAGGTAGAAGCATGGTATAGTTGGTATATGAACTTGACTGCCATGGTACTGTACTGTATTTTGCCAGCCTACGTCCAGCATAAGTAGTGCATCTGGTTCTTTTATGCTTGCAACATTTGTAGTTCTGCTTCGTAGCTGCTTCTTTGTTGTTGTTGTTGTTGTTGTTAGAATGCTAAGAGTTCCTTTGATAATATTTAAAGTGATAAACTTGATTGCATGATTGTATCTCACTGTGAAGCACATGTATAACTATTTTGAATGACATCAAATAAGTGATAAGAGGTTTTATGTTTACAATAATGGTTGTATTCTTTTATGTTACATAAAAGTATAAGTTTGTGAAGTGAGAAACCAAGACAAGTTTAAAAAGAAACCAATAAATAGGTGGTAAAAGCTAAGAGTAGACTTTAATGCTCTAATGCTATGGTACATTCTTATTTTTTTAGTTCTACAGCCCTTTGTCTTTTTTTTTTTTTTTTTTTTTTTTTTGGGGGGGGGGGGGGGGTGTTGAGGAGGGAAGAAGCTGGTGAAAGCATATGCATGTTAATATAAACTGAATTAATTGATTTTATTATATTAAGTTTGCTACTCAGAATGTAAGAACAGTTCTGAGAACAATGTTGTGCATTTACTTTTTAAAGTATGTATTTACATAATAAGATGCTGTTAGTAGGGAGAATATGAGCATAGTGGAGGAAGCAGTTTCATGTAGCCGACCCCATGTAGTTGGGAAAAGGGTTAGATGAGTTGAGTTGAGTAGTAGTAGTAGGGAGAATATGAAATTCAAAAGTGCACAAGTTGACCTTAAACATGATATTGGCATAAGCAATGAGAGAGAGCTAAAAGATGTAGTTAAAGGTTTTTGTTAGCTGCTCGATGTTAGTTTGCTAGTTGTTCATTCTCTTGCTTTTTTATCTTTTCAACTTCTTTTCATTCATATTATTTCATATGGCCTTAATTAACCATATCATGATCTATAGCTGTTAAGGGAAAAAGATATTTGTAATAATGAAACACTTTCAAAGATTTAAGTTTACTGGTGTCATATCGTCGATATATGGTATGTACCTCCCTTTTTTTGTGATGGCTCCTATGGCTGTACCTTGTGTGGTTATGGCACCACACCATTGCAATGTGCGCTTGTAAAGCGCTTGAAAATATGAAAATTGGCCATTCTTTTGAGTGTTGTTTAGTGTCATTGTAGGTGAGATGCATTGGATACTAAGATATACAACTTTTCCTCCCAGACTTTTAGATTTTAGCAAGGTTTGGTATATTAAAGTTTTGGGATCTTAAAATTTGAGAAATGCTTTAGCATTTAAAATTGAAAATTTGATCTAATACCAAAAATCAACTATTTATTCTTAAAAAATTTAAAATTTGATTTTTTTTTTGAGGCATAATTGATGTGGAAATTGAGAAAATTAGGCCAGGATCATCTTGAATTGCACTGCAGGCTTGTGTATTATTGATTTTATTACTAATTACTGATAATCTAATTAAGTTTTAATTGTTAATACACATCCAGTTTTTGAATGTCTTGTTAATTGCAAGTTATGTGAATTAGATATTAAACTGGCAATAGTACACATCAAATAGGATGACGAGGGCATTTAAATCAATACATATATCATATCTATGCAAAAAAAAACCATTAAAACAATAAAACATAAAAAGGGAAAAAAAGAACTTTGAGGCAGAATAGGTCATACCAGATAGAAGGATCATGGCATGCCAGAACCATGACATCAAGCATCAGTGGCATACCCTTAGCCAAGAGATTTCTGTGCTAGCTGCTATTCCTGCTCTATGTTGACATAAAGTGGTGGCTAAGGCAAATGTAAAGCCTCTTTGATTTTTCTTTCTTATTCTTTGACAACTAAACATTTGATGCCAAGCAACTGGTTATCTATAGCACAATGGTATATCTGCTCTAAGTTGTAACAAGTGTACTGGTTGATACAGTCTGTTGATTAGGTATGCAATATAATGCAATGTACTGACCAGCCATCAACACCGTCACAGCCGGCCTTATGCCAACGTGAGAAACCTGGAGGATTGATATTAGGCTGACAGCCTTCAAAGCATGATATTGATGGCCCCAAGTAATTGGGATAAGTGTTGTGGTTATGGTATATGTTATGATATGAACGAGCAGGTTAATCTGCGCAATTAAATTTGTTGAAACAAAAGAGATGTTTGAATTTGTTATTTAATTATTTACTCTGCATGATGCCTTACACATGCACTCTATAAATTTTAATCAAATTAGTGGTTCAGCAAACTTGTCAAATTGATCTCTTCCTCAAGGAACTATATTAATAATTCTCAGTTTTTGCATGCAGACTTTTGCTACAATTGTATTTAGATGTGATACAGTGCTTCTCTTCGGACCAATTGGTGTTGAACTTTTGCTGGTTTGTTCCTCTACATTTCTTTTCTTGGTTTTACACAAGTTATTAGGAAGCCAAATCAAAATGAATTTGAGTATTTGTGTATTTATGTTTTTCAATTCTGTTTTCATTGCATGTGCTTAGTTGTTTCAGTGGTTTTCTTAAATGTTGATTGTCCGTTTTAAGTACACTATTGTTATCCTTAGAAAAAAGTACATTATTGTTGACTAGAAGCTTGCATGTTAATGCACATGCCAGAACATATGCACTTCTATAATCTTTTTTTATTTATATAATTGATAACTACCCTCTTATTTTTGATAGTGCACTTCACTTCTGTTTTTCAACAAGGATAAAAATCAATAGAGATTAAGGATGTAGTTAGTTAATTCGTACATTAAAATTGTGAATAGTGGAGATCTTTAAGAAAGTTTGGGACGCAGTTCCATTTTTTCTATTTAAATAAATTTGAATAAAAAAAGTTAGAGAAGAGATGATAATTAGAAAAAGAGATAATGAAGATTAGACTAGCAGTTAGATATCCACTAAGAATTTGAATTTGAAAATAAATAAATATTTATCCTTAAGAAAAAATGGAGAGGAATTAGGTGGCCATGAGGGGAGTCCCACACTTGCACTTATGTGTGAAAAAAGTAGGGCGCTCGAATATTTATTTTCTATTAAAAAGGGGCCCATAAAAATATAAGAGTAATTATATATATCCCCTATTGTCTACTTCCAATGGAACTTGCGGATCCACAATTGCCACAATTACGTTATCACCTAACGGTGTTCTTGTAGTATTAAGTGCTGCATGCATTGCCTAACCAGACATAAAAAAGAGTTTAGTACCAAGGTTATATGCAGATTCAAGTCTCGGTGAGATGGGGGCTTAGATGGCTATCCTCTCATCCCAGAGATCTTGGGATCGATCTCGATCGTCCTCTTGTCCTGTCCTATCTTAGCTATAATGCATTATAATGTTAATTTTAAATAAATCTAAGTTATTGTAAAAATATAAATTTTGAAGTTCAAATATATTTAAAAATCAAACAAAGCACTAAAGCTTGACCCTTTTTTTAAAGGAAAAAAAAGCATCCCAAGCAGGTATTGAGATATCTAACCGGGCTGGGGATCAAGATGGGATGGGACATGGGGCCTCTTGTTCTGTGGTAAACTCAGGACAAATATGTCCCGTAAGTTTTAAAACCTTGGTTATATGATCTTTTGCTCCTTTTGAATTTCTTAAAGGATTTCTAATGGTATGAAGCAGAGGGGATGATTGTCTCAATCAATTGTAATGTCACTAGCTGTTGACAGAATCAACTGGTTTTCAGTTGGAATTACACAAAGTATTATGAGAGTAATTATACATCTTGATGTTAAGAATTGTACCTTTAGTAGGTCGTGTCTTTTTGTTTAGAGTATGGACTATGGGTGATGTAGAGAGAAGATCCAGAAGAACATTTACTAGTGGTGGGCACTGGTAGAACGGCTGTTAAATGCATTTTTTTTTGCAAAGAATGAGACTACATCGTTTCCCAGTCATCTGTTTATATCATTAGATGTGAGAGGGCCTTGCTGTAGACCTTAAACGTTCAGAGCAGAATGAACAGTGTGTCTAAGATTACTGTCTTATCATTTACTTCTGGCTTGACAATTTTTCCCCTTCAGATTAGATTGCTTGATTTCCATTCATTTGACTGTTGATCTCGGCTCTTGCTGTTGCTGGAAGCTGTAGAATTTTACAGTGTGTGGTATAGTTTTTGAAATTCAAAGATTCTGATTTAAGCAAATCTATGACAGAGCAATTCTATTTCACTATGGAAGGCAATAAAATGCTGCATAAGCAGTGCCCTGTTATCCATTGGTAAGTGTATTTTGTAAAATGAGTTGAATACTTTTCCATGTTATTGGAAATCTATCAAAAGATAGTTCCATATTCTGTTTTCACTTTATGATGTTTTCAGTGATTTATTTCTCCTTCCAGGCTTTACAGTGCTTCTTGATACAGTAATGTGGCAGAGAATTGTGTGGCCGGAACTGGAAGTTTTTTGGTTTAACTCCATTCTAAACCGGAGTTCAGAATGGGGTGTATCCTTTTAAAGAAAAAGGAATAGCTACTTCTTTTAATACATTTCTTCAAGTCCAGCATAATTCGTTATGTAGGAATTTCAGATAAGCTAATGTCCAAGTAATTTTATTTTTCCCTATCTTTGATGTTCGCTGTGTGCTTGTTTGCAATTGAATAATGTATATGAACTTTCAAGTTGACATTAGTGTTCGTGGCATGTTTGTAGGCAAAAGGATATGGGGCTGCATGTTAGGGTATTGACTTGCATCCTTTTATCATGTGTGCTAATTTTGTGTCTGCATTAAGCAAGCATACATGGCCCATGCATATATGTTACTCTTTTTAGCTGCCAGTATCTTCAGTTCTATTGAAACTCTAATTGTTCAGAAGCATTAGCTCCAGTCAAATCTTATATCTCATTCAATGTTTTGGAATTGCATGCCAATCCTTTGTTCATACATGCAACTGATTTTTATTGCCAAGTAGAGTTCTATCATTTCTTCCTTCAAAGTTTGAAATGCACTAGTGATTTATGATTTATCCATTGAAAGATTATTGTTACATACAGAATGCTTTTCTATCAACAGTTTTTGGCTAAATCTAGGATGACCATTACTGATTTCATTGTTTATTATATTGTGTGAAAACATGAATGAACAATAAAGGATTTTCATTGTAATATTAATTAAACAGATTTACAATGTTTTGGAAATGGTCATAGTGTGGTGTTATAAAAATTTTGTTAGTTGCTGTTGAATTTAAAGCTTTATTAAGAAAGTTATGTGATTATAGAAGATTTGGTATAATTTCTGATTCTTGGGATTATAGAAGATTTGGTATAATTTCTGATTCTTAGGATTATAGTTGGGTAGTTTTCTATTTTATAAAGATTTTGTTACTGTTTTTAGGCAGCAGCACCATGTATATGATGGCCGGTTGTAACCTATTCTAAATACAAGAGAAATTATTTTTCTCCAAATTAGTTTTCAATATGGTATCAGAGCCTTTGGCTCTTTCCTAAAAATCTCAGAAAATTCTTTTCTCTGGCCGTTTCATTCATCTCTGTTCACCATTGATAATCTTCGTTTGATCAACCAAATTCTCCTACCTCTGTTTCTTCTCCTTCCTTTCAAACAAATATGTCAGAGACCACTGCAACCAGCCCTGTCTCAGATGCTCCTGGAACTGAGAATACTGCTGCCACTTCAACGGAGATCTGCAGAACATTCAAGCTGCATATCGATTAAATGAAAGAAATTATTTGAAGTGGTCACAACTGGTCCGCACATTCTTGAAGGGCAGAGGGAAATCAAGTCATCTATTGGCACAGGTCCTTCAAAGGATGATCCCAAATTCGCAGCATGGGATGAACAGGATTCAATGGTGATGTTGTGGTTATGGAATTCGATGCTACCAGAGATTAGCGATACTTGTATGTTTCTCGGAACCGCCAAGAGATTTGGGATGCTATCGACAAACATACTCCAAGGTAAATGACGCTGGCCCAAATCTATGAAATTAAGACAAATTTCATCAACCAAACAAGGGACTCGAACTGTCGCAGAATATTGAGTTTCTTGCAAGGCTTGTGCAAGAGTTGGACCATTATCAATGTTTCAAATGAGCTGTGGCTGGATTCTGTAACTCTGAAACGATTCGTAAGAAGGATCACATCTATGACCTTGCAGGACTTAATGTTGAGTTCGATGCCGTCAGAGTATAGATCTTGGGAAAAGAAGACCCGCCTTCCTTGAATGAGAATTTCGATCATATGAGCGGAAGAGGGACGACGAAGTGTTATGCTTAAGACCCATGCAGGAGAGGGATTTGCCCTTGTGATCAAAGCAACCGGATTGAAGGAATCCAGCCCGGCACAACCTATCGTCAAGCAAATCCGTCCAAGCCTATCAATCGGGATTCTTTATTTTGCACATACTGCAAAAAAACATTGCTACACCAAGGAATAATGTTGGATCCATGGTAGGCCAACCGAAGTGCAAATTATAGAAGTCAAGCACATGTTGCATGCACTCAATCAAATGAAGTTCACAAAGTTCTACCTCTGAATTCAACAAGGAAGAGATTGAAAAACTGAAGACTTTTTTGGGTACCCTTGAGAAACCTTCCTCGACAGGTACTTGTTCACTGGCGTTTACAGGTATCTCTTCTTCCTCTTATGTTGCTAATGTCCCAAAGAAATTTTTTCAAAGATATGGGTGATAGATTCTGGAGCCACCGACCACATGACCTGTACTTTCAAGTATTTTTCTTCCTATACACCGTGTTCTAGTCATAAAAAAATAACTATAGCTGATGGGTCCATTGCCACTGTAGCCGGTCAAGGAGACATTTATATAAGCGATTCTCTCACTCTAAAAAATGTTCTCCATGTTCCAAAATTGTTTGCAAATTTGGTTTCTGTTCCAAAGCTTACCAAATATTACAATTGCAGTGTAACATTTTTTTCTTCACATTGTGTGTTTCAGGAGTAGGACACGAGGAGGACGATTAGACGTGCTAGTGAGAGGGATGGTCTTTACTACTGGAAAATCAAAGTGGAAGAACTAGAGTTGAGGATCCTTTACCTACATCATTTCTTTCTGAGTCAGTTATGTCAAATAAAAATAAAATTTGGCTTTATCATCGTCGTTTGGGTCATCCATCTTTTAAGGTTCTTAAGTTAATGTTTCCTTCATTATTCAAAGGGTCTGATTTTGAGTCTTTTCATTGCGATGATTGTGAACTTACCAAACACAAATGTGCTTCTTTTTCAATAAGCAATACAAAAACCTTTAATCCTTTTTCTCTTATTCATAGTGATATTTGGGGTCCTACTATTCCAAATATTTCTAGTGCTAAGTGGTTTGTTTTGTTCATTGATGACTGCACTCGAGTAACATGGATTTATCTCTTAAAAAATAAATATGATGTTGGCACTGTTTTCCCCAATTTTTACAACATGATCAAGACAGTTTGATGTGAGAATAAAGTGGTTTCGTTCTGATAATGCCAGAGATTATTTCAATTAAATTCTCTTTCTATTTTTTAAAAAGAAGGGATCATACATGAGTCCTCTTGTGTTAGTACACCACAACAGAACGGAGTGGCCGAACGTAAAAATTGCCATCTTCTAGATATCATAAGAGCTTTGTTGTTTCACAAAAATGTTCCTAAACAATATTGGGGGAAGCTGTTCTAATCGCCATACATCTTATTAATAGACTTTCAACTCAGGTTCTTGACTTCAAAAGTCCAATTGAAATTCTCACAAATTTTTTTCCAATTTCAATGCTTCAAATAATCTTATTCCTAGAATTTTTGGAAGTGTTGCCTTTGTTCATGTCCATTCTCAGAATAGGGGAAAACTTGATCCATGTGCTCTTAGGTGCATTTTCATTTGGTATTTTTCCACACAAAAGGGATATAAGTGTTTCCATCCACCGACTAAAAAATTCTTTGTTTCTACTGATGTTACTTTTGTCGAAAATGAGTCTTTTCAAACACTCATCTTCAGGGGAGAACTTCAGTGAAGATAGAGCAAAGGACCTATTTCTTCTTGATTTTCACAATCAACCTAATTCACTTGAATCTCCATCCAAGCCTGTCCGGTGTCTGTCGTATTTGAACATGTTTCAGCGTCTGTTGAACTCAGTCTTACATCACCAGTTCAATCCATCTGTCATACCATTGGTTGCGTCACCCAAGTCGTATGAAGTGATAAAAGATAAAGGAAAACTAAGGGAAAACTAGACAATATTCAACCACTACAGGTCTATTCCAAGAAGAAAATTCCAGTCTCTCCAACGGCACAGGTACAATCTCCTATTCGTGTTGCTGATGAGATATCCAAAATCATTCCACACCTGCCAAAAATGTCACACCATCAACTGAGCTTAATGAACCTATAGACGAGCAAAAAATCAAGTGATGCCAACTTACCAATTGCACTTAGGAAAGGAACCAGAGCTTTCACTAAACACCCTCTATACCTATTCATGACTACAAAATCTATCCCAAAGCCATGGAGCTTTCTTAAGCAACCTCCATACAATACCCATTCCAAGAAATCTGAGGCATTAGGGGATAAGAAGTGGGAGGATGCCATGAAAGTGGAGATGGAAGCTCTTGCAAAGAACAAAACATGAGAGTTGGTCAAATTGCCAAGAGGAATCAAACCGGTTGGATGTAGATGGGTGTTTACTGTGAAGTACAAGTCTGACGGTTCTATAGAGAGATACAAGGCAAAGGTTGGTCGCCAAGGGGTACTTTCAAACCTACGGCATTGATTATCTAGAGATATTTGCTCCGGTGGCAAAGATGAATACAGTACGAGTTTTTTTGTCATTAGCTGCCATTTTGGGTGGAATTTACAACAGTTTGATGTTAAAAATGTATTTCTCCACGGTGACCTAGAAGAACAGATTTACATGGAAGTTCCTCTGGATTTGAATCTAAAGAAGGAATAGTAGTAAGCTGAAGAAAGCCCTCTATGGACTCAAACAATCACCAAGAGCTTGGTTTGGAAGACTCACCAAGGTGATGATTGCCTTGGGATACAAACAGAGCCAAGGCGACCACACTTTATTTGTAAGACAATTGATTCAGGGGGAGTTACACTCTTATTGGTGTATGTAGATGATATGATAGTGACGGGCAATGATGCAGAGAGATGCAAAATTTAAAACGATATATTTTGAAAGAATTTGACATCAAGGAACTTGGGAGGTTAAAATACTTCCTAGGTATTGAAGTAGCTCATTCAAAACAAGGGATCTTTATTTCTCAAGAAGTATGTGCTTGATTTGCTAAAAGAAACAGGGAAGTTGGGGTGTAAGCCAATTGATACGCCCATTGAGTTTAATCATGGACTATGTGATGCTCCTGATGATCCTATGGTGGATAGAAGTTCTTATCAGAGGCTTGTTAGGAGGCTAATCTATTTGGCACATACGAGACCAGACATTGCATTTGTTGTGAGTATTGTTAGTAGATTTATGTACAATCCTAAAGAAATGCATCTCAAGGCCGTCCACAGAATCTTGCAATACTTGAAGGGCAATCCCGAAAGAGGTATTATGTTCAAGAAAGGAGAAAGCATGACATTGGAAGCCTATACTGATGCAGATTATGCAGGATCGTTGGATGACAGGAGGCCAACTTCGGGCTATTGTACTCTCTTAGGAGGGAATCTTGTGATGTGGAGAAGCAAGAAACAAAGCGTGGTGGCAAGATCAAGTGCAGAGTCTGAGTTTAGGTCAATGGCAATGGGAATATGCGAGTTGTTGTGGTTGAAGATTATTCTTGATGATTTGAAGATAAAATGGGAAGGACCAATGAGATTATTCTGTGACAACAAATCTGCCATTAGTATTGCTCATAATCCAGTGCAACACGATCGAACGAAGCATATTGAAGTTGACAGACACTTTATCAAGGAAAAACTTGAGAGCGGTCTAATATGTACTTTGTTTGTTTCATCCAAGGATCAATTAGCAGATATTCTCACAAAGGGGCTGCTAAGCACTATGTTTCAAAATATTATTAGCAAGCTTGGAATGGAGGATATCCATTCACCAGCTTGAGGGAGAGTGTTGAATTATAAAGCTTTATTAAGAAAGTTATGTGATTATAGAAGATTTGGTATAATTTCTGATTCTTGGGATTATAGAAGATTTGGTATAATTTCTGATTCTTAGGATTATAGTTGGGTAGTTTCCTATTTTATAAAGATTTTGTTACTGTTTTTAGGCAGCAGCACCGTATATATAATGGCGATTGTAACATATTCTAAATACAAGAGAGAATTATTTTTCTCCAAATTAGTTTTCAATAGTTGCCAATAAGCATTTGAGGATTATAATATCTTATATCATGCATGTATTTGTCAGGGGCAGGAATTTTATACATATTCTGAAACTTGACGCCCCATAAGATAGTTTTTTTCATCAGCTTGGGTAATATTATGCAGTTAAATACTAAGATGCTAGTATGCCTTCTTGGCATGTAGGCTATTTTTGTCTGCTTTCTTGTGGGACGTTGCTTTTTCTGAACACTCAAGTATGTTTTTTACCCATCTAAACTAGTTTATCATCTTGTTACCCAAGAAAACATAGTTTATCATATAATTCGCTCATATATCATGACTTGAAGGGACTCTCTGGATGTCATTTGAGAAGGAAACATTGGATCTCTAAAAGCCAAGGAATTCTTAACCCTAATTTTAGGATAATCCACTTAAAAACTTTCTTCCATTGCACAATTGCCCTTCTCTTTCTGCTGCTTTATGCTTCAGCGTATCACCCTCTTGACCAGAGGCCTAGTTTTGGTCAGATAACTTAAGCCTAACGTCTAATTAGAGCTGAAAATTCGTTCCACCTAATGCAAACAATGCACATCTAAAAGTCTTTCCCAACAACCTTGTACATTCCCAAAAAGATCATAGTCATATCATGGCTTGAATAATTTTTCCACCTAATATAAACAAGAAGAACATTCCACAACTTTTCTTGCCCTCAACCTTGAACTTAGAATAAAGAATTTTTTTTTGTTGATTTTCTCTCCTATTAGATGCACCCACATTGATATCATATGCTCTCTAATAAGTAGAATATGATGCATTATATCTAGTCTTGTACTCAACTCAACTCATCTAAGCCTTTTCCCAACTACATGGGGTTGGCTGCATGAATCTGCTTCCTCTACTCTGCTTTATTCAGAGCTAAGTCGAAATTCAAATTATAAATAGTTATATCTTTTTTAATTATTTCTGTCCATGTTAGTTTAGGCATACCGCTACTTCTATCCTTACCATGGATTGTTATATCTAGTCTTGTATGCTTTCTTTTTTTCCTTAATAACTATATGCTTGTTATTGCATCTGATTACTAGCATGAATCCTTCTTTTAGTTATCTTTGATATTGTTTGTCTTAGACACATCCATTCCATTGGTACTTCACTTCGGCTCTTCCTCGCTCCTTGTTTGTGGCATATCCTCTTTGCTTGGTGAGTTGAAACAACTCAGAAGTTAATGATGCACTTAGTCTTTCTTTATTCTATAATTACTCTCCAGGCTGATTATCATTAATCATTTTGTATTTACAATTGTCGAAATGCATAATTTTGAACTCATGGCAGGCAATACAAGTTATGTGCCTATTTGATCATCTAGAATGGATTTCTTTTGTATACTTTTATTTAGAAAAGCTTTATCTTGGCATCATGATATTTAAAAAAATGGTTTTATGGATTTTTAACGATAGGAAGTTTTATTGGAAAGAAGAGGGTAATCCAGCATTCTCAATGACGTAAGTTTGTCAATCACTCTCTTTCTTTTTCGTATTGGGTCTTTTAATCATGGTTTGTCGTGATGGGTAACCATTCCAAGTGTTGGGATGAACCATCTTGCCATCGTTCTAACGTCCTAAACGGCATGTATTGAGATATCTCCCATCCTTGTTGTCAAGATGGGGTGGGCCGCCAACTTGTCTTGTTTCATGGAGAAACTGGGATAACTCCATTCTACAAGATTGAAAACTTTGCCTTTAACGCCGTTGTCACTAATTTGTCTTTGCTTGCTTAAGTGGAAACAAATAGTGAAGAAACTCATCTTAGACTCAATTGAGTGCACAAGATGCTCTTGTGAAAGCAAGATCAAAATTAAACCAGAAGTGTTGTTATGTTACTCACAATCAACAAATTACCTGTTAATTGTAGAGAAATGAAATAAGAAGTAACTTAGAAGCATATAAAAGGAATTCTTGACTTGCTGGGATAAAGTCCTTAATCGTCAATTGAACTATAAATGTCATCTTGCAACTATGCAGACTTTTCTATATATTATTGCATACGTTTTGTTGTTACAGTGAGACTGTCGAACTAGTTTACATCTAATGTCTTACTAGACCTTTCCTTTATAAATATGGAGAGAATACTTCTAGTCCTTCATCAGAGATGAATATTAGATCAAAACAGCTAGTTAGACATCCAGCCCAGCAGGTTGAAGATAGATTAAATTCAAACGCACGCATTTGTAGATCTGTGAGTTGTTAATCAGGACTAAAAGGTCTAATCAATAACTGGGGGTTGATGTATATCATTTATCTGAAAAATAATTATGATCAGTAAATATAATTCTTCGAGACTTAGCTTAGCACATGATCCTAACATCATGATTGAGATTCAATGTGTGGAAAAAAACCAAAGCCAATTTTCATTCAATGCTTATGCCTTACAGACCATAGATGGAATTCCTAATTGAGGGGTATTTTCCCTTATCTGGAGTTGGATCATATTATCTAGAAACATGTGATGTCATTTTGTGTTCAGCTTTGGATTCAAAATGAAAAAGAATTTGACAATGAACAACACTTTAACTGCAGTGACTTTGGCAGAAACTTCTTTTCTAGAGTTTGCATCATGACAGAGATAAATATGTATGATTGTTGTTTATTTGTTGGTAGAAAATGTTGGAGCATACTTTCTCCTTATTCACCTCTCCAAATTTGACGTCCTTTTGTTGTGTATTGTTAGCAAAATTTTTACTACTCTCAGGTGCTGTAAAAGCAAAATTGCTCGGCTATTAAGCTAATATGGGGAGATTTTAATATATGCTCTTTAATATGTTATAGATTCGTGGCCAATTAAATCATGTAGTGTGTGTGAGAGAGAGAGAGAGAGAGAGAGAGCTGGACTTGGCTACATTTGCGGCCAAATCCGATCGTTGCCTCTACTATTAGATCCATATAGATCTCAAATCCAAAAAGCTACTCGTTAAACACTGATAACTGCTTTAAAAAAGATTCTAACAAGGTAAATGGTATTGTTTTGATGAGCTATGAATTAAGTCGGCATAGGTTAGTATGAGGTTCATTGTTACCATGATCTCTAAGTCTGAAAACTTGTAAGTTTGGCTTGACTAATTTCTTATAAATTATATTTTAAGATAATTTTTTTTGGGATCTTCTTTTCCGATCATTTTTAGTTAGATTGGTTTTTTTATTCGAAGGAAGTACCCTAACATAATGTTTACTAGAGCGTTATTTTTTGGAATTCTTCAAATTTGTTTTTGAAAGAAAGGCTGATTTTCTATTCTTAAGAAATTTAATTTTTCTTGATATTTTTATTGAATTCAAATGGGGGCATTCCCTTATTTCCATTAAAAGAGGATGTGAGCTTACGAATCGGTCTTAGCATATACATATATACATACATATACATACATATATACATACATATGTTTATGTATGTATATGTATGTATGTGTATGTATGTATACATACATACATATGTTTATGTATGTATATGTATGTATATGTATGTATATGTATGTATGTATACATACATACATATATGTATATGTATGTATATGTGTATATGTATGTATGTATACATACATATATATACATACATATGTACATACATATACATACATAAACATATGTATGTACATATGTATGTATATATGTATGTATGTATACATACATATACACACATATACATACATATACATACATATGTATGTGTACCATACATACATATATATACATACATATGTACATACATACATATATGTAAAAAGTTTTTCTTTTAAAAAAAAGTTGAAAAAATGGCAACCTGATTGCTTTACCGAACTGAAAGGGTGAACCGAATTGAATTCTGGTTGATTTGGTTTGGTTCAACAATCCTTCGTTGGAAGGAAACCAAAGTATATGAAGTGGATCAAAATATGGTGCATCATCCTGGCAAAGACCTTGGTTTTTGTCTCAGGTGATAGAGGATCATTATCTTAGTATTGAGATCTTAGGGCAAGCAATGGTGTCTCAAGGAGATTGTGGATATTGCTTTATTGTGCAGATGCTAGTGATGCACAATCTCCTTAATTCTGCCAAATAGGATTTGAAGATATTGACCTTTTGGTCCGTGTGGTTGCTGGGTAGTGATTTTCAGATGTAGATATTGCAACCTCAGCAACATGCAGGGAGGTTATGTTTGGTTGGAAGCTCAAATTTTTGAATGACCCTATTTATGGTTTAACATCCGAGCTCGATTGCAATTTTGCCTTTCCTATCCTTCAGTTATGACTAGGTTAGCTTATAGATGTTAATCAGAGTCTAAAATGTTGCCCCTAGATTCCTTGGAAAAACCTTCCCGTTTCTCTAGGATATGTTTACAATCTGGTCCATTGTCTGTGGTCATATACCTTTAAAATCGAAGACGATGACAATTTTTTTTAATACCAATATGTTTATAGTCAAACCTGTGTCTCACTGTGGGGACTGGTAGTCAGTTTTTCGGTCTTTGTTTCTGCTACAACGACATAGAAGTGAAATACCTTGTGTGTATAATACTGGTACAGGAGGCTTATTGGCACCAGTATCTTACTACAATAATCTGCTAAATCCTGGATAAATAGCCAAACTGAATGTGATTAATAAGATCCTTTTTTTGTCTGTATTTATCATGAATATTTTGTATTTTTTAGCAAAAGAAAATTCTGTATGTATTCATTAATATAGAACTTCATGAAATCTTCATAATTGTTTAATTACACGCATCATTATGCAAGCTGATCTTGAAATTTGGTGCTCAAAATCCCTCTTTTTTTAGCTTTTACAAGCAAATCTTTGCTAGTGAAATCTCATAAGTTTGTTGCAGGCTTTTTCACCATGTAGTATGTTGAACACAAGAGTAAAGATTTGTTGAGGACTTTTTTTCAGTAACTTGACACTAGCTTATGGATTTTTTTACTTAGATGCTTACCCACTGGAAGAAGAAATGCACCAAAAGAAAAATATTCAAGAAGAAATTATCTAAACAATAATACCTACTAAAAGTGATGAAACTATTTTCAAAAGGTGGTGATCGTAATAATTGTTTTCAAAATGAGCATTACTGGCTAAATTGTAGACTGTCATGAGATGCTTCAACAGTGAGAGAAATCAACAAATTTTTGCTGAAATTTTGCAACTGAAATGATTGTCTGTCTCGCTGCAAAAATAATTGAAAACTAGGGAGTTTAGTTGAAATCGACTTGTGTAACCAGATCTATTGAATATGCAGGCCATTTATGCTATTGTGTTGCTATTACTTCTTTCTTGGAATGTTAGCTAGTAGTTTTTCAATATTAAACTCAGCATATGAATTTTAAGAATATTTGAAGCATTTTGGCATTGAGTTTCAGAGATTTCTAGCGAAGATAAAAAATCTTAACACAGGTTCAGCTATCCTAAAGCTCAAATATCATAGAAGTGAGCATTTAGATGGTCAGATTTCCATCAAATGATGACACAATATATTACGCTCAAAAGTTATGCAAAATGTGACTTTTAGGTCGTGTTATTGGAACTGTAATTTTTGGTTAATTTAGTATGATATCGTAAAAACAGTGTATTTGAATGTCCCAAAAAACCACTATATTTTAAAATGATACCTGATTTATTATCTTCAGATTTTATTTTTATTTTTATTTTTTTGTCTTTTCTCTGTCTATTTGAGGTGTTTTTCAAGATTATTTTTTGGTTTAACCAGTTGAGACCCCTCAAACCACTGAAACTTGGTGAGCAAAACTCATTTGACCTGACTGACATTTAAACCAAGCTTTTGAACCTTGCAGAACTTATGGTAATGATTTTTCAAAGATGTATTGCGGAAAGATATACTCTGGCAATAGTATCAACAAGCCATGTATTTGTTGTTAACACAAGGTTACATAGTTGGATATAAGTCAACTAAGATTTTCTTTCACACTGCAGATTGGAATGCTACTTGACAGGAGGATTTGCGGTATATTGTTCCAGTGTTTTCATTTGTTATAGTTTACTCAAAACTTCCACACAAGGTCTTTTACATGCAGCTGAAATCTGAAGTTTAGTTTTGGGGTTTTATTATATTGATCTCTTTATAAATATGGCTGCTTTTTTTGATGCCACAGGAACTCGTTTTGTAATTAGTTCACTTCCAATTTTCAATGTATCGGCGGCAATTGCAGCTAGCAGAATGTACGCATGATAGATTTTGTTTTTGTTCTCACATTTTCCTAAAGTTTTTATTTAAAAATTATTTAAAAACCTAGGAGGTTAAACTATGTATATGCTATATCCATGGATTGATGATCCAAATCGAACTAGCTAGTTCAGGCAAAATGGAACTGAACTTCGAGAAACTTATACAAAAATGCCTTTCGGATTGATTCGAAAATCGAACTATGATAAACTACCTGCTTCAAGGGCGAGGTGGGCTTAATGAGATGTGGGATCTTTTGAGCTTACTTAAATAAAGAAACGGAGGTTGAAACCTCTTGTGAGCTCTTGTTCTCTTTCTTATTCATATTTAAAGTCATTTAAGTAAATGGAACTTTTTTATTTACTTAAGATTTTTCATGCAAACAGAAAAATAACCCTATTTGAATTTAATAGAATACTAGTAAAATTGAATTCCTTAAGAATAAAAAGTTAATTCTCACTCTCAAGAATAAATTCAGAGAATTTTAGGAAATCTTGGTTTAGCAAATATCAAGTTAAGTTACTTTTACACCAGATAAAAATTTTAGAAAATAAATTTAACTTAGAAATAATGAAAAAATAAAATATTAAAAAATTATTTTAAAATATAATTTGTAAGGTTTTGGACAATACTTGGTCAAACCTTTACAAATTATTAAACTTATATAGGATTGAAAAATAGAAATAATCCAAAAAAAGAAAGAATTTTTTTTTCAAATCATCTCATATATCTCGTGTTATTTAGGAGTAGAACTTCTATAGTTTAGGTAGTTTGAGATTGGAACTAAAGCATTTTAAAGTATAATGCGTTAAATATATTGTAGTTTTATAATTTTCGAATGCTTTCTTTAATTTTATAATTTCTTGATATTTTCTATGTTATATAATTTTTGATATTTTCTCCATTTTTTTTACACTGAACTAACTTTTCTTTAAGCATATTTCATATCGTTGCATTGTAATAACTCATCAAAGCAAGAAAAAATTCAATTGAGCACATTTCATTATATTTCATTTTAATTTTTAACATTCTATTTAAGCAAGAAAGGATCCATCCAAACAAAAACTGATTTTGTTTGAGTAATTTATTTTAATGCGTTAGTTTGATTCTAAATATGTGAAAAGAAAGCTCTTTTAAGCAAAAAAAAGAACCATAGAATATAATACTTTCTGATTAGTGAAGGCACTGATTAGTGAAGGCACGTTAATAACAACTTGCACATTGTAATAGAAAAATTGAGTCAAAAATGGCATAAACGAAATCATTAGAGCCTTAGATAAGTCTATAACAACAAATCCTTAATCTCAAACTAGCTGAGGTCGGCTATATGAATCTTTTTTATCAATTTTTTTTGGTTTTGAGCCAGTTTCTCATATAAAAACTCAACTCAACCCATCTAAGCCTTTGCCCAACTACATGGGGTCAGCAGCCAGTTCCTCATATATATATATAGCGAATTTTACTTTAGTTTCATTTTCTTCTAGCAACTATGAGATCAAGCCTTTTGGCTTACCCAAATTATTCAAACCAATATTTTGAAATAGTTATGGTTTTGACACCTAAATGCGATCCCCAGTTCATTCTTGAAGATTAGAAGGATTTGACACTTTGACATGTGTTTGCACTTGACACTTGGTCCATTTAACAGTCTTTTTAGACCTATGAGGCTACTAAACAGTACTTGTTGAAAAAGTCAAATACAGTCATTTCTTCACCAAATGATTCGTTAGGAAAATTTTAATCATCTTTTTTGTAATTATGAATTTCAAAAATAAAGAAGATATTCAAAACGGTACAAATTATAAAGGGATTAAGCTAATGAGTCGTACAATAAAATTATGGAAGAGAGTAATAGAAAATCGAATAAGAGCTGAAACTTTGGTGTCAAATAATCAATTTGGATTTATGCCTGAAAGATTGAGCATGGAAGCTATTTATTTATTAAAAAGATTAATGGAAAGATATAAAAAAATAAAAAAAGATGTTCATATGATCTTTATTGATTTAGAGAAAGCATATGATAGAGTATCTAGAAAAATTATATATGGGTTTTAGAGAAAAAAAGGTGCTATCAAAAGATACTAGAATTGATAAAAGATATGTATGATAGAGAACTATTGTTAAAACAACAATAGGAGAAACTAGTGAGTTTTCAATTACTGTAGGTTTACATCAAGGATCTGTCTTAAGTTCATATCTTTAATCAAACATATTCAAGATGATATTCTATGGTGTATGTTATTTGAAGATGATATAGTGTTGATTGATGAAACTAGATCTGAAGTAAATGCTAAGCTAGAGATTTGGAGAGGCTTTAGAATCTAAAGGTTTTAAGATTAGTAGAACTAAAACTGAATACATGAAATGTAATTTAGTGGGAGTAGAAATACAAATGAAGAAACAATGGAGATTGCAAGCCAAGAGATATCAAGGAGTGAAAAATTTAAGTATTTGGGATCAATTATCTAGCAAGAAGGTGAAATAGATAAAGATGTGATTCATAGAGTTAAAGCAGGATGGATTAAGTGGAGTGCTTTGAGAGTGTTATATGATCAATGCATCCCATTAAAATTAAATTTTTTTTTATAAAATCGCTATTAGGCTAGCTATGCTATATGGAATAGAGTGTTGGGTAATATTGAAACATATGAATAAATTAAGTGTAACAAAAATGCGTATGTTAAGATGGATATGTGATAAAGCTTTAAAAGATAGAATTAGAAATAAACATATAAGAGCAATGATAGGAATAGCCCCAATTGAAGATAAAATGAGAGAAAATCGATTGCGGTGGTTTAGATATATACAACGTAGACCTTTAGATGCTCCAGTTAGAAAGAATGATATTTTAACAATCATGGTAAGAATAAAGGTAGAGGTAGACCGAAACTAATATGGACAAAAATAATTAAAAAAGATAACTATTTATAATTTGAATGCCGACTTGGTTCTGAATAGAGCAGAGTGAAGGAAGCAGATTCATGTAGCCTACCACATGTAGTTGGGAAAAGGCTTAGATGAGTTGAGTTGAATTTCAAACTGTGGCATCTGGAATGAAAAATGTGTGGTACTTCTTGATTTTCGTTATTTCTATCACGGACTTTTCTCGCAGAAGCTTGCCACATTTTATATATTCATTTTTTATTTGTTTCTTTTCAGTTGATAAATCTTAACAGGGAGTTTCATTTTTAAATACAAAAATTTGTAAATGACAGATCTTGCTTAATTTTTTTCTTCAGATATATCAATAGGAAGAAGAATGTTTGGAGGGGGCTTTATGTTATGTTGCTTGGGTCTTTTCTGGTCAGGTTAGATCTGTAGCCATTCAAAATCACAAGAAGCCTTTTGTGCTTATGCGTGCTCAAGCTGTTATTGTTTTAGTCTAGGATGCTCTATGGTGACATTCATGGCATCATATGACAACTATCCGGGTGCTTATGCTTTAAAGGCTCTACATGAAAAAGGTGAGTTGATGTTAATGCATTAATACATGATTACATCTTTGTATATTAAATTTTGACCTCTTCTCTCTTCATTAAGACTCTTTAAAGTTATATGAAATCTTGGAGGGCATCTCTCTCCATAACCAAAATAAAGATCTCCCTGCATGCCAACTAGGCCTTTAAGTTTCATAATAATTCCTTGTCTTGCTCAAAGTTGCCTTGGTAAGGAATTTAGTACCCATTAATAGAGCTAACTTCAGGTTGAGAGCTGTTTGTAAAACTCTCAAAAGTCTGATAGACCATTTTTTGACCCATAAATCCAGTTAAAAAGAGATTGGACATTTGGGCTAGCTTTTTAGATTTTCACATTCTCTCTTTAGATTTTTGCACGCGAATTTTATTTTTAAGTTCAAGAAAATAAGCATCTTCTCTATAGTATTCAACTCAACTCATCTAAGCCTTTTCCCAACTATATGGGGTCGGCTACATGAATCTGCTTCCTCTACCTCTATAGTATTACATATTAATATTCAAACTTTGTACCTTGTATTTGATCAATAAAGTTATTGATTGGTGCTATCTGTCTAGGTGTTTCTAATCGTATGGCAGAGAAGTGGGTCCATATTGATGCCTTCACAGCAATGAATGGTGTTTCTCGTTTTTCTGAGAACAAATACCCATGGAGGTATTCTTTTCTAGCTGTTCTGTGGAAACTTTTTTGTATACCATGGAAGAGAAACTCTGAGACCAATATGATCTATATATTTTTATGCAGTCCAGTTTGTCTTGTTTGTTGCAGTAACCATTTGTTTCCCACTTATTAAGTTTTACAACTAATTTCAGTTCAAATTGCATGACTTCTAAATGTCAGTTTAGAATGATGCATACAATGAAAAAACATAAACCTAGTTATTGTTTGTGGAAGTTCCGAGAAGTCTGAAAAATAATTTACTTGGAGAAAATAACATGAAAATAAAGAAAAACAAGGAAGAACTTCACACAGACTCACATGGTTTACTGAAAGTTGGGTGGTTGTCCACAAGAGACATTGCAGATTTTGCTATAATAGCAGTGATACAAAGGAAAGCAGAAAGCCTCTCTTTCATGAAGCTTGTATGATTGTAATTATTTTAAGTGTGATGGAGCTAAGACTCATGAGCACCCTTGAAAACACAAGTCAAGCACAGGCTACTTCAACCATAACCAGAGACCTGTCATCAAACTGCTTTGTAGCAAAGTATGTTGCATGCAGCTAGATAAGCATATGATTGATGGAATACTGGCTGAAAGGCATCTAATATCACTACAATGGACAGCTGAATCAACCTAAATCGGACAATTCTAGGCGAATTGAACTAGACTGACTGGTTGGGAATTGGATTAGTTCGTTTTATTATTTTGGTGTGCGGGTTCCCAGGTTGGATGTGAGTTGCAGGTTCAGATCCAATAAAATGAACTAATTTTTTAAATGTAAAAACTATTGCTTCATCTATTCCCATGGTTCGAAACCCTAGCCAATCCTTAATCTCTTCCCGCAGTTCGAAACACTAGTTAACCCTTTCTCTCCCTATGGTTCAAAACCCTAGCTGTCTTTACTTATCGCCGTCGTTGCTCACTCATCGCCATCGTTGCTTGCTCATTGCAAATGTATGCCTCTCTTCTTTCGGCTTCAAAGGTATGCCTCTGTCCTTTTTTTATTCTCTCTCAATGGTGGTGGCTCTTTCTCCCCCGCTCCTCCCTCCCACCTCTCACTTCCGCCTCCCTTTTTTTTTTTTTTGGGCAATGGTGGGAAATTGGTTTTGGGCATCTCCTCAAGATTCCCCTCCCACCCCCTACCTCATTTCTCCTTTTTCTATTGTGGCATTGGTTTGCTGTGGTTCAGTGCCATACCAAACTTGTCGCCAGCCAATACGGGTGTTCGGTTTCATAGACCTTGACTACAACCATTTCAGCTTGAATTGAGAGCAACCATCAAGCTGACTTCAACATTGGACATCAGGAATGTAGGTATCCGACCATTTGAAAGCTCCACGTAGGCACTGCTTTGAAAAAAGTGGCTGAACCATGTATCAACCACCAGCAGCTGACTTTCTCCTCTGGGTAGATGCCCAAGGCATCCTCTGATCACTCAGTGGGACATGGCAGAAATTACAGGTTGTGGTCCTGATTCTGCATCGGCACTACATAGGATTGAAGGGTTTCCAAGTTGAGAAGCAATCCACATGGGAATTTCCAAGATTTGAAAATAATGAGAACATGGTTGACACCTCACAGTACGGAAGGTTGATGTTGTTTTATAAAACTTGACCTTTTGATGGTACTAGCCATATGACATGATACATTGCTAGGCTTGAGAAAAGGAAGAAATATTATACAATTGTAAAGTTAATGGCCTCTATGTTTCATATGTGCATATCAAATATATGATACTAATTTGTTAAGGTAATATACTACTTGATGATGCCTGATCACCTTGAGTTGACGTTCTTGAGCTTTAGTGAATGGACCGTAACCTTCATGAAGAAGCTTCGCCTTAACTTTGAGATCTGCAAGAAGTCCTAGGGATCGGATATTCCGGTGTGGATCCTACGACGTTCAAGTTAGTGATCAGAATCACAGCCGTGAGTTTGAAAAAGCTCGAAAGAGAGGCTTAAAGAAGAGCTCTCTGTGAGCAAGAATGAGTGTTTAGGAGTGTTGTTATGGTTATTTAGTTGGGGGTCTTTATCCATTTTATTGATCATTGGACTCTGTGTGACTTGCTTGGGAATCTTGGAGTCTCATGATGAATTATGACTTTCGGGATTCATCTGGTTTGAGTGGTTGAGGCCTCATGATGAATAACGACTTTTATGGATGAAATGTCAGGGCTGATGTATGTGAGACTTGAGGTGCTGCCACTTGTCAAAGTATTTATGATGATAGCAGCAACGATGAGGCTTGTTCTTAGTTGTATGTCATAGCTAAAGGTTAAGTCCCGTCAGAGTAGGTGGCTGCAGCTGGTTGGTGGATGTTGTTTGACTTGGACGCTGTTGCAGGCTGTAGTAGGGTGTGGACGGCCGTTATGGCATTTGCCAGATGTATCCTCCATGCCACCCTTCTGATGTCCTGTGCGGTTAGTGACGAGTAATGAAGCCAGGCACGTGGGCCCCATGGTGCGACCGTTGCATGTGACTTCATTGGCCACACCAAGAATTGGCAGCCATAGCATGAGCTTTCATTCATGCATGTAAGCCTCCTCCCTCCACCTTTCTTCTTATTATATATATATATATATAAAGGACTACAATCGGGATCAGCTGGGTCCAAGAGCAGGGTGTCGGATTCGGGGACGAAGCCGGGGGCGTTCAAGTCGAGGAGGTTCGAAAGCGAAACCTAAGCTGTCTTTGGAGCCGAGATAAAACCAGAGGCGCCTAGGATGCTCGAAGCCGTGAGCAGAGACGAGGGAGTCGAGATGGTCCCAAGGTCCCTCGTGCGGGGCGGCTGAGCAGAGTCTGTCACCCGATGTCGAGCTAGGATGAAGCCGGCGAAGACCAGGGACTGCCAGGAGCGGTGCTGTCATGGCCATTGAGATGGGACGGAGGTTGGAATGGCATGGTGTTGGGAGACCAGGACGAGGTCGGTGTCGGCAGTCCGAAGCCTTGGGGTTGTTAGCTGAAACAAAGAGTTCCGAAGCCGGAGTTGGGAACGGCTTGAACTGTTCGCGCCGGAGCTAGGATCCGGAGAGAAGCAAGCTAGAGCCAGAGGCCAAGAGAGGAGCGGGAGGTGTAGGGGCTCTTGGCTCTATTCTTGGAATTGTGCGATGCTGGGGACTTCTCACTTATTGTAGGAAGAGGGCATGCAGCCTGTGGTATTATAGTTGATGGGGAAAAGCCAACAAGGACGGGCCGAGTAGAAAAAGGCCGCTTAGGAGAAGAAGGGCAGCTTAGGATGATGGGGGCTGCCCAGAAATTATTGGGGCCGCCCAGGAATTGCTGGGGCTGCCTAGGAATTGCGGGGCTGCCCAGGAATTATGGGGCCACCGAGGAAGACCGCCCAAGGTCGCCTAGGATGGGGCCGACTTGCCGAAGCCAAGCCCAGATGCGGTCATTATTGCCTATGGGGTCAATTAGCTCCATCATATGCCTCCCCACTCCTTGAGCTTGTAGGCCTTGCATCCGCCAAGCGAAAGGAGTGAAAATTTTACCTTTTTTTTTTTAGTTCCTTCTAGATGGAGAAATCCCTTTATTTTTATGCTGCCCTGTGTGGACATCTGCCCGCTCTCTGGAGCCATGCTTTTGCCTGTTCAAAAAACTTTAAGCAATGTTGGTGGTAAGTTGATTACCTTTGATTGGCTGAGGGCAGCCAGCAATTCTCTCCGACGCCGGGTCTGAAAGTGGATGCCCATTAACTGTGAGCTAGGGAGTTGATCTCTTCCGCTATAATTGACTTGGGGCTTCATCTTTTTGTTGCCATCTACCAACTTGGAGTTGGGAGGTCTTTTGCCAACTACTAACTTGAGGCTGCCGAGGTAGGCTTGGGGCCGCTGAGGCCGGCTCGGGGGCTACAGAGACTGGCTCGAGGGCTACTGAGATCGCTCGGTAGTTGCTGAGGCCGACTCGAGGGCTACTGAGACGCTTGGGAGTTGCTGAGATCAGCTCGGAGGTTTCTTCGGCTAGCCCAAGGGTTGCTGAGACCATCCCGAGGACTGCTGAGACCGACTCGAGGGCTACCGAGACCATTTCGAGGGCTGCTGAGTTCGACCTGAGGGCTAAAGAGAGCGGCTAGCATCCTCAATTGTGAGCTGAGGAGTTGGTCTCTCTAGTCGTGAGCTGACTTTATCTTCTTGGCTCGCTGAAAATGATCAGCAATACGTTGCAAGTATAGAATTTTGAGTTATGGTCTTACTCGGTTGGCCATTAGCCGTAGAGGTAAAAAAGCTGCTGAGGCTAAGATAAGGCCACTGAGGCTGAAATAGAGCCGCTAAAGCTGAAATGATTTTGGATGGCTCGCTGGAGATCCTACTCATGTGTCATGTTGGAAGCATCCATCATGGAGTCAGGAGGCCCATCTTCATTGTATGGAGTGATTGGACGATGGGCAGTATGCTTGGAGCTCTTTTGTGGAATGTCTTTGGAGGCATGTCTCCTTTCGCTGAGTTGAATGCTTCAGCATGTTAACGATCTGCCCCCCTCAGGGAACTATGTCGACTGAAGGTGAAAGGTACCAGTGCCGAAATTTAAGAGTAGCTGGCACAGAATCTGCAGAAGGTCCTGAGCTTGGTTTGGCTCTTAGGTGCAGTAGAGAGAAAGAGGGGAGAGAGGGGAAGGTGGAGTCAACAGTCGAAACCCCTTGTCCCCATCTCTCACCTTGTATTAATAGCACCAACACCTCCCGGCTTACCATCATCAGGAATTAAAATATCCATAAATGCTTGAGGTGATTAGGAATTAGGATGCTTATAAATGCTCGAGGTGACCAGCCATGGACAATGTCTCAAGTTTGTCCATCCTAGGAATCACTCTGCCATTGTTACCTTCATTTAGGGGGCTTCAAGGTGCTTTTACTGCTTAATCTGCTGGGGATGCCTCCCAGCATAACTGCATAATTGGTAGAAGTCTGAGCGCGTGCCACCATGAAGGCTTGCAATTTAGTGTCATAGGGCTATCTTTCCTTTAGTGCCTTCCATGTGAAGTCAGCTTCGTCGGCCCGAATATATTTTTGCTTGCTTCTTAGGAGCTCCGCATAGGAGCTGGAAGGCTTTTTGTCTAATGAATAAATGAAGCGGGAGCGGTGAAGTCCTTGCTTTAGGGCCAAAGTGGCCACGACATTGTTGAGGTGATAAACCTTCATAGCAACCGTCCTGAAACGGGCCACAATCTTTTAGGGGTTCTTCCTCCTGTTGAACGAAGAACAAGCTATCTGTCATCCGAGGAATCCTTCGATAGGCGTCAAAGCGCATCAAGAAAGTCCTCTCCAACTGACTGAAAGAGTCGATGTTGTGCGGAGGTAGGGAAGAATATTAAGCGCGCGCAGCTTTCTGCAGGGTGGCTGGGAAAACCATACATAAAAGGATATCAGTTGCTCCTTGAACTTGCATGAGAGCCTTGTAGCTCTTGAGATGGTCAAGTGGATCCGTAGTGCCATCAAACAAATCCATCTGAGGAAGGCAAAACTTGAAAGGAATGAGCTCTTCCATAATACGGCGAGTGAGGGGTGGATGAGTGTCATAATCCACCTCCGGCTGATTGTTGAGCCTCTGGCTGAGCTCCTCCAACCGCCGGTGTTGCTTATCCAAGCTTCTCTCAATCTTGCAATTGATACCCTCATCCGATGACTCAAAAGATGAGTAGGGGGAGGAGTAATACGAATGATGACGTCTCTGCTCGGGTTCCTTACAGTATCGCTGCCTGGGAGAGGGATTGCTCGAACGATGAGCAGGGGATTGCGGTCTCTTGAAAGCTTCACGATGGTGGTGTTTAGGTGAAGCATGATGGCGGTGAGCCTCTCTCTGAGGAGATCTCCTGCGGATGAATTGTTGGCTAACTGGTGCAGCTATCACAGGCGGTGTGAGAGGCTTGGGTTGCTGCTGAGGGGCCACCGAGCGTTGCTCTTGCAGCTCATGAACTACTACAATTAAGGCTTGAACTTGTTGATTGAGGATGGCTAATTGGTTAATTAGAGTAGCTGAGGCTAGTGGTGGAGTAGAGAAGGTGGTTTTCTGCTGCTCAGTGCGATGTGGATGCCCCCCGGTATAATTAGTGGAGACCTCCGGCGTGTGCGTCACCACTATGGTTGTCTTAGAAGGGACAAAGGCTTACAACCCAGGAAGATAGCTCTTTTTCCTTCAGTGCGTCCCCTCTATCTGGCATGCTAATCTGATGATGCCTGATCACCTTGAGCTGACGTCCTTGAGCGTCAGTGAATGGGCCGTGACCTTCACGAAGAAGCTTTGCCTCAACTCTGAGATCTGCAAGAAGTTCCGAAGATTGGATATTCCAGTGGGGATCCTTCGACGCTCAAGTTAGTGATCAAAATCACAGTTGTGAGCTTGAAAAAGCTCGAAAAAGAAAGAGGCTTAGAGAAGAGCTCACTGTGAGCAAGAATGAGCCTTAAGGAGTGTTATGGTTATCTGGTCGGGGGTTCCTCTTACCCATTTTATTGATCTTTGGACATTGTGTGGCTTGCTTGGGAAGCTTGGAGTCTCATGATGAATTATGACTTTCGGGGCTCATCTGGTTTGAGTGGTTGAGGCCTCATGATGAATGACAACTTTTGTGAATGAAATATCAGGGCTGTTGTCTGTGAGACTTGAGGTGCTGCCACTTGTCAAAGTATTTATGATGATGGCAGCAACGGTGAGGCTTGCTTCTTAGTTGTTGTCATAGCTAAAGGCTAAGTCCCGTCAGAGTAGGTGGCTGCAGCTGGTTGGTGTTGCTTGACTTAGACAGCTGTTGCAGGTTGTAGTAGGGTGTGGACGGCCGTTACGACGTTTGCCAGATGTATCTCCCATGCCACCCTTTTGATGTCCTATGCGGTTAGTGATGAGTAATGAAGGTAGGCACGTGGGACCCATAGTGCGACCGTTGCATGTGATTTCATTAGCCACACCAAGAAGTGGCAGCCATAGCATGAGCTTCCATTCGTGCATGTAAGCCTCCCTCCCATCTTATTTTGCATATATATATATATATATAAAGGACTCCTTTATTACGTGCATGTGAACATCATGCACGTAAGCCTCATTCCAGTAGAGGCCGAGGCAATAGAGAGGAGAGGAGAGGAGCGGGAGATGGGACAACCGAGAGCAGTTGGGTCCGAGAGCAGGGAGTCGGATTCGGGGACGAAGCCGAGGGCGTCTGAGTCGAGGAGGTTCAAAAGCAGAATCAGAGCTGTCCTTGGAACTGGGACGAAACCAAAGCCGCCTAGGATGCCCGAAGCCGTGGAGCATAGACGAGGGAGTAGAGTTGGGCAGTGGGCCCTGCCTGGCATGACACGACCTAGGCCGCTAGGCTGCACCCGAAGACGGGGCACGACCCAGTAATAAACGGGTCGTGCCTGGCACGGCCTGTCAAAAAAAAATTCTAACCCAGCACAGCACATGGCCCATTTTGGGCCACGGGACGTGCCGGTATGGTCCAGGCCCATGCGGGCCGTGCCGGACCGGCGGATTGGATTTTTGAACCTGGCATGAAACGGCTTAATGGGCCGTGTCGGCACGGCCCGTTTCGTGCTGAGCGGTGCCCACCTCTATGAGGGAGTCGGGATGGTCCCAAGGTCCCTCGTGCGGGGGCGTGAGCAGAGTCTGGCACCCGGTGCCGAGCTAGGACGAAGCCGGGGAAGACCAGGGACTGCCAGGAGCGGTGCTATCATGGCCGTCGAGATGGGACGGAGGCTGGAATGGCATGGTGCTAGGAGACCAGGACGAGGTCGGTGTCGATAGCCCAAAGCTTTGGGGTCGTCAGCCGGGACGAAGAGATTTGGAGTCAGAGTTGGGAACGGCTTGAACTGTCCGCGCCGGAGCTGGGATCCGGAGGCCAGAAGCAAGCTGGAGCTGGAGGTCAAGAGAGGAGCTGGAGGCATAGGGGGTTGTTGGCTTTGTTCTTGGAATCCGTGCGATGCTAGGGACTCCTCACGTGCCGTAGGCAGAGGGCATGCAGTTTGTGGTATTATAGTTGACGGGAAAAAGCCGACGAGGACGGGCCGAGTAGAAAAAGGCCGCCTAGGAGAAGAAGGGCCGCCTAGGATGAGGCCGGCTAGGAATTACGGGGGCCGCCCATGAATTGTTGGGGCCGCCTAGGAATTGTGGGGGCTTCCCCAGAAGACCGCCTAGGATGGGGCCGACTTATCGAGGCCAAGCCCAGATTCGATCATTGTTGCCCATGGGGTCAACTGGCCCTATCACTACCATTATGTTATAATTCATGGCATAAAGGACAGAATAGAAAAGCATGAGTATTGAATGTTGTATTGGGTGGCCTCTACATGTTTTCAATGATATGCCTCTCTAGTATCATGACAATGAGTGGTCTCAGCTCAACTTTTCCGAATTATCTCATAAAACAAGACTCAGTTCACTAAGTACAAGCATGTATATTAGCTTGTTTTTCATATTTGGTGTGCACACAATTGTTTGTGGTTGCTCTCAGATGCTGCGCCTCAGCAGTTCCTTACAAGTTCTTTGCCATGTTTTAGGTCATCAATGTTAATAGAAATTCAAGACGTGTGTAGGCTTTCAAAGAAAAGAACTTACTGCCATATGCTAGACCTTGGAATGCTGCACTTCTATTAGTCTCCTTGAGCATGCACTTCTGTTGTAACTTCTCTCTCAGGCCTGTGGTTGAGACTTTAAAGAAATTGCTATTCATTTTTAACCATACCTAGGCATTTTTGTTTTAAATTCATCAAATCATGGAATTTAAGAAAGGTGCGGCCCTGTGCAAATTTTTCATCCCAAGAAATATTCCAAGATATGCACCCCATGCATGTTAACAGCTGATACTCTCAACTCAACTCATCTAAACCTTTTCCCAGCTACATGGATTGACTATATGAATCTGTTTCCTCCATTCTGCTCTGTTCAGGGCTAAGTCGACACTTAAATTATAAATAGCTATATCTTCTTAATTATTTTGTTCATGTTAGTTTAGGTCTACCTCTATCTTTATCAGTGCCATGGATTGTTAAAAGATCACTCTTTCTAACTAGTGTTAATAGCTGATGCATAGCTTTTATTTTAAACCTAAAGGTTACATCCATTTGCCTTCCAATGTCAATGAAGAAAAACCTTTTTCCTTTTGTATTTAATTCAAGACCATGTTAAAGCCATAATTTGACATTGCAGCACTTGTACTCTCTAGGATTGTTGGTAATCACAGGTCATGTACTTTTAGCATTTCCTTTAATTAGATATGTCAAAGTTAGGGAAGCTTAGCTTTAGTGATACCTGTTATATTACTTCATGCAATCTTTTATATCTTTCATGTGAACTGTTTCTTTTTGTGTGAATAGATACTCTAAGGAAGAAGAGATTGCCTTGGAAGAATATTGTAACAGAAATTTCACCTACCTGCTCAAGTAAGCTTCAACTCTAACCTATGGCTTCTTGGAGGCACTCAATATTATTATCTATCTTTTCATAGTAATGTGCATGTATGCATTTGTAGCTTGTATTGGGTGTCCTTCACTAAACACCTCTCACCAAAGAGGGAAAAAAAACAATGTTCCCCCATCCCCTCCCCTCCCCAAGAGTCCCATCAGATTGTGGGCACACCTCCATACAAGGGAGGGGAAGAATATTGAATTTGCCTGCTGGATGCCCTTGTTCCATTCTTAGTGAATGAAGAGGGGGGGGGGGGGAGTCACAGCTGGAGGGTTAGTGGTCATGCCACCTGTAAATATAGAATTCTGAACACATGCACTGGATATTATAGCCATATAATGTCTGTAACTATGATGATAATCAATTTACCCCTGTTAGTTCTTCGTTCCAAATTAGATGTTGTGTCAATTTTCTTTGTTTCTTGGAACAGTGAGCACTCCTACATTGATGGTTTCAAGTGCTTATTTGCAGTGAATGGATTCTTCAAAGTCCGTCTGCAAACTGGCTTTCCACCAATTGTCTTGGTAGGAGTCGTTATCTTTTTCAGCTTTTACAAATCTCAATTTTCTGAGTTCAACCATAACATTAGAACAATAACTCTAGGAAAAGGTTAGCTTAAAATGTGGCTCCTAAGTGGTAGTTGCTGATTAATTTGCTTAATTCACTAAGCTGAGCAGCATGTTTATTATTTTTTTCCCCTTTTTCATTTGAATATATTTCTAATCTAGAAAAAGATCCTTGCTCTTGTAACAGTTAAAGGAGCCAAAAGTTTTTGTTCATGGGAGTGCAAGAGACCAAGATATTGCTCTGTCAAACTGGCCAGGTTGTCCATAGTGTCACGTTGAGGAACCATATCCTGCTGATATTAAAAAAACACGCCATTCGGATAAACAGCAATTGTGCTAGATTGAAGTAGTTGGAAACAGCTATTGCAAGGTGTAATAGTTTCAAGTTAAACAGAACAGGAAATAACAGAGTCATTCGTCATGAGGGAATGGATTGCACATCTGAAATAGCATAGCACCCATAAGATTGTGACGATCCTGATTCATTACTCAGGGGCATGCTGATTATTTATTGATATGACATGCAGTGTAGCAATACAGTCATCAGCATTTTATTATGAATATTCGTTGTGCACCAATTCTCATTACCCTTCCTTGTGGCATCCCTGATTGAACGCTCTTAGGTGGTCTGACTAATTTAGAAGCTGGTAAGATTTGTCATGAACATTGATATGAGACTGATATTTCACAAAGTTCATCAAATATTTCCTTGAAAGTTTGTTGTCTTTCTATGTGTGCTGCTTTCTCTGATAATATATCTGCCTTTGTTGTTCCTCTTAAATGTCCTGGATCTAGCTTGCGGAGCTCAAAGTAGAAATTTGAGGTCGCCGCATCTTGAGTGTGACCAATATAATCTATCAAAATATTTTTAAATTTAAGATCAAAATATTATTGAAATATAAGGTTCTCAGGGGAATCGTATAATCCAACCACTTATTATAAATGTATTATAATTTAAAATAGTTAAGGTAAATTTTACTTTACAACTTAAGGAATTTGAAGTAATGTGATGGATGAATGATGGGAATTGAACCCGCGCACGGTGAATTCGCAATCCATCTGAAACTTCTGCTGATGGCATGGTATCAAAAGGACATTAGAATTGTTTTAGGTGGTGTTGCACCGGTCACTGGATCTGAAAAGCCAACTTCAAAAATCTGAGGCCACTTTCCGAAAGGTCCGAGTCACCTATATCTCTCAACTTCAGATTAGATGAGCTACAAATTCTAGCAAGTAAACTTATACCATGGTTAATACGTGACTTTTAAATCATAACTAATTATGAATGAAGATTCAAATTTGGGCTCACTAAGATGAAGTCTTAATAATTGCAGTGAATGAGTTGAAACGCATGATTGGTAAGAAGAGCTTAGATAATTTACATTATGACTTTCAAATATACTTTAAAGTTTTTCCGTAGGTTCATTAAATCATCTTGGTGATGACAATTTCAGAAATTAGAACGCTTCCGTTAGGAAGAAAGTGAAAAAACCTATTTTACATCTAATATTTTTTTTATAGTTTCACATTTGTGGGTTTTTATTCATATCCTTAGGGTTACTCTTGTCTTCATTGTGAATGCAAGTAGGGTTACTCATATCCTCATCGTTAATTCAGCTGACTATCATCAATGCAAATAAGGCTGTTCATATCGTCGAGGTCCTCTTATATCACTTGACTAAGGATCTACATACACCCAACAGTCAAAAAGGTTTTCTCCTTAAAATTTGAGTGAGGTCACTCATGTAAAATAAGGAAAAGTTTTTGTGCATCGGAGGTCGATGCACAAAGCACGCACTGGAAGCACGGATTGGCCGTGCATCCATGCCTCTGCATGTGCAGTGCGCATCATGGCCCATTGGGCCGCGGCACATGCAATGGCATGGGCACGACCAAGCCGTGCATCCGATGCACGCTTTGTGCACCAAAGGCCGATGCACAAAGTTTTTTTTTTGTAAAACAAACTGTTTCGATTTAGCATGGCCTATGAGCCGCATAGCTTATGATTTCAAAAGCCATGCCAACTAGGCATGGCAATGTTCATGAATCATACCATATGATCCAAAAAGTCTGAACGATTGACCTATGGGTTGATTTGAAAAAATTACATGTGATTGCAAATTATAAAAAATTATAATTTAAAAATTCTAATCAATTCAAAAAAAATTTACAAAAAAGAGAGATAGTTATAATTAATTTGAATAAAACTATTGTTCATTTTTAAAATGTGTAATTTGAACAAAATTATTTTTCATTTTTAGAACTTGTAATTTGAAAAAAATATTCTTCGTTCTTCGGATGTTGTAATTTGAACAAAATTATTCGTCATTCTTTAGGACTTATATCTTTTAGTTTTTATCTCCGGTCTTTTTTTTTTTTATCCCGTTAATCTTTCGAACGCATGGGCATCTATTGTTTCAAGGCATCAATCGGTTTCTATAATCTTTCAATCCTTTATTCTTTATAGAAAAAACAACTCTGATGCTAATGTAGCGATCAAAAGTGTTAGAAGATTACGTGCTATGATAGCAAGCATTGAATAATAATTTTTTATACTTTTTATTAGGCTAAAATATTAAAACTTTCCAACTTGGAGGTTAGAAAGCTAATGAAGTGATGTTGTAAATAAAAAGAAAGTTCATTAAAAGAAGAAGAAAGACTATGGCTATATGTTTTTGTTCCTTTTTATTTAATAATGACTGCATAAGAGCTTTAGCACTATCATTACTTTGTGATGGTTCATCAAAAGTGGGTCTTCTACTTCCTAATTATGATTTATATGTGCTACACATTTTATGTAATAATTTATTAATTTTTTCTTTTAAAAAGTTTAGATCTATGCTACTTTGTATATTTTCATTATTATAGCTAAGCAATATAAATGTGAAATATCATCAACATATTTTGAAAATTTTATTTTCATTATTGAAACTATATTTTGAAAATCAGGTTGAGGTGTATAAGTTAAAAACCATTATTAATATTTATATTTGAAAAATAAGTAAACCAGAGGTACGATAGTAAGTACCAGATAATTGATTAGTTGCATTATAAAATCTTTCTAAAAAGTTCATTATAACCTAACAATAGGCTAATCTAAATTAATAATGTGATGACCACCAGGCATTCGATCATTATAAATATTATAATTACAACTTTACAACTAAAAGATCTTTTCAATATTTAATATATACAATTCCATATTGATGGTACAGTCCTTTAAATTCTTACAATTAAGATGGAACAGATTAAATATACAATAAAATATTTCTAATTTTTGTAACATGTTCATTAATAATGTTCAAATCATCTTGAACACATAAATTTATTATATGGTACACACATCTAGTGTGAAATAATCTACCATTTAAAATAGAATTTAATTGCATTTTAAAGATATCCATAATAATAGTATTATTACTAGCTTTATGAAAGGTAATAGAAAAAAAATTGTTTTGAATATCATAATCATTTATAGTTTTCAAAATAGCCATGTATATCATAAAAGTAGTATATGGATACTCAAGTTAAGAAATTATTTTTTTTGTAAAATCCAATTAAAATTATTAAAATATGTAGTCATGTGCAAAAAATCATTGCTTGCAGTCCAAATATCAGAATTAAGTATAATTTTAGGCCTAATATAATTAAAAGTAGGTATTAATTTTTCCTTTATACTCAAAATATTTTTAATGCATTACTTTTTGAAGTATTTCTTGAAACTTTTTTGAAATTATGATTTAAATTAGTTTTTACATATTTTTCAAATTTTGCATCTTCAAAAACAAAAAATGTTGTTTGGCGTCTACTTTTAACATCTTGATTATAAGTAAAAGTGACTAATGATGAAGTAAGAGATAACTATGTTTGTGTATGGTCAAAATCTTTTTTGTGTTTAGTAGAGTGCAAGTGGCTAGTTCCATCTTTAGTGTCACAGTAAAACCTTTTTGCATTTATTTTATGCAATTCATGTGTCTTTATCTTTATTTTTTGAATAATAATTTTTTGAACGTAAGAGCTCAATAACATATATTTTAGTGATAATAAAATATTAATTGAAGAACTAATGGCATACTTAAATTTGTGGTGATAATTATGTATGATGTTCAATCTGAGCCAAAACATGAGTAAGGTTTGATTTAGTACATAATTTGCAAGGAACTTAAGTAATGTGCAAGAAATCCAAGTTGGAGGCGAACAAGGTCCAATCAAATATGAACCAATGCAAAAATGTTTGAAGGAAGGTTTCAACTTATAATTTTTATTTTTCAAAGGATATTTATTACAAAACTTAGCAGGAGAGTTATGCACAAGGCTCAAGACTTGTTAAAATCAATTAGATTTAGTTTTGCATTAAAAATAAAATAAAAATCTAAAATATAATGTGAGTGATTGATCAAAATAAGTTTGTTGTTGGTTGGTGACGATAATGCTGAAACAGTGGCAAAATAACTACTTTCAGCCAAGGAGCAATTAATTGACCATGTCAAAATAGGATGATTGATCAGCCATAAGCTAGTGACTTTGGCATTAAAAGGAACTTCAAAAATCGTTTGTAAAGTTAACATTGATCATGGATTCAAAAACACTCATCAAATCAAAGATTAGGTAGGGAGATCAAACATGTGGATCTGAGATTGATTTCAAGGCTTAAGAGAACAAAACTCGAATTCAAAAGCATGGAGAGCTACTTACAAAGAAAATCATAAAATTTGGCAAGAACCTTAAAGCTTAAAACTCGGAGGGTATCGATGGACTTAAAAAATGGACTAAAATATTCAAATGGAACAATAATCAAATAGAAACTTAATTTCAAAGATATGAAGAAAGTTACTCACCTATATTACAAGAGACACTAGGAATCACCATCATCTCCTCGTTTCTATGAGAAGCCCATCTATTCTTTCCCCCTCCGTTAGATGCCCCCGGTTACCCACTATGTAAAGAGTTGGAAGGGTGGTTTTGGAAGTGGGGTAGATTTGGTCTAGTTTAGGGCAATTTGGGCATATTGTGCCTACCATGTTGATTAGGGGATGTGCTAGATTATGTGGGTAGATGTATGGCTTTGTTGGTTGGTATAACAAAACAAGCAAGCAATTATTTCCAGGGAGGGACCCTTTACCCTCCTGCTAGCCCTAATATCTCACATCTTGATAAAAATCGAGGGCGAGTCGTATCTTCAACGTCCCCTGCAACAAAAAATTTATTGTCGTTTCCATCGGGACCATGGCCATGACACAAAAGACTATCGCTAGCTGAAGAAGGCAATTGAGGACCTCATCCAGCGCGGCCACCTGAAAAAGTTCCTCTAGTGGAGGAACCCAAATGCACCCAGCCCATTGGCACTTCTGCCTTCCCAGGTCAGCATCATAATGCCCCGATCGAAAAAACTGTGGCTATGATTTCCTGGGAGGCAGGCAACACTTCAAAAAGGCTACGAGGAGATAAGGGGCTAGATTCTGTAATTTTCTTTTTTAAAAGGAACCTAGAGGGGGTAGTTAATAACAATGATGGCAGCGTTGTCGTGTCTATGACGATCACGAAACACCCTGTAAAGAGAATTTTGGTTGACAGCGGAAGTTCAGTCGATGTTCTCAGTTATGATGCCTTTGTTCGAATGGACTTATCCCCTAGCTCCCTTTGGCCTGTGACCACGCCTCTAATGGGCTTCATCGGAGACTCCGTGAGGGTTGAGGGAGAGATCATTCTCCCAGTCACAGCTGAGACACCACCGTGTCAGAGCACGGTCTTCATGAACTTTCTGATTGTTCGAATATCCTTGGCCTACAATGCCATCCTTGGAAGACTCGGTCTGAACCTCCTATACGCCATCATCTCCACCAAGAGACTGCTCGTGAGATTCCCCATTGATGAGGGGTCGGAGAGATGCACGGGGAGAGGAACCCACTGCCGCTTTGCTACCATACAACCCTCAGCCCTCAAGGGTGATGGCTGCATCAGTACCCGAGTCGCTCGACCCTCGAGATTCGAAGAGAAGGGGGGAGCTGGCCGAGCATTTGTTGACCTTTTCGCTAGGGAAGGACCCTACAAGAACAGTCCAGATCGGGGCCCTTCTCCTCGAGGAGGCACAAGGTCAACTTCTCGTTTTTCTATGAGCCAATTCCGATATCTTCGCTTGGTCGGCGTTCGACATGCCAGGTATACTTGGAGAGGTAATCATCCATTGACTCAACATCAATCCAGGATGCTGGCCTGTCGATAGAAGAAGAGGAGCTTTGCCCCGATCAGCAGAAGGCCATTAATGAGGAGGTCCGCAAGCTAGTGATCGTTGGCCACATTCGAAGGTCCACTATCTGGACTGGCTAGCCAATGTAGTGATGGTCCGTAAGGCTAGCAAGAGCTGAAGGATGTATGTCGACTTCATCGACCTTAACAAGGCATGCCCAAAGGATAGCTTCCCATTGCTTTGGATCGACCAGTTAGAGGACGCGATGTCTAGCCACGAAACCCTCAGCTTCATGGATCTCTTCTCAGGGTATAACCAAATCAAGATGGACCCGGCGGACGAGGAAGCTCTTCATTCATGATTGAGAAGGGCATATACTTTTACAAGGTAATGCCCTTCGGACTAAAGAATGCTGGAGCCACATACCAGAGGCTGATGAACAAGGTCTTTGAGGACCAGATCGGGCGCAAGATGGAGGTGTACATGGATGACATGCTTACCAAAATTATCTGCACCGGTGACCATGTTACTGAACTAGCGAAGACCTTTAGCAATCTTCGCCGATTCCAGATGAAGCTGAATCCCCACAAGTGCACCTTTGGGGTTACAGCAGGCAAGTTCCTAGGTTTCATGGTGACATAGCGGAAAATCGAGGCAAACCCCGACAAGATCCGAGCCATCCTTGACATGAAGCCCCCAACTAACAAGAAGGAGGTGCAGCGTTTAATCGAAAGAGTGGCAACTCTGAGCCGTTTCCTATCCAAGTCAGCAGAGAGATGCTTGTCCTTCTTCAAGGCACTACGCAAGGTCAATGGTTTCAAGTGGACAAAGGAGTATCATAAAGCCTTTGATGAGATAAAGGAGTTCCTGTCCACTCCGTTGTTGCTGTCCAAACCGTGCGGCGGGAGGAGCTTTTCCTCTACCTAAGACATTACTTAAAAGACATTACTATGGCCGCAAATGGATCAAATTGACTTGTGATCTCATCTAATTAGACCTAGCTTGATTCATATTTGAAGATTCATGTATTGGGTTGGACTCAAAAATTAAACTTGATCTAAATTTTGGATCAAGTTTATCTTATATTTTTTAACCTGATTTGACTCGTATATCATCAGATTTAATTTAAGTTGATAAAAAATGAATCTGATTGGATCTAAACCTGATTTGACCCTGCCCATAACCTTGAATTATATAAATTTTATTTTTATTTATTCTAATTATTTTTACTCTAATTTAAATTAATTCTTTTTTTCAACTTAACAATTACATATCCTTTCACATATTTTTATTTGATTATATCTAAATTTTTATATTTTATTATTTATTTAGGTAGATTCTTGTTTATAATGTCTTCAAGTATATCAATATATATTTTAAAAATCATAATTTATAAAATTAAGAATCATCAAATATTTAGGTGGAATCAAAAGTTTTGAACAAAAAATAAAGTCCAAGTTGGCTCTTTTTGGTTCTATTTAAATTTTTAATCATCCTATTTAATTATCAATTATTATATTTTTAAGTACCCTTAAATAATTTAGGATAAGTCTTTATTTGTTAATTGTTATTTATCATTATTAGATTTTAATTATAAAATAATAGTTAAATGCTTGACTCAAATGCAAACCTAGTATGATCCAATGACCTGAATTTGAACATTTTGGGTTAGATTTGAATCATACTTAATTCTGAACATATTCGAATAACCCATTTAAGTCTAAAATTCTTTTTTATGGAATAGATCCGATCCAACCGAATCAACAAATAGGCCAGATTTGGATTCAAAATTATGACATTGAATGTGAAATTGGATCAAATCAAGGATAAGCATGATCAAACTCAATCTGACCTTCAACTTTAGACATCACATATAAATTGTAAAGTTTTCCCTCAATTAAATTCATAAAAAATGCTCAAAAATTCTAATTTCTCCGCCTGAGTTGAGTCTGAAATCTTGATTTTCAGCTCTAAGTCAAATGAAGTGATATTTCTCAAATATTTAAGTTTCATAATTTTTTTTAAAAAAAAATTACGCCTAAACATTAATGGAACCCAATGGTATGTCCCTGAAACAGTTTCAAGTCACCGACATAAAATAGGTCTAGTTGAGATGTCACAAAAGCGTTTCAAGAGGAGAATTGACTCAGCTTTTATTTCAAGCAATGGTTGTCCGGCATCTCCATTGTCATTACAGTAAATTTTTTTTTTATATGCTTTGGTATACTGTTCAGATGTCATCTTGCATGTGAAATTATTCCAGGCTGCTTTCATGTGTATAAATAAATTCATGTGGTCCTTAGTTTTTCTTCTCTGCCTGATGAATGGGACATGAGCTGCCTTATTCTTACCTTCCATAGAACTTGAACGTGATATGATATTTTTGTATGGTAGCAATGCATTGCTTTGCATTGTGGTTGGTGTCTTGGTTCTCCAAAGTAAAGCACAAAAGGAGGGAGAAAAAGAAACTAAAAAGCAAGGACCATTGCCCATCTGAGAAATAGTGGAGTGTGTTCATATGGAAGCTGTCTTGCTTTTGTTTCAGAAGCTTTTACTCTCTTCATGAATTTATCTCCCTTCCTCTCTTATTGCTTTCAGTGGAAGGAAGGATTATCTGGCTTATATGTAAAATTATTGGCAGTTGAATCAAGTGGCCTGGGAATAAATTCTGCTGTCACCAAGATTTGAAGTGTTAAGAATGGATATTTAAGGGTATATAACTTGTCACTACAATTGATGCTAATTTCTGGCTTTTGTATTGGTTTTCTTCTTTGCGTCTTATGTATTCCTAGAATCCTAATTTGTGGCTTGGTTTGATCCGACTTTTTGCTCCCAGATTTTTAATGATAGAACTTAAAAACCATGTGGTGTATTCAACTAGACTCAAGAAATGGAATACTTTCTTGCAGAGCAAAAAGAAAAGGGACATATTCGACATTCTTTTCCATGTGAGCAAGAAAGCAGAAATAAGAAATTAATATTGGGTAGATCGGCTTACAGAGTTAAAAGCTAAATTTTTCCAAGGATTCCTTCTTATAAAATTGTAAATGTTTTGCCCCCATATCGAAGTGTAGTATATACTAATAAGATCAGTTGTAGCTCTTGAAAAGATGAGAGACTATTATAACTTTTAGCCGCTATTGATTAATTCTATAAAATAAACAAAATTAAGAAAAGGCATTAGCACGGCAAAGGAAAATAATTCAAGCTTGTGAAATGTCAAACACGAGCAAGGCTTTAACTGACGTTGTAGGCTTGGCTTGTAAAAACTGGAAGCCCAAAGAGTTGCCGTCTTGACGAGGTTGGCTCATTGGAGCGATGACTAAAGCTTGACGAATGTTAGAGCTTGCTGAAGTTTGGTTCTACTTTTCTGGAGCTTTAACGACAGCTTTGCGTTTAGATTCAAAAGCGATGACTATATGAATTGAAATGTTTTATAAGTGACGCATCGTTTACAACAAACATCACACGTACAGAGAAAAAAATATTTCCATCGAAACATGGGACATTGATGTTGATTATTGACATTCACAAACAAGATGAGATCCAAATATTCTCAACATTTGTGTGATAGGGTTCTCCGATTGCTCCATGAAAAATAAATGAAAAAAAAAATAAAGAGTTTCTCTTAGTCCTTGCCCTTGGTCTTGGGAGACTCGTTAAGTTGGATTGGAATGGTTGTTGGAGCCTAATTTCCAAATTCCAGAAGAGCATTCAATTAATAGACAGGCCAAGCCTGATCTCATACTATGATGCTGAAAACAATTTCAAGTCAACTTGCTTTTGTTAGACTTAATCAAAGAGATCTTGGTAGGGTTCATAGAAATTATTTTAGATTTTATATTTGTAAATGCTATTATTTCATGGTTGACTAGATTGATAAATGGATCTGCTAGTAAGAAATTGGATGCATAGCACCCAGTGATTGATAATAATGCTTCAATTTCAATGTACTAATTTCAAAACAAAGCAAGGCCGGCATTTAGAAATAATTTCAGTGGATATGACGATTTATAATTTCAAAACAAATCATCAATTTTTCAAAAAAAATAATAAGAATTAGAAAAAATAATAAAAATGAGAACTTGTGGCTAATCACACCCCCTGGCGGCACGGTAACAGCGTGCACAGCCTTCGAAAGGGTAATAATTTCAACCGGCTCCTAGCAACGGCTCCCGGCTTCGGCCTTAGCCTTGGTCCTGGCCTCGGCTTTGGTCTCGTTCCCAAGCTCGACCTCGATCTCAACTTCGGCTTCGGTTCTCGGCCCCAGCATCGGTTCCTGGCCTCGGTCTCGGCTCAGACTTCGGGTCCGGCCTAAGCCCTTAACATAATTTCAGCCATGAAGCCAGATTCTAATGCTGAACAGATTTAAACCGCCACGCGATCCACTCGCCCACCTTTCGTCGGGATCACGGGCAGCTACAGATACTACGCACCTGCCGATATCCGCGGAACGTGTCTAACAACCTGACGCCAACCATCAAAGTCGATCTTAATAGAAGGTAAGATCTGGGTGTAATCGCGGAAGGATAAGAGGGACCTCGAACATGTATATAAAGGCCGACCCCCGATGAGGGGGAGGACTCTCGCTCTCTCGAATTCTGCTAATAAGAAATTCCTGTTCCTCGCATCACTGACTTGAGCGTCGG
This sequence comes from Calamus simplicifolius, assembly GCA_900491605.1. Classification (NCBI taxonomy): domain Eukaryota; kingdom Viridiplantae; phylum Streptophyta; class Magnoliopsida; order Arecales; family Arecaceae; genus Calamus; species Calamus simplicifolius. Next base: position 225,012 of record UESW01003838.1, on the reverse strand, counting down.
AGGGTCCCTACCGGAACCACCGGTCCGAAACTTTTCTTGCAGGTTCTCAGCCAACTGAGGTGATCCTACCACTCCTCTGAAGGTCCACGAAGCTCTCCTCTCACCTGACGCATGCCAACAGTGACTCGGCGGCAACAGATTGGCACGCCAGGAAGGGGGGCTACGGCAGACAGACGTTTACCCTCACGCATCAGCGACCCCTCGACCTCCGTAAGGAAGAAGATGGCGGTTACTCGGGCACAAGATGCTTCTTCCAGTCAAGCCGCGGGATGCCTACAGCAGGCTGAACAGTCGGAGGCCGACCTCCCTATTCCGCCTACTAGGCAACCGCGGGCCGAACAGTCGGAGGCCAACCTCCCTATTCTGCCTCTCATGTAGCCGCAGGCTAGCCAGGCCATTGGCTTGATGCCTTGACTCATTAGGTGCAAGATCTGATAGTGGTGGTGCGGGGACTGCAGGAGCAGGGCTCCGTCGCCACGCCTGCGCCACCTCAACCCCCTCCGCTGCATGTAGAAGGCCATGGGGCCAGTCAACCCCATCGGGGCAGGACCCCTCCTGAGGCCTCCCACCATTTGCCCTGGAAGCCTTGTTGCCGGAAGACCTCCAAGTGACGACGGTCTCTTTCCCACCATTCTGATCGCTCTCACAGGCGGCGTGGTGAGAAAGAACCAAGGCACGTGCACTACTTGCACCGGCAACCTTCCCCATCTTCATCTTCCGACTCCTCAAAAGAAGACACCAACAGGAAGATCGCTTGTCGGGCCGAGCAACGGCTAGATGAGTATCATCAGCGGTTGGAGGAGCTTAGCCACCGGATCGCCAACCCCCACGGGATGGACTATGACCACCGTCCCCCCTCTCTCGCCGCATTATGGAGGAGCCTATCCCACCTTGGTTCTGTCTCCCCCAGTTGGACCCGTACGACGGCACGATGGACCCTTTGGATCACTTGAAGAGCTATAAGGTCCTCATGCAAGTTCAGGGGGCGATGGATTCTCTTCTCTGTGTCGCCTTCCCGGCCACGCTTCGAAAGACAACGTATGCGTGGTATTCCTTTCTGCCACCATGTAGTATCAACTCTTTTAGGCAACTCAAGCGATCCTTCCTGGCCCAATTCGATGCATGCCGAAAGATCCCTCGGGTGGCTGATAGCCTGTTTGCCGTCCACAAAGGAGCAGCGAGACCCTGAAGGACTTCGTCACCCGATTCAAGGAAGCTGCACTTGAGGTTTATAACCTCGAGGATTCCGTAGCCACTCTAGCCCTGAAGCGAGGACTTCGTCCTTCCAGATTTGCCTACTCCCTGAACAAAAAGCCTTCCAGCTCCTACACCGAATTGCTAAGCCAAGCGCAGAAATATATTCGCGTTGACGAGGCGGACTCTTCCAGGAGAGAGGCCGACAAAGGCTCCAGCAAGAAGCCAATATCCACGGAACCTACTGGAGGACGATCCAGAAAGCCTGAGCCACCTTGTTGCTCGGATAACCTGCCTCAAACACTCGTTCCCAAGGAGCATTTCACTCCTCTCCTCGCTCCAATATCTCACATCTTGCTAGAGATTGAGGGCGAGCCCTACCTTCGGCGTCCATCCCCCATGAAGCCAGGGGGTTCTCCTCGCAGCAAGGAACTCTACTACTGATACCATCAGAACTACGGTCATGATACTGAAGACTGCCGCCTGTTGAAGAAGGCCATTGAAGAACTTGTCCAGCAAGGTCACTTAGGCAAGTTCGTCCGAAGAGGAAACCCTACGGACCCGGGCCCGACGGCGCCTCCCGCACCTTAGATCGGCATGGACAACATCCCGACGGAGAAGATGATAGCTATGATTTCCTAGGAAGCAGGCAGCAATTCAAAAAGGCAGCATGAGGGGTTAGATTCGGTAATTCCTTTCTTTAGAAAGGATTTAGACGGGATTGTTAACAAACATGACGACAGTGTCGTCGTGTCTATAAAAATAGCCAAACACCCTATAAAGAGAATTTAGTAGACAGTGGAAGTTCCATTGACATTTTGAGCTACGAAGCCTTTGTTCGGATGAACCTGTCTAACTCTTCTCTTCGACCCGTCACCACTCCCTTGATGGGTTTTACCGGGGATTCTGTAAGGGTCGAAGGAGAGATCACTCTCCCTGTCACAGCCAGAACTCTGCCGTGTTAGAGCATGGTTGCCATAAATTTCCTAGTGGTCCGGATCCCGCTGGCTTATAATGCTATCCTGGGGAGGCCTGGTTTAAACCTGTTGGATGTTGTTATCTCTACTAAAAGGTTACTTGTAAAGTTTCCTACTGATGAAGGAGTTGGGGAGATGAGGAGAGAACGGAGCCCGTTACCACTCTGCTATCACTTGGCCCCCAATCCGCAAGAGTTGAACCCAGCCGCCGCGCCCGAGCCGTTCGACCCCCGGGACTTGGAAAAAAGGGGGGAGCTGACTGAGCATATGCTAACCTTCCCATTGGGAGAGGATCCGATGAGAACCATCCAACTTGGGGCATTACTTTTGGAGGGAGCACGTGATCAACTCCTTGCTTTCTTGCGTGCGAACTCCAACATTTTTGCGTGGTTGTCCTCCGACATGCCGGGCATCCCTGAGGAGGTAATCACTCATAAACTCAACATCAAACCAGGATGCCGATATGTTCGGCAGAAGAAGAGAAGCTTCGCCCCAGACCGATAGCTGGCCATAGACGGAGAGATTCGCAAGCTGGAAGCTACGGGCTACGTTTGAGAAGTCCATTACCCAAAGTGGCTAGCCAATGTTGTGATGGTCCGCAAGGATAACGGAAGCTGAAGGATGTGCGTGGACTTCACTGACCTCAACAAAGCATGCTCCAAGGACAGCTTCCCATTGCATTCCAACGCCTGACCGAAAAGGTGGCGGCCTTGAGCCATTTTTTGTCCAAGTCTGCTGAGAGATGCTTGCCTTTCTTTAAGGCACTACGCAGAGTCAACGGCTTCAAATGGACGAGAAAGTGTCAGGAGGCCTTCAAGGGACTGAAAGAGTTTCTGTCCACCCCGCCACTGCTGTCCAAGCCGAGGGGCAGAGAAGAACTTCTTCTATACCTCGCGGCTTCTCCTGAGGCTGTCAGCTCTGTGCTGGTTCGCATGGATGCCGATGGGACATAAAAGCCGGTATATTATACTAGCAAGATGCTTCACGATGTGGAGACTAGATATTCACGAGTCGAGAAGATTATCTTTGCGTTATTTGTTTTCGTCCAGTGCCTTCGACCTTATTTTCAAGCTCATCCAATTGTGGTAGTCATAGATCAACCACTTAAGGCGATCCTTTCCTGTCCTGACATCTCTGGCCGACTGGCGAAGTGGGCACTTAAGCTGGGAGAATTTGACCTATCGTTCCATCCTAGGTTAGCCATGAAGTCTCAAGTCTTGGCAGATTTTTTGGTCGAATGCACTTGGGCTGAGGAGCAACCAAAAGAGTCCCATGCAAACCCCTTGGGTCTTGGAACTAAAGGAGGGGATGACTGGATCCTTCACGTGGACGGAGCGTCAAATTCCCAAGGAAGTGGAGCGGGCCTCATCCTGGCTAGTCCAGATGGAGTTGTAATCGAATACACCCTCTGTTTTCTCTTCCCGGCCACCAACAATCATGCTGAGTATGAAGCCCTACTGTCTGGAATAATATTAGCTTGAGAGCTTGGGGTGAAATGCCTTAGAGATTCACTGTCTCCCAGCTAGTCACTAGCCAAATCAGAGGGGAGTACAAGGCGCGGGATCCTACTATGTTCTGTTACTTAAGTATGGTGCAGTCATAAGCCTCTCCCTTAGCCCACTTCAGCATCAGCTATATTCCTCAAAGGGAGAATGCCAGAGCTGACGCACTGTCCCGACTAGCTACCTCAGCCGACGGGACTTTGGGAAGAACCTTTGTAGAGCATCTAAAAGCCCCAAGCATTGAAGCAATAGAAGAGACCTTGCCGGTCGAACAGGAGCCCTCTTGGATGGACGCTTATATTCGGTATCTTACCGATGGCGCCCTCCCTAAAAACCCAACTGAGGCTAGGCTACTCAAGCGACGGGCCCCAAAGTTTCTAATGATGGGCGGAAAGCTTTACCGAAGATTGTTCTCATACCCGGTCCTCAAATGCGTCAGCTCCGTGGAAGCAGATTACATCTTGCGAAAAATCTTTGAGGGTATATGCGGAAGTCATCTGGGGGGCAGAGCCCTGGCATACAAAGCCCTGCCACAAGGATACTACTTGCTGACAATGAGGGAGGACGCATCCGAGCTCGTCAAGAGATGCGATAGTTATCAACGCCATGCCAACATTCAGCGGCAGCCGACATCCCAGTTGACCCCCCTGGCTGCACCTTGGCCCTTCGCCCAGTGGGGTATGGACATCTTGGGACCGTTCCCTCTAGCCTTCGATCAACGCAAATTCCTGCTGGTAGCCGTCGACCATTTCACCAAGTGGATCGAGGCCGAAGCACTCGCCAAGATCACTGAGGGCAAGGTGAGATCCTTTTTCTGGAAATATGTAGTGTGCCGGTTCGGACTACCGCATACTCTCATTACTGACAATGGCCGGCAATTTGACATCACGGCCTTCCGAGAATTCTTCACCGAGCTAGGCATTCATCAGTGGTTCACCTCCATAGGACATCCCCAGATCAATGGCGCAGCTGAGGTAACCAACCGCAATATTTTTCAAGGACTTAGAGCCCGACTAGATGACTGCAAAGGATGGTGGGTGGAGGAGCTCCCCAATGTACTGTGGGCCTATCACACAACGCCGCGAGTCCTTACTGGAGAGACTCCCTTCAGCCTAGTCTTCGGGTCTGAAGCTGTTATCCCTATGGAGATAGGTGCCCCGAGCCCTCGAATGGAGTCGTACAGCAAAAAGGACAACCCAAATCAGTTGCGGGCCGACCTCGACCTAGTGGAAGAACTACGAGACCGAGCGCGACTCTAGATGGCAGCTTACCGATAGTGAATGGCCAGGTATTACAACGCTCGCATCCGCCCCAAGGCATTCCTACCAGGAGATTTAGTCCTCCGATGAGCCAAAGTTTCAAAGCGACTGAAGGAGGCAAGCTAGCGCCAAAATAGGAAGGACCCTATCGAGTTGCGGAGGCACTCCACCACGGAGCATACAAAATTGAGGGGCTAAATGGGAAGTCTCTCCCCCGCACTTGAAACGCAGACAACCTGCGTCGGTACTATCAATAGCTTGTTAATGTTCCTAATTTAAGTATGTATGCTAGAGTAATATTTATTCTCACTAACTCGTGTCTTTAAGTGATCCTACTTCTCACCTGAAGCCCGACTCCGCATCGGCACCTGAAGTCCGACTCCGCATCAGCACCCGAAGCTCGACTCCACATCGGCACCTGAAGCCCGACTCCACGTCGGCACCGGAAGCCCAACTCCGCATCGGCACCGAAAGCCCAACTCTGCGTCGGCATCCGAAGCCCGACTCTGCGTCGGCTCCAAAGTCCGACTCCGCGTCGGCATCCGAAGCCCGACTCTGCGTCGGCATCCAAAGTCCGACTCCGCGTTGGCATCCGAAGCCCGACTCCACGTCGGCATCCGAAGCCCGACTCCGCATCGGCACCCGAAGCCCAACTCCGCATCAGCACCCGAAGCCCGACTCCGCGTTGGCACCCAAAGCCCGACTTCGCGTTGGCACTCAAAGCCCGACTCCGTGTCGGCATCCAAAGCCCGACTCCGCATCGGCACCCGAAGCCCGGCTCCGCATCGGCACCCAAACCTCGACTCCGCATCGGCACTTAAGCCTGACTCCGTGTCGGCACTCTAGCTTGACTGCATCGGCGCATGAAGTCCGACTCCATGTCGGTACTCGAATTTTAGCTCCTCAGCGATGCAGCCCAATCCCGTGTCATCACATTAGCCCAACAGTGTCAGCGCTCCACTCAGTCTTGTGACGGTAATTATAGGTACCTTGTCTACCCCTTAATCGACCTCGCATCGGCTCTACACTCCCGTGCTTCTGGCCTTTGTACCGGCCAGTGGCACAAGGTTATTTGCCAAGGCCATAAGGTCATGTACTTCAGTGCGATTATCAACTATGCTTACCTACGGACTTGACCACGGCTATTACGTAATTGACTCACGACGGTTTATTCATATCATCCTATTCACTGATAACTGGCTATGAGGAAAATCAAATTAAGAACTAAACGAAGAATTCTCATTGATGAAGCTACAAAATTGCCGATCAAGTCGGACTTAGTACAGTTGAAAGTAAAAGGAAAGAAAATAAGAAAAGAAACTATGGTTCGGCCGGAGCCGGACCATCATCCTCGGGAACCTCATCTGGTTCCAGATCTTCAATCCTTTCGAGGCTGTAGAGTCTTCGTACTTTCTCTTTACAATCTTGGAAGCCGCTGTCGTATGAAAATTAGGGCATTAGTTTCGGCCAGCTCCTTGTCGAAGGCATCGAACTTCCTAAAATCTTCTACGGCCCCGATGGTCTTCTGTTCGGCCTCGGCGGCCTTCTTCTCGGCCTCGATCACCGCCGCCCTAAGATTGACAATCTCAGCATTAGCTCAACGAGCGATTTCCTCAGCATTCTCGGCCTGCTCCTCGGCCACTCCTATTTCGATGGTGGCAGAGTGCAGCCGGTGCTTCAGCAAGTAAATCTCCGCTTCAGCGACTTTTTGCTTCTCTTTGGCCATCCTCTGTTTTTCCTTTGCCACCTGAGCATTATCAAGCTCATTGGACGCTTGACGCTGAGCCACCTCTAGCGCCTCCTCTGCCTTCTCAGCCCGGGCCAAATTCCTAAAATGGGCAGCTTCGGCCTCGGCTTCGGCCCTCTGCGCCCGGGCCACTTCAGCTTGGGCAACCCTCAGAGCAGCTTTAGCCTGGTCGGCCCTAGCCCGGGCCTGGTTTGTTTCTTCCTGTGATGGTCGATGTTGGCTTCGGCCTGAGATAAAAGGCCCCTGATGGCGGTCAAAGAGTTTAGCACCTGCATAAAGATCATTCGCGAGTTAAGGTGAGAGCTATGGTTCTAAAGGTTAGCATTGGGAAAGTACTTACCCAGAAGTGAACGACAAACGCCTCCCGAAAAAACATGGAGGTCTTTTGATTCTGAAGAAAACTATGGATCTCTGGTACGGAAGCCTGGGCCATCGTCCTTTCGGCCCAGCGGCTATGATGCAATAGGATCGACTGAAAGGAGGGCGTGTCAGCCTCGTCCTCCCCTGCGGCCTTGGTGGCCATGGGCACTAGGTCGGATGCCACCGGTGCTTCTGGCGCTTCAGCCCGCAAAGATTCTGCCCCCGTCCCTTCATCGGACAGGGCAACCTCAGGAATCGGCCCAGCGACCGAAATGGTTGGCTTCGCCTCTGGAATAGTGGATGGCGACAGTGGTGCTTCGGTTTCTTGCCTCGGGGAGGTCTCGGTAAGATCGATGGGAGATGGGGGCGGTGCTGGTAAAGGCGAGCGAGGTCGTTCCTTCACCTCGTTCCTTCCTAATGCCTCTCCAGCCTCGACTCTTTCCGCCTCATCCCTTAAGGCCTCTCCAGCCTCGGCTCTTTCTGCCTCATCCCTTCCTAAGGCCTCTCTGGCTTCGGCCCTTCCGGCCTTGTTCCTTCCTGAGGCCTCTCCGGCCTCGGTTCTCTTAACAATTTTGATGGTGGCCCTTTTTTCGACGGGGTCGGCAGGGGCCCATCCACTCGGGCCTTTCTTTTCTTTGTAGCGGCCTTTCTTATGGTTTGAAGCGATGGTGCCATACCTGCGAATCAATGAACTTCGATTAAAAGAGGAAAAGGGGGGAAAGCAAGAAGGGATGAAAAGGTTGTACCGCTCACCATCGCTAGGAATAAGGCATGCTAGCCGAAGATTCCCTTCGGTTAGCAGTTGGTTGCATCGGGGGACGTCGATAGTAATCAACTGCTCGAAAGCCTCTCGGTCCTTTGGAAGTACTGATGGGTTCTTGTTTGGCTCGGTGTTAGGAGTCCCCCACTCGTTCCTCACCCCCTTGAATTGGGCAAAGAAAAACCTATCTTTTCAGCCTTTGATGGAGGAAGGAAGGTACAGTTTAAGGGATGTGGAAGGTCTAAGAGCAAAGGACCACCACCCTAACTATTTTCTAAGGGTGTAGAAGCAGCGGAAGAGTGAAATTCTAGCCTCAATCCCATGAAAGTAGCATAATACTAAGAAACCAACAAGGGTTCGGATAGAATTTGGGACCAGCTGTGCCAAAGTTTAAGAGTACCAATCTAGTATGTTTAATATAAAGGGGTGAACGGGAATGCGGAGGGCAGCCTTGAAATAATGTTCATAAAGGGCAATCCAGCCCGGATAAGAAGAGGTTACTCTATCCTCAGGTAAAGGCCAGTAGAGATGGAGGTCAGTGAGGATTCGGTATTGAGCCCTGAGATTAATTATCTCTTGGGCAGTCATGACGGAAGCAGTCCTTTCGGGGGACTGCCTTGCCAGGGAAGAAGGGCCGGCGGTGGCCGGACGGCACTGAGCACGAGCCCGTTCGACAGCAGGGTGATTTCTGGCAGGAGGTTGCCCCGCAGACCGCCGTTCCTCCGAGGGAGCACCCCCCATGGAGGAGGACCAACTAAGTGGGGGAGAAGGAGAAGGTTGTGGAGGGTTGGGAGAATAGCCCCCAGAATCGGAAATCGAACACGAAAGAGATGAGGAGGCCATGGAAACAGAACCAACCTGAGATTGAAGGTCGAAGGCCAGCAATGGAGGGCTCGGGTGGTGGAAGATGAACAGGCTCGAACGATTGGGGGAGGGAGGAAGAAAGTAGTGGAAGCGGCTCGAACCTAGGGCAACTCTCTTTTATACCTGCGTTTCAAATCATCCCGCCTGCCTCTGAATCGGCCACGCGTCTGCTTGTTATTAGAGATCACTTCGGCGCCCATCCGGTGCGCAGAACGCGAGGGACACCACCTATGAAGGAACAGCGGTAACCTCACCGCAATGATGGCACCCACCTTTCCATGGTTCCACGCCCGAGAAAAATCCTGCCCAATCCCAACAACCCGAAAGGACGAAATGACACCAGGATCGGCCGCCAGGAGGTACTGCGGATACTAACACCCCTTTCGCTGGTGAGTACGTGCCCTTCCATCTCAGGGGTGGAGGGGCATCTGATGTGGTTAATCGCTCCCCCTGGCGGCACGGTAACAGCGTGCACAGCCTTCGAAAGGGTAATAATTTTAAATGGCTCCTAGCTTCGGCCTTAGCCTTGGTCCTGGCCTCGGCTTCGGTCTCGTTCCCAGCCTAAGGCTCGACCTCGATCTCGACTTCGGCTTCGGCTCTCGGCACCAGCATCGGCTCCTGGCCTCGGCCCCGGCCACGGCATCGGCTCCTGGCCTCAGCCTCGGCCCCGACATCGGCTCTCGGCCTCGGTCTCGGCTCAGACTTCAGGTCCGGCCTAAGCCCTTAACATAATTTCAGCCATGAAGCCAGATTCTAACACTAAACAGATTTAAACAGCCATGCGGCCCACTCGCCCACCTTTTGTCGGGATCACGAGCAGCTACAGATACTGCGCACCTGCCAATATTTGTGGAACGTGTCTAACAACCCGGCGCCAACCATCGAAGTTGATCTTAACAGAAGGTAAGATCCGGTTGTAATCACGGAAGGATAAGAGGGACTCCGAACAGGTATATAAAGGTCGACCCCTGATGAGGGGGAGGACTCTCGCTCTTTCAAATTCTGCTAATAAGAAATTCATGTTCCTTGCATCACTGACTTGAGCGTCGGAGGGTTCCCATCGAAACCATCGGTCCAGAACTTTTCTTGCAGGTTCTCAGCCAACGAAGGTGATCTATCACTCCTCTGAAGGTCCACGAAGCTTTTCTCTCACCCGACGCACGCCAGCAGTGACTTGACGGCAACACTTTCTTTTCATTTGAAAATAAGTATAGAAAGAGTAAGTATTACAAACAAATAACAAAACTATCATCATTAGCAATGATATACAGCATCATTAATTTATAGAACACAAAAACACTTAGATTAGTCATAAATAATATATAAATAAGTTATAAAATTTATGAATAACTAAAGATAATTGAATAGTTCTGTATCAGAATAATTCTAGAATTTTCTAATATTTTAGAGAATATTGTGGCTACCCTAAGGAACTCTCTCACATTGAACAAATAAAAACTAGAAAATGTTGCCATTGCCCACGCTACTCTCATTCCCTCCCCAACCCCCCCCCCCCCCCCCCCCCAACCCAAAAACAAAAAACCATATCAAAGTGCCTAGTGGCCAATCATGATTGCATGACCATCCTCACAGGCTCTTGACAAAAGGCTTCATGGGTGATCCCAGATCCCAATCTCCTTTAGACCCTCCAGATTTTTCCCTGGTGGACTTGCGAGACCCCTTCACATCTGGATCAGTTTAGAGTAACATGAATCAGAGCCCATTCAATTTCCACTCAGGGGTTGCAACACCAATCCTGACACTGGACAAGTTCCACAGCAAAAATCACTGTAGAAGGACATCTAAACATTCCCCAAGGGTCCAAGATTCCCCCATAGCCAACAAGATGACATTGGATACCACATCAGATAGGATAACATGCACGCTCTATCCCATTCAAGACCCTGCACAAATAAAAAAGGAGAAGTGGATGCTTTGTTTTTTCTCCGAAAAAAAGGCAAATAAGATCAGTAGAGAAAATTGAGATTAGCTGACATCATTCCTTTTCTTTTTTTTAAAAAAAAAAAAGAAAAAGAAAAAGTTTATGGAAGAGCGTTAAGAGAGACAGAGACCAAGGGGTCATCTGGATGGAGTTAAATTGTTAAAGAAGGTCGGTTGGAGGGGTTGAGAAAGAGATGGATTGCACAAGTGAGAGGAAGGCTCTCAGATGGGGAGTCCTTAATTTATTTATTTATTTTGGTTGGTTGCTTCTTAAGATCAAAAGCCAACAACCACCTAAGTATGACAATTTCATTGCGTTAAACTAATTTAAAACAAAAGAAAACAGCCAATTGAGATTGTCATCTTCCTTCTGCGCTGTGTAAAGGTGGCATTCGATGGATGAGAAGGCCATCGATTTGATCATCCAAAGACTACTTATGGTCTAATATTTTTTGCATAGAACTAAGAGTAATGCATTTGCTTCAATTATGAGAATATCTCAGTAAATACATATTAAGTTTAAAATTTATGTACTTTGCACCATATTTTTTTATTAAGTCTTCTATAAACTTTAAAATGATTGGTTCAATCATTCACCAATTAGCAAAAATAATAAGTATTTGCCTTTTGTACTTTATAGAAAATCTTTAATATATATTATATGTAATTATTTGAAAATATAATAATAAGCATATGTTAATTGAATCAATGTGTATGTGTTACTCAAAGTTCTTTATTTTTTTATTACTAATCATCTAAAAAAAGTATATTTTTAATTAAAATTAAATGATCATTTAAAATTAAATGATCATTAAAATTAAATGATCATTTAAAATTAAATGATCATTTATGTCTTAATTGTTGATACTATGGTAATTATCTATTTCTTTATCTTAAGTGCGTGCATATATATATATATATTCAAAATTTATTAAAATAAAAAGTGCATAAAAAACATTAAGTTAATCCAAGTTTATTTAGTTGTTAAAATGGCAAGGACTTAGCACATATAAGGCACATGAGAAGAAAGCATGGGATTTGAAAGGAAGGAAAAATATTTAAGGAATAGTCATAGATATATATTCCAATATATCCTAATCAAACTTTGCAAATTGTATTCACGTAGTCCAAGTAACAATCTATTGGATACTTAGGGGTGCCAGCTAAATATAGTTGGCAAAATCATTTTAAAGTTGGCATCAAGGACTTAAATTTTAGTCTCGCCCTTACCTAGCTTCAACCATTTCTGAAATTTGCTTTGTCTCATACCTGCTTTAAGATTTATGCTTTTGACTATTCCTTCTCTGATCTTTGATGCCGGCTTTGATTGTTCCTGTCCTGACGATGGCGAATAGTTCGTCACCTACTCCGAACGCTATAGATGGGACTGAGAGCGTCGGGATGGCATGGCAACAAGCTTTGGAAGGTCGTTTTGTTTGGCCCCATCACCCTCTGGCTAAAATTGTGGAGCTTGAGCTTCGATTCCTTAAAATCATCCAGGTCCCAGCTCAGGCCTTGGAGGAGGAAGTGATTGGATGGGGGAAACAGGTGGTCCTAGCAGAGAGCCTCTCTCGCTGGATATCGCCAAAGGTGATTGTCCAAGAATTTTGCCGAGCAGGGATTCCCAACAAGGTTGAAGCTATCAGCTTGGCTCACCGACATTACATGTTTCGGTTTATTGATCCCCAAGCTAAGGCACTCGTACTGGGGAGGCACTGAGTTGCCAACGGCCAGCCGATTGCTGTTGAGGACTGACATGCAGAGTTTGTGCCGATGGAAGACTTCCTGCTTACTGCCCTCCTCTAGATTTGACCATCGCAGCTCCCGATCGAGTTCTGGATCGATAAAATCTTGAACTCCATCCTATCGGTGGCCGGACAGTTCTTGTTCTCTGATTCTTTTACCAAAGAGAGGAAATGAGGGGGATTTGCTCATGCCTGCATCCATGTCGACTTGAGCAAACCTCTCCGGCCGGGGGCAAGGGTGCGAGGAAGCAGAGCACCCTTTTGGCAACAGTTCTCGTACGAGCATCTCGAATGAATCTATGGAACGTGTGGTTTCCTGCATCTCGCCAGACCCTGCATCTCTGTGTCGGAAGCTGCTACTTCCTCGCCCAGCCCCAGGTTCGGCACCTGGATGGCTGCTCTTCGGCGACGGAGGGCCCCCAAGACCTGGTTTCGGCTCCTAGGAAGATGGCTTAGGCTGCTGGATTTGATCCTTTACCTGCTTCATTGGACGGATGGCAAACCTCCAGGAAGACTGTTCGCCGGTGGCTCCCCCTAGCTGGTCGGACCCCTGCTCTTAGTGCAGCTGTGTCGGATCAGAGGCCAGAGGAGATGCAGCATGCGTGCCGGTCTGAAGCAAGCATGCCGGTTGACCTTGTCTGTGCTGCCCAAACTAAGAGCATGGCGTCACAGATATATTTGAACCATGACTTAATCCTGTTGCTCTCTTGGGTTCAGATAAATGGGTCGAGCATCCCAAGGCCCGCAAGGATGCCAATCCCAACCCATCAAAGAGGGCTCGGCCTGTGAAGCCTATGTCCCAGAGAGTTGTCTCCAAGACCACTAAAGTAAAAGGGAAAGCCCCCCTCTCTGGCCCAGGCAGTGCGCAAGCCACCTTTACTTTTTTAGCATATTTGGACTCTTCTCAAAGGCCTGATGCTCTATTTGGCACAAGGTTTAGGAAGACCCGCTGCAAGGATGTGTTCGGCCCATGGGATGGCACAGAGGTCATCCAGCTAGCTCACCATGAATTTGTTGTCTCTCTACTTAAGAAGGCCATTCAGCTGGAGGAGACTGATGAGGTAATGGGTTCTTTCCAGTCAGTGGATAGCACTGGACAGGGTCCTATGGAGAGTACTTCTTTAACCAGCTGTCTTTCCGATGAGAAGATGATAGGGGACTAGGTTGGGGCCTCACCCCTACAAGTTACGGATGAAGATTCTTATCTGGAATATGAGAGGAGCCTAGAAACCTTCATTTCGCTCCTCTTTTGGGAGGCTTCTACAGCTTCATAGTTTTGACATCTATATTCTGCTGAAAACTCGCTTGTCGAATGCTAGTTTGGCTCGCTTCAGGAGATAAGTTTTCAGATCTTGGATTTCTTATGCAGTAGAGTCGGTGGGCTTTAGAGGTGGGCACTGGGCCGTGCCGCCAATGGCACGGCACGGCCCAGGCCCTGATGGGCTGTGCCAGGCACGGCTCGGCACTGCTATAGTACCGGGCCGTGCCGGGCCCAAAAAATTTTTTTTATTGGCCCAGCACGGCACGGCCCACCTGGGCCGTGCCTGGCATGGCCCAGGTGGGCCTGAGCCGTGCCGGCCCAGGTGGGCCATGCCAGGCATGGCCCAAGGGGGCCTGGGCCGTGCCAGGCACGGCCCACCTGGGGCCTGGCCCGTGCCCAGCTCAAATAAAAAAATTATTTGATAAATTAAAAAATTATTAGGAATAAAAAAATTTTATTAATATAAAGCCACCATAATGGTGAGGGGTTTGGCATAGACCCCTACCAGTTTATTAATTTAAAATTAAAATGGTACAGAAGGGAGGGGGCTAGGCCTGATCTCTAGAACATAATACAATAAGTAAGAAAAAAAAATAGAAAGATCGCAACCATCGGATCATCTCTGATTGGATGGATCGCAACCGTTGGATCGATAATCGCCGATCAGGATCATGGCATGGATCGATCGCAACCATCGAATCGTCTCCGATCGGATCGATCATCGTCGATCGGGATCATGGCTTGGATTGATCGCAACCGTCGGATCATCGCCGATCGAATGGATCGTAACCGTCGGATCGATCATCGCCAATCAGGATCATGGCATGGATCATCGTAACTGTCAGATCGTTTTCGATCGGATCAATTGTAACCGTCGGATCGATCATCCCTGATTGGGATCATGGCTTGGATTGATCGCAACTGTCAGATCGTCTCTGATCGGATTGATCGCAACGATCTGATCGATCATCGTCGATCGGGATCATGGCTTGGATCGATCGCAACCATCGGATCGTCTCCGATCGGATTGATCGCAACAGTCCGATCGATCATTGCCGATCGGGATCATGGCTTGGATCGATCGCAACCATCGAATCATCTCCGATCGGATGGATTGCAACTGTTGGATTGATCATCGCCGATCAGGATCATGGCTTGGATCGATTGCAACTATCGGATCATCTCCGATCGGATGGATCACAACTGTTGGATTGATCATCGCCGATTGGGATCATGGCTTGGATCGATCGCAACCGTCGGATCGTCTCCGATCGGATGGATCGCAACCGTCGGATCGATCATCGCCGATCGAGATCATGGCTTGGATTGATCGCAACCGTCGGATCATCGCCGATCGAATGGATCGCAACCGTCGAATCAATCATCACCGATTGGGATCATGGCATGGATCGATTATCACCGAATGGGATCATGGCTTGGATCGATCACAACCGTCGAATCGTCTCCGATCGGATTGATTGCAATGGTCCGATCGATCATCGCAGATCGGGATCATAGCTTGGATCGATCGCAACCGTCGGATCATCACCGATGGGATAGATCGCAACCGTCGGATCGATCATCCCCGATTGGGATCATGGCTTGGATCGATCGCAACCGTCAGATCGTCTTCGATCGGATTGATCACAATGATCTGATCGATCATCGTCGATCGGGATCATGGCTTGGATCGATCGCAACCGTCGGATCGTCTCCGATCGGATCGATCGCAACCGTCGGATCGATTATCGCCGAATGGGATCATGGCTTAGATCGATCACAACCGTCAGATCATCTCCGATCGGATTGATCGTAATGGTCCAATCGATCATCGCCGATTGGGATCATAGCTTGGATTGATCGCAACTGTCGGATCATCGCCGATGGGATAGATCGCAACCGTCAGATCGATCATCCCCGATTGGGATCATGGCTTGGATCGATCGCAACCGTCAGATCATCTCCGATCGGATTGATCGCAATGATCTGATCGATTATCGTCGATCGGGATCATGGCTTGGATCGATCGCAACCGTCGGATCATCTCGATCGATCATCACTGATCGGGATCATAGCTTGGATCGATCGCAACCATCGGATCATCGCTGATGGGATAGATCGCAACCGTCGGATCGATCATCCCCGATCGGGATCATGGCTTGGATCGATCGCAACCGTCGGATCGTCTCTGATCGGATTGATCACAATGATCCAATCGATCATCGTCGATTGGGATCATGGCTTGGATCGATCGCAACCGTGGATCATCGCCGATCGGATGGATCGCAACCATTGGATCGATCATCCCCGATCGGGATCATGGCTTGGATCGATCGCAATCGTCAGATTGTCTCCGATCGAATGATCGCAACGGTCCGATCGATCATCACCGATCGGGATCATGACTTGGATCGATTGCAACCATCGGATCATCGCCGATCGATGGATCGCAACCGTCAGATCATCTCCGATCAGATTGATCGCAATTGTTGGATCCATCATCGCCGATCAGGATCATGGCTTAGATCAGCTAGCTGGTGCCTAGGCGCACAGTGTGCTCCTGGCACACAAAATGGCCCAGCAGGGCCGTTCTGGCACGGCCCAGCAGGACCGTTGCTGGGCCGTGCCATGGCACGGCCCACAAAACGGCCCAGAAGGGCTGTTTTGGAACGGCCCATGACGGGCCGTGCTAGGCACATCCCGTGGCCTATTTCTTGATGGGTCACGGGCCGTGCTGAATTTGAATTTTTTTAGTGGGTCGTGCCTGGCACGGCCCATTTGTTAATGGACCGTGCCAGGCACAACACGGTAATTTTTCTAGCACGATGGGCCTGGGCGGTGCCTGGCACGGCACGGCCCAGTGCCCATGCCTAGTGGGCTTATCTGGAGGTATTTTGATTCTCTGGAGAAATGCCAACATTAGCGTGGATGCCTTTCATTGCCGCGGTAAGCAGGTTGCTCTAGTCATTTTTGAGGAAACGTTTATCCCCTGGCTCCTCTTTGGTGTTTATGCTAGCACAAATTTTTAGGAGCGCCGAGTCCTTTGGGCCGAGATTCTTTCATTTCTTGCTCAGGGATTTTCCTCCCTCGTTGCAGGAGACTTCAATTGCATTATGGGGGTTGTTGGCCCAGATGGCAACCCAAGAGGGGGGGTGAATTGGGTTCTTTAAAAAATTTAACTTTTTCTTTAAAAGCTATTGGCTTTAAGATAAATGAAATTGAATGCAATGCAAATATAAAGCACAAACAAGGAGATAGAGATAGAGATAATAGAAGCACGACAAACACAAAGATTTTATAGTGGTTCCGTGAATCCAACACCTACGTCCACTCCCAAGATTCACTTGGGTCCACACTATAATCAACTTGATTACAGTCGAGTTGTTTTCCAAGATCACAACTCACAACTTGTTGTTTTACCCGGAATCACAACGAACCCAACCGATTTTCCGGGCTCACCAGCATAAAACCCTAAACTCAAGCTAAACTTGCTTGACCCGAGGTATACAACCTCCACTAGTTCAATCCCCTTGATTGAACCAGTAAAAAATAAGATAGAATAATGTTTAAGATACAAGACAGCTCCTTAAATGAGCAAATATTTAAATAAATGAACAAGGTTTAGAAAAGCATGTTTGAAGTGGATTGGATTTGAGCTTTTCTTCTTTTCTTCTTTTCCTCTTCTCTTTTGAGATGTTGAATCAGCCCTTAGCTTTGATTCGTTGCAAACGTTGCAGATGAGAAGTTGGAAGATCTTCAAAACAGAGCTTTTTCCCTTTTTGTGAATCCTTTGATTTTTCAAACTTTGAACGCCTTGAATTCTTCTTTAAGCTTTTTGAAGTGGAAGGATTTGAATTTAAGTACTTCACTCTTGGATATCAGGCTCAAGACTTCTCGGATTTTTTATTTGGATATTCTCCCTCTTTTTCCTTTTTTTCATTCTTATTTTCAAACGGGTGTTCTCCCCCTTCTTATAGATTTCTTTTAATCTATTTTTGGAAGAAAATTAGCCGTTGGAATGTACTGGAAACAAAATATATCCGTTAGAAGTTAGATAAAAAGGAAATATTACCGTTAGAGCTGATCTGGCATTTTAAATTTTTGTCCTAGACAGGTTGGAGTCGGCTCCAACTTTTCAGGTGTCGGCTCCAAGTCGTTTATCCAAAAATAGAAAGTTCTGAGTTTGTTGAGGAGTTGGCTCCAAAAAAGTTAGGTGTCGGCTCGCCATCGTCAGGTGTCGCTCTAGAATACTGTGTGTCGGCTCCAAGATGCTCAAAAAATAAGCATTCTGTCCCTGCATCGGAGTCGGCTCCAGACACTGTAAGTGTCGACTCCGAAACTCTAGGTGTCGGCTCCGAAACTCAAGGTGTCGGCTCTGGACTGTATCAAAAATCAGAAGAATATTTAACTGGCCATGGGGTCAGCTCCAGGAATTCTAGGTGTCGACTCCAGGTTCTGAAACTTTGAAACTTGAGATTTGTAATTGATTCAACACTCATTTCTTAATACATTTAAATCGATCAAATATTTTTTTAAGTGCTGAAACACTTGTCAAATCCATTAGTAATCAAATAAATTTACTCAATTCATTTATTAATCATCAAAATCAATAATTGGGTCAATAGGGGCCAATGAGAAGAAAGAAGGTAGGCAGTTTGTTGGCTCCATAGGCATATCTGAGTTCAGGACCTTCATATCTTCTGCTAGCCTTCTAAATCTGGGGTTTTTGGGTTTTCAATTCACTTGGTGCAATAATCACCAGGGATTGCTAGAGTTTGGGAAAGATTGGATAGGGCTATGGCCACTACTAATTAGCTTCAACTTTACCCTTCTACCACGTTACTCATTTGTCTAGGATTGCCTCTGATCACTGTCCCATTTTTATAACCACTGATGTGGCTGCTCAGCAGAGGAGGAGGCAGTTTAGATTTGAGAAGTTCTGGACTTCTTACTCATCTATTAGGACCTTAATTTCTTAGGTGTGGTGACTACCTATCAGAGGAAGTGCTACCTACAGGAGTTAGCAAGACACAGACTTTCCAGATGGAACAGAATGGAGGTCAGCAACATTGTGAGAAAAGTTGAGCAGGTTGAAACTATTATTGCTACTCTCCAGGCTAAAGAAAATCAGGAAGGCTATCTTCCTAATTCTAATCTCACATCCCTCCGCTCCAGTTTGGCTCTACACGACTTTCTTCTTTTGCAGCAGGAGACTTTTTGGAGGCAAAGGTCCCGGATTCAGTGGATTAGAAAAGGGGATTGAAATACTAGATTTTTCACTAGGCCACATTAAAACGTTGAGCAGCGAACCGGATCAGGCATTTAGCTGATGATGAGGGACACTTCCAAGAGGATATCTAGGTTATTAGGAACTAGTTACTTCATTTCTTCAAGTCTTGATGGACTGAATAAACTGGTGATGGGTTTTTTGTTCACCCTGTTTCGACCCCTAATAGGGTCTTTGATGTGAAGAACAACCTTCTTATTAGGCCGATTATTATGGAGGAAATTTGGATGGCATTATGGGATCTTGGACCTGATAAGGCCCTTGGACCTGATAAGGCCCTTGGGCCTGATGGGTTTCCATCCTTTTTCTTCCATCACTATTGTGATATTGTGGGATAGGATGTTGTGCAGGCTATCCAGCTAGTCTTTCAATCCAAAAATATTCCCTCTAACTGGAACCGAACTCTTATTACCCTGATACCTAAATGTCCTGATGCTTTCACTCCACAGCATTACCGGTGTTGGCCTAGATGGCAACCCAAGAGGAGGGGTGAATTGGATTTTTTAAAATTTTACGATTAAAATTGATTTCCCAAGATGAATGTGTACAAGTAAAGTGTAGAGAGTGTGATGCTATGAATGTTGAGCACAATATAAATTAGAGAAAAAGAGATAAGAGATAAGCACGACAAACACAAAGGATTTATAGTGGTTTGGTGTTAGCTACACCTACATCCACTCCCAAGCAACTCTCGGATATGCACTATAATCACCCTGATTACAGCAGAGTTGTTTTATAAGATTACAACTCGAACTTATTGTTTTATAACGGGATCACAACGAACCCAACTGGTTTTCACAGGTTCACCAGCAGACAACCTATCACAAGCTAATCTTAGCTTCCCCGAGGTCAACTACCTCACCTGATTCAATCCCCTGATTGAATCAGAAAGCAAACGAATCAAGTAAATGATTACAACAATATAAAAGCTCCTCAAATGAGCAGGTAAACAATATAAGTAAAATAAGAATAGAAAAGCCTGATTAGAAGCTGTTTGATGTTGAGCTTTTCTTCTTTTCTTCTTTTTCTCTTCTCTTCTGAATGATCTTTCTCAAGATTAAACTTTGGCACTTGAAGAAAAGTTGGTGTAGAGAAGAATAAAGAACTAGGGCTCTTGCTTTTCTTCTTCTAATTGATGGAAATCCTTCGGATTTGACTTTTGAAAGCTTTTGGATTTCTCTTCTATCTCTTTTGAACAGTTAGGCTTTGAATCAGAGTTTTCCCTCTTTGATATTTTTCTATTTTTCTCTTTTTTTCTTCTCTTGCTTTTGAACGGTCGGAATGCCCTTTTATAATCTCTCTTAATCCATATTTTTTATGCAAAGTAGCCATTAAGAGTACTTATGGATGAGTTTAACAAGCAAAGACAAAGAGTCGTTGAAGAGTATTTGAAGAAATATGACCGTTGGAGCTTTTTCTGACAAATCTGAAATTCGCCTATGACAGATTAGAGTCGGCTCTAATCTGGCCAGGTGTCGGTTCTAAGTCGGGTTTTCCAAATAGAAAGAAAATGTTCATCGTGGAATCGGCTCTGGAATTTTGTGGGGTCGACACAATGCGAGTTAAAGTCGGCTCTGGAATTTTGTGGGGTTGACTCTAACAGTGTTTTAAAAATGTAGTCTCTGTTCTCAGGTTAGAGTCAGCTCTAAAATCTGAAGCAGAAAGACAGTTCACTGTAACTCAGGTTAGAGTCGGCTCTAATTTTTTGGTGTCGACTCTAAACTGTGCTGAATGTGCCAAATAGTTCCGATACGCTCCGGAGTCGGCTCTAATGCTTCTGGAGTCGGCTCTAAACTCTGAACTTTGACATATACCACTAAAAATTGATTCAAGCCCATTTTTGTATGAATTTTGAATATTTAATCTTTCTAAATTCCTAAAACACTTTGTCAATCTTATTAGTATTATAGGAAATATACTCATGGCTTTTGTTAATCATCAAAATCAATGAATGGGTCAACAATCTCTTCCTTTTTGATGATGACAAAAACATTGAGTATATGCATAATCAATTAATGCAAAATTATCAAAATAAGCAAATTCATAGTTATGCTTGAGTTTTAATAATTTTAATCAAAATTGATTCAAATAATTTTCTTATGTATCATACAAATAGAATTTTCAAATAGGATTTTAGCAACTTAATTAAGCTCCCCCTGAGTGAGAACAACTTAATTAAGTTCCCCCTATGTATGTGCATACAATATATCAATTTATATCCATTTAAGTCCATATGCATATACACTCTTTCTTTCCCTTTTTTGTTATCAATAAAAGGATTAAGAAGTCATAGGGACATTGCTTAAATCAAGATCAATCAATACAGGAATTGAATGTTTCAGAATTTAAAATGTAAGTGTCAAGACTGATTTCATATAAAATACCATTGAGTACAAAGTATCAATAACATGTTAAGACAAGATAATCACAACAAGATACATTGATTCTAATCACAACAAAATGATATAATTTGTCCTAGATACAAACTAGTTTTCATATGCTAAACTTAAAATCTAAAGATAGCTTGAGATAGATTGAAGTTGATTGGATTGAAGTGGAATTGACATGGCTTGGCTTGGAGAAAGTATCATCTCAGGATCTTCTTAAGTTCTGCCAAAATCTGTCCCATTCCTTTTTCTTGAATTTTCATAAAGTCATTAAGCATTCTCTCAACTAGTAAAGCAGCTGCCATGACTTTCTCTTGAAGCTCTGCATTACTTCTGGAATAAGTATCAGAGTCACCTCCAATATCCTTAATTTTGTCAAATATTAACTTTAGATTAGTCTTCAAGGCATCAAAAGATGTACTAAATGATGACTCAATCTCATTGACTTTTTCTTCCAAAGAGTAACATAGCTGCCTCATTCCCAAAAGTTGAATTCTGACATCTTCTTTAATTTGAGCCTCATGCTCTCCCAACAGAGCTTTGAGCTACTCAATCTGTCTATCAAAAAATTTAGATGAATTTTGGACAGAAGTGGTTGTAGCTGCTGGTGTCACTGGGGGTGCCAAACTGCTCGATCCAGGTGAAGAGTGTCTCACAGATGGTCCAGCCTTCGAAGGACCAGGGACTGCAGTATTAGCTTCAGCTGTCCTTTTTCTCCATGTCCTTTCCTTTGCCATTGACCATTCACTTTCTTGAATCACATACGGTGAAGTGTAGCAATGTTATAGTAATCTGTATGTCACAATTTCTTCAATGGCTCATTTTTCAAAATGTTTACACCTTGACTTTGAAAAGTTAAAGTCAAAATCATTCCATAAGGCAAAGTGGATCTTTTCTTGCTACTGGCCTCTGTCATATATCCAATCATCATTCCAGCTAGATTGATGGGCTGTCCCGTTACTACACAGTCCATAACAACTATATCCCTTTCAGAAACATATTCAAATCTTTCCGTCTTTGAAAATAAAATTCTATTGCATATGTTATGTAACAGTCTTAATTCCAAAGGTAATTGATTTGCACTTATTTCCTCAAAATCTGACATATCTTTTCCTAATATCCTTGATAGTGCTTCTTCTCTTTCACTGTGTGAAGTAGCAATCATTCCAATCACAGGAATTTCCAACAAATTTTCTAAAATTTCAGAGGTTAGATGAATCCGAGTTCCTCTAATAGAGCTAACTATTCCACCATCTCCTCTACTCAGATTGTGATAGAATTCCTTCACTAAACCGGGGTAGGTAGAAACGTCGAGTGAGCATACCTTTTCCCAACCCATTTCCTTTAATTGCTTCTCTAGAGTAAAGCCTTCTGAATCAAAGAAGTTGAAATCAACCTTCCTTCCAGTGATGATGGCTTTCCCGGCTAAAAGGTCAATCTAGGGTGAAGGTGGAGTGGGAATCAAGCTAGGAGTCGAGGAAGAAGAAGTGAAAGACGAGCTCGGAGAGGGTTGCCTCGCCGGACACTGAGCGGTCCTCCTCCCGGTGGTAACAATGACTCCAATGGTGGATGCATGATGCTTGGGTTCCATTAGATATCAAGAGAGGATGGATTCGAAAGATTTTGGGGTTTGGGACAAGTGGAGAGGGATTTGGAGTGGATTGGAGTCGGATGGAAATAAGAAGGTGTCGACTCTGCCCTAGATAAATCAAAAGGGGACCACTTAGAGTTGGCTTCCGCAAAGCGAGGTGTCGGCTCTAAATTGCTAACACAATCAGCGCCCGAAATAGAGTCGGCTCTGCAGTAGCAGGTGTCGGCTCTAAAAACTCAGATAGAGAGCACATAAAATTAGAGTCGACTCCAACATAAATGGTGTCGGCTCCAAGACAGTTTCAGTGAAAAATGAGAGTTTCAAAGAATCTGAAACTTGTCAAAATGATCATAAAACTTTGGATAAATCTTTCTTAGAATATGGTAAATCAAGAAGTTCAAATAACTAGATAAATTTTCCTTAGAATCATATGAGGATCTTCAAGAAAATGATTGAATTCTAGATAGTCATTCCTAGGAGATTTAAAATCATTCTGATGGATCACAAACTCCTAATTCTCCTCTAAGATAGCAAAATCTCTCTTCACTTAAAGGTTTTATAAATATGTCAGCTAATTGTTCATCAATACATACATAATCAAGACAAACATCATTATTAGCTACATGTTCTCTAATGAAATGGTGTCTTATCTCTATGTGTTTAGTTCTTGAATGTTGAATAGGATTTTTTGTTAAATTTATTGCACTAGTGTTGTCACATTTAATTGGAGTTTTATCAAGTGTTATACTATAATCCTCAAATTGTCGCTTAATCCAAAGAATTTGAGCATAGCAACTTCCAGCTGTAACATATTCAGCTTCAGTAGTTGATAATGCAACTGAATTTTTTTTTTGCTAAACCAAGAGATTAAGTTACTGTCTAAGAATTGGCATGCACCACTTGTGCTTTTTCTATCCAATTTACAACCAAAAATCTGAATCAGAATATGCAATCAAATTTAATGTTGAATCTCTAGAGTACCATAATCCTATATTTTTAGTTTTATTTAAATATCTAAGAATTCTCTTTACATCAATTAAGTGAGATTCTTTAGATTCAGACTGATATCTAGCACATAAGCATATAGCAAACATAATATCAGGTCTACTAGCCATTAAATAAAGTAGAGAACCAATCATACTCTCTAATATTTTTGATCTACTTGCTTACCATCTTCATCTTTATCGAGTTTGCATGAAGGACTCATAGGTGTGCCAAGAGGTTTAACTATTCCATACCAAACTT
Source organism: Calamus simplicifolius (assembly GCA_900491605.1). Taxonomy (NCBI): domain Eukaryota; kingdom Viridiplantae; phylum Streptophyta; class Magnoliopsida; order Arecales; family Arecaceae; genus Calamus; species Calamus simplicifolius. Next base: position 200,892 of record UESW01003838.1, on the reverse strand, counting down.
CCTAAGAATTTTTTGGTGTACTCTGTTTGGTTGATGAAAATTCATTCTCTTTCTTGTTTGATTTGAAGTCCAAGGAAGAAGTTAAGTTCTTCCATCATGCTCATTTCAAATTCTCCCTATATTAACTTTGCAAAATCTTGACAAAGAAGATTGTTAGTAGCACCAAATACTATATCATCTACATAGATTTGTGCTACCAATAAGTCTTTTTCTTTTCTTTTCAAAAATAGGGTTTTATCAACATTTTCTCTGAAAAAATTATTTTCAATCAGAAATTTACTTAACCTATCATACCAAGCTCTATGTGCTTGTTTTAAACCATAAAGTGCTTTGTGTAGTTTAAAAACATAATTTTAAAATTCATGATCTTCAAAACCAGGTGGTTGTTCAACAAAAACTTCCTCATTTATAAAACCATTTAAGAATGTGCTTTTTACATCCATTTGAAATAAATTAAAGTTCATGCAACATGTAAATGCAAGTAACAACTTAATGTCTCTAATTTAGCAACAGATGCAAAGGTTTCATCAAAATCAATTCCTTCCTTTGATTATATCCTTTTGCAACTAATCTAGTTTTATTTCTAATAATAATGCTATTTTCATCTAATTTATTTCTAAATACCCATTTGGATCCGATAACTAGATAATCTTTGGGTCTATCAACTATGGTTCATACCTTATTCCTAGTAAATTGATTTAATTTCTCTTGCATAGCTAGCATCCAATTACTATCTTTTTCAGCTTCCTCAATTGTCTTGAGTTCTATATGAGATACAAATGCAAGATGATTACTGATATTTCTCATTGATGATCTAGTTCTTATACCTTGAGATGGATCGCCTATGATTAAGTCCTTTGGATGACCATAAGCATATCTTCAATCTCTAGGTAGATCTACATCATTATGAGTAGTATCAATACATCATCCTTAGGTGAGTGTCATCCTTAGCTTCAGGTTCATGATCTGAAGATACATCGACATTTAATTTTTCAAGATCTCTTTCAAGTAAATTAGTATCTTCCTCATCGTCTATCTTTTCAGAACTTGATGCTAAAGATTCATCAAACACTACATGAATTGACTCTTCTATAATCAGATACTTCTTATTGAACACTCTATAAGCTTTGCTAGAAGTAGAATATCCTAAGAATATACCTTCATATGATTTTGCATCAAACTTTCCAAGATTGTCTTTACCATTATTATGAATAAAATATTGACAACCAAATGCATGAAAATAACCAATGTTGGGTTTCCTATTATGCCATAATTCGTAGGAAGTTTTCTTAAGGATTGGTCTAATTAAGGCTCTATTTAGGATATAGCATGCTGTGTTTATAGCTTCCGCCCAGAAATATTTTGAGAGTTGGCTTTCACATAGCATGGTACGGACCATGTCTTCTAAAGTTCTATTTTTTCTTTTTACAATTCCATTCTGTTGAGGTATTTTAGGTGCTGAGAAATTATGATGAATGCCATTTTTAATATAAAAATTTTAAATAAATAATTTTTAAATTCAGTTCCATGATCACTTTTAAGAGACACTATGGTGGTGTTTTTCTCATTTGTGACTTTCTTGAAGAATTTTAGAAATATCGAGAAAGTCTCATCTTTGTGAGCTAAAAACAATACCCAAGTGAATCTAGAGTAATCATCTACTATCATAAGACCATATTTCTTTCTCCTAGACTAGTGGTTCTAGTAGGTCCAAAAAGGTCCATGTGTAGTAGCTCGAGTGGCCTAGAGATGGAAACAATATTTTTAGATTTAAAAGAATTCATTGTTTGTTTTTCAAATTGACATGCATCACAAATTCTATTGTTTTCAAAATTTAATTTTAGAAGACCTTTAACTAATTCCATTCTAAGCAATTTTGAAATTAAGTGTGTGCTTGCATGACCTAGTCTACGATGCCATAGCCATCCAATCTCATTTACCTTAGCATTATCAGCAATTATTAGGCAATGGTTACTAGTAGACAGATTGTCCAAATCAATTAAGTATACTTGTCATTTCTATTTCCAACAAATATAATACTATTGTCAATGGGATTCGATACAGTGCAGATAGAAACTTCAAAGGAAACTTTGAAACCTTTATCGCAAAGTTGGCTAATGCTAATCAAGTTATGTTTTAATCCATCTACATATAAGACATTTTCAATAAAAGTGATGGAGTTATCTGAATTTTACCAAATCCCATGATGTGGCCTTTACCGTTATCTCCAAATGTTACTACTCCTTCTCTTTTAGCTTCAAGGATGATGAATTGCTCTTTGTCACCCGTCATATGTCTTGAGCAGCCGCTATCAAGATACCATTTTCTTTTTGATTCTTTGGCCATAAGACACTCCTGCAAAGCAATCATATCTTTTGTTTAGGTACCCAAGCTTTCTTGGGTCCTTCATGGTTAGTAGCAATAAGCACAGTTTCTTTTGGAACCCATATTTTCTTACCTTTATGACTTATGTTCTTATGAGACATTTTGTAATTACATTCATAAGATTTATATCTTTTTATGCCACAATGGTAATAGGAATTATCACTTTTGATTAGTTTCTTTATGAAGAAATTGTTAACAAATTTTTGTTTCATGTGTGATCTATACCCTAAACCAGCTTTATTAAAAACAACTCTTTGATTGTTTAAAAGTATGTTAAGCTTTTCTGAGCTATTAGTAAATTTATCAACAATGTTTTATATTTTTAATTTCTTTATTTAAATTTAGATTTTAAGTAGAAATTGATTCTTTTTCCTTTAGTATATCTTCCTTTTTAGATTTTATTTTCTCAATTTCAAGAACAAGTTCGTTTTCTTTTTAAGAGGATCTAGATTTTTAGTTTTCAAGGATTTGTTTTTTGTTCTTAAAATCTTAAAATCACTAAACAATTCATTAAAGGCATCATGTAGTTAATCAAAAGTAAAGTCATCATTGGGGTTTCAGAATTTACCTTATTTTTATTATTTGTCATGAAACATATGTTGGCAACCTCTTATTGATCATCTTCGGATGAAGATTCCTCGTTGTCGCTCCAATATGCAATATACACCTTCTTCTTCTTTTTGTATCCCTTCTTAAGTTAAGGACATTCGGATCTGAAATGTCTAGATTTTTTGCATTTATAACAGATCAAAGGATCTTTCTCTTTATCCTTATCCTTTTCTTTTCTTCTTCCATCTTAATACCAGTTTTTCTCTTGTGGAAGGGTCTCCTTCTTTGCATAAACTTTCTAAATTTCTTTGCAAGAAGAGCAGTCTTATCATCATCTTCATCTTCTTCGCTGTTACTCTTTTCATTTTCTGTAGCTTTGAGTGCAACAGTCTCTTCTTCTTCACATCATCTTCTTGATGCTGCTTCATTTGTAAGCTCATGGGTCATAAGAATCCAAGTAGCTCCTTCAAAGGTAGATTGTTTAGATCTTTGGCATCTTAGATAGTTGTCACTTTAGCTTCTCATGCTCTTGGAAGAGACCTGAGAATTTTTTGCACCAATTCAGAGTTAGTATAGGTCTTACCAAGACTTTTTAATCCATTTACTATATCAATAAATCTAGTATACATGCATGTAATAGATTCATTTTGATCCATGCTAAAGAGTTCATATTTATGCACCAAAAAATTAATCTTAGATTCCTTAACTTGGTTGGTACCCTCATGAGTAATGTCCAACCTATCTCATATTTCCTTAGCTGAGATGCAAGTGGATATTCTATTGAATTCATTTGCATCCAAAGAACAGTATAGGACATTCATGGCCTTGGCGTTGAGTTGAGCCATTTTTCTATCATTTTCATTCTAATCCCTTTCGGGCTTAGGAACAATGGATCCATCTACTAAGTGTGTAGGAGTGCTAGGACCATTGATAATGATACTCCATAACTCATAGTCTAAAGCTTGAATGAAAATCCTCATTCTAGCTTTCCAATATGAATAGTTTGTGCCACTAAACAAAGGTGGTCGGTTTGTGGATTGTCCCTCAGAAAAAGAACCAGCTTGAGCTGCCATTTGGATCTTTAGCTCTTGATGGTTAGATCAAGCAGAGATGAGCACAAGCTCTGATACCAATTGTTGGCCCAGATGGCAACCAAAGAAGGGGGGTGAATTGGGTTCTTTAAAAATTTTATAATTAAAATTAATTTTTCAAGATGAATGTGCACAAGTAAAGTATAGAGAGTGTGATGCTATGAATGCTGAGCACAATATAAATTAAAGAGAAAGAGAGAAGAGATAAGCACAACAAACACAAAGAATTTATAGTGGTTCGGTGTTAGCTACACCTACATTCACTCCCAAGCAACTCTCGGGTATGCACTATAATCACCTGATTACAACAGAGTTGTTTTACAAGATCACAACTCGAACTTGTTGTTTTACAACAGGATCACAACAAACCAGCTGGTTTTTACAAGTTTACCAATACACAACCTATCACAAGCTAATCTTAGCTTGCCCGAGGTCAACTACCTCACCTGATTCAATCCCCTAATTGAATTAGAAAGCAAATGAATCAAGTAAATGATTACAACAATATAAAAGCTCCTCAAATGAGCAGATAAAAAATATAAGTAAAAATGAGAATAGAAAAGCCTGATTGGAAGCTGTTTGATGTTGAGCTTTTCTTCTTTTTCTCTCTTCTCTTCTGAATGATCTTTCTCAAGATTAAACTTTGGCTCTTGAAGAAAAGTTGGTGTAGAGAAGGATGAAGAACTAGAGCTCTTACTTTTCTTCTTCTAATTGATGGAAATCCTTCCGATTTGACTTTTGAAAGCTTTGGGATTTCTCTTCTATCTTTTTGAACAGTTAGGCTTTGAATCAGAGTTTTTTCTCTTTAATATTTTTCTATTTTCTCTTTTTTTTCTTCTTTGCTTTTGAACAGTCGGAATGCCCTTTTATAATCTCTCTTAATCCATATTTTTTATGCAAAGTAGCCGTTGAGAGTACTTATGGATGAGTTTAACACGCAAAGGCAAAGAGCCGTGGAAGAGTATTTGAAGAAATATGACCGTTGGAGCTTTTTCTGACAAATCTGAAAGTTGCCTCTGACAGATTAAAGTCAGCTCTAATCTGACCAAGTGTCGGCTCTAAGTCGGGTTTCGCAAAATAGAAAGAAAATATTTGTCATGGAGTCGGCTCTGGAATTCTATGGGGTCGACACAATGCGAGCTGGAGTCAGCTCTAATTTTCTTGGGGTCGACTCTAATAGTGTTTCGAAAATGTTGTCTCTGTTCTCATGTTAGAGTCGGCTCTAACTCTGCTAGAGTCAACTCTAATGCTTCTAAAGTCGGCTCTAAACTCTGAACTTTGACATATACCACTAATATGAATTTTGAATATTTAATCTTTCTAAATTCCTGAAACACTTTGTCAATCTTATTAGTATCATAGAAAATATACTCATGGCTTTTGTTAATCATCAAAATCAATAAATGGGTCAACAACTGGCCAATCAATCTCTGCATTACCTTATACAAGGTCTGTGCGCATCTCTTGGTCACCCGCCTGCTAACAGTGGTTCATCGTCTCATTTTTTTTGAGCAGGGAGCTTTCATCAGAGGGCGCAGTATCACTGATAATGTCTCGATAGGTCAGAAATTCATGCATGATCTTTAGAGATCCTCTGCCCATCAGTGTCTTATGGCCATTAAGCTTGATATGAAGAGAGCTTATGATAGACTTTCCTATGCCAAACTCTTCATGAATTTGGATTTGATGACCTCTTTGTTGATTGGATCATGGCTTGTGTCCATCGATCATCTTTCTTTATCATTATTAATAATGGTCAGACTGATTATTTCCACTCCGCTGTGAAGCTGAGGCAGGGATGTCCTCTATCCCCTTTCCTATTCATTTTCTCTCCTGACACATTATCTCGAGCTCTAGCTCAAGCTAAGCAGGACTCTTGTCTTGCCCCCTATAGCGTGGGCCTCCATAGGCCCTCGCTTTCTTACCTTCTATTTGCTGATGATTGCATATTACTGGGCAAGGCAAAACTATCCATAATGCGACTACTTTTGCTACAATAATTCAATCTTATTGTCAAACCTCTGGTTAGAAGGTTAATCTGAGTAAATCCATGATCTGCTTTAGCCCGAAGATGACTCGTACAATAAGGGGGACTATCACGCAAATTTTGGGTATCTCAGTACAAGCTGATCGGCTATCCTATTTAGGGATACATATTATGGGGCAACAGCCATGGAGTAACGATTTCAGTGACCTTAAGAGGCTTGTCCATGATCACCTAGATGGGGGCAGGTCATAGGGTTATCTATGATGACTAGGATCATCTTTTTACGTTCGGTGCTTACTTTTCTTTCTCTCTATACTTTATCTAATGCTGCTATCCCGTTGACTTATTTGAGGAAGATTGAGAGATGCTTTCGGAACTTTCTTTGGGCCTCTATGCAGGACGAACATGGTATTCACCTACTGGCTTAGGACGTTGTCTATGTGCCGATCACAGAGGGGGGCCTTGGGATCCAGTTCGGGAGGCTTTGACTGCTAGGCATGCTACGCAGTTTTTGCTTGATCCGCACTGTATGTGGAGCTCTTTCATGCGTGCTAAATATAGAGACTTGAATCCTTTCATATATTCTCAGCCTACTCGTGGATATTCCTTCTTTTAGAAAGAGGCTTGTCAGTATGCTTCGGCCATCCTGAACAATATCTCGTGGATAATTAGTGATGGATCCTTAGTTAATGTTGTTCAGGATACATGGATTGTAGACCTCTTTCTATCCCAGTGGCTACCGTTGTTAGCACAGCCAATCCTAGCGGAATGAGAGTCACTGATTTAATTACTCAGGACCACCATGCCTGGTATAACTCCTTGGTGTTCCGCTTCTTCGATGAGGAGCCCTATTATCGCATACTCACTATTCCTTTCATTCCGAATCACACTTCCGATACTAAATTATGGAGAAGATCTTGTATGTCTCATGCTTCTATCAGGAACCTCACGAAGCTTTATAGACCAAAGCCCCAGTAAACGAGCTCGTTAAATATTTTCTTGTTATATATCCTCCTGAATGGACAATAAGTTAGCCATGTATGGCGATATATTTTTAAGAGATAAATGCACTTTATCCCCGCAAGATGAGGGTCAATTTCATTTTGCCTATCCATGATTTAAAAAAATATTATTTAACTAATTTAAGGTTAATTTTATTAACTAATCCATGATTTAATTGTCGTTATCCATCTAAGAGTTTAGATGGCTTATCATACTTTTAATGACTAAGGAGAAAGATGAACATAAAACAAAGCGGTGAAAGAGAGTGGACAAATGATCAAGAAATTAATTTTCACTTGATTTTCTTCTAAAAATCAATAGATTCTTGCATTTTTCAGGATCAATTTTTATTGGATTGACCGATGTTGGGTACATGCTTAAAAAAACTATTCTTTAATTTAAGATGTATGTTGATATAATTTTTAGAGTTTTTTTGTCCATCGATAAAGCCTTCGGATTCAGAGAAAGAGATTGAATGTGATCATTGCTCTTTGTTGTAAATCTGAGCCGATCAATTAACATGGCATCTCTTTCGATACTTTAAAATCCTTGGATTTGATGTGAAAAGCAAGATTAATAATTAATAGATCTCTACATGATATCTTTTATTTTGAGAAATTAAAATAAAAAATATTAAGGACGCAACAATCTGCCAACTTTTTTAAAAAAATAAAAAAATTAATCTTCAATTGCCTTCTCTGTCTTCTTTTGCCAATCCTTTCAAATTTTTTATTTTTTTTATTTTTTTTGAATCATCACGAGCTAATAACCATTGACAGAAATCGAGTTAAGTGCAAAGCAAAATCGGACCTTATTTCAAGAATAAAATATTTTTATCCTTATTTTTAAACATGATTTTCTTACAATTGAGCTCTCTGCGCTAGTTCAGTTCTCAGATCATTTTATTTTAATTTATTATATTGGTATCAGTCCTTTGTCCTTTGCAACAAATGTCGAGCCTAACTTTCGGACTACAACGAAAAACACTCTAGATAAAACTGAAAACGGATCGGATAGTAATATATCGTATTTGTATACATATTTTTTAACGATATAAATACGGATATGAATACTAAACATATATTAAAATTTATATCATATTTATTCTAAACGGATACGGATACAATCGGATATCAAGTATATACATATTTATTATATACGGATACGGATACGAATCGGATATCCAGCATATCCATATTTATTATATACGGATACGGATACTAATTGGATATTCAGCATATCCATATTTATTATATACGATACGAATAGGAATCGGATATCAAGCATATCCATATTTGTTATATACGGATACGTATACGGATATGAAGATAAAACTTTCTATGATCTCATGATGGTATTATATGATGAATAGTTGTGAAAGAGTTAATAAATAGAGAATACTAAAGAAGCCACTAAACTCCCTACTGTCTACTACAAGAACAAAACATAGGCAATAAGAATATGGCTACATAAATATTCTCTTAAGAAACTTGAAAGAAGTTGAAATCCACAACAAATCCAACTAAGCAATAGTATAACAGGACCTAAAATATTTGAGATGGAAATCATTAAGCATTGAGACAAGAATTTTCACGGAAATATGGACATATATAAGAATTTGCAGTTCACTAATACAAAAAAATGCATAAATATAACAGGAAAAGCAAAATGTCAAGCATATTTTCTTGAGTACTACTGAGAAATACAAGTAGCATGTTTCTTAGGACTTACCAACATTGGTGTTATATACATAGCAAGTTCACCAAAGAATGGCTGGAAAGAAGCATTGAATGTTTTGATCAAAGTGCCCAAACAATTACCAACCTAAAGAACACAAAGGAACAAAAACATAGGACAAAGGTCAAGTTTTATAATATATAAATGATCATATCAAGGGGCTAGGCTTGAAATAAGTAATTTGCCAAGCATCCACGAAGTATGATTTTTGAAAATATATCACAGACCTGATCAAAGACGTATGATTCTTGAAAATATATCACAGACCTGATCAAGGAAATGAATAAATATCCTCCAGGACGCTAGTAACTTATCAGATATAGGGACATAGTTTGAGTTAGCTCAGAAAGACATTATCAGCTGTTATTTCTTGATGGTTACAATTTGCATGCATCCGAGTCAGGAAATGCTATGAATCCGCCTAACATCATGGCCCTTAGCTCAGATAGAGTGTCAAACATATGCTTCACAAATCACAACGTTGCATTTAGAAATGCCCTTCAAGTCATGATTTCAGTGTCAAACATATGCTTCACAAATCACAACGGTTGCATTTAGAAATGCCCTCCAAGTCATGATTTCACAGCCCACACATTGAGCGTCAAAACAAATTGGAAGTCCCTATCATCATTGCCAAATTAAATTGAATAGGCTCAAAATATTATCACAGCCCACACAAGCACAAAATATTTGGAATGAAATAAACAAGGCAAAATATTTAATAGGATTTGTTGACGATAAATCTTAAATGCATCTCATAAACTCAAATGTCATAAGAAGTATTTCATAAACTATTAAGTAAAAAGTTCACAAATCATTGAATAACATCATATGACAATCTTCAATGCTCTAATCATCCTGAAATAAAATATGTTAAGAATATTATTAGTACAAAAGTTCAATATATATAAATAAAAATAATAACTTATTTTTTAAAAACTACACATCATTTGCATTTACCTTATCCAACATAGCAGGAGAATTGAGATCATGAACAATGGAAGGAATATGACCTGAAACGAAATTTTAAAAAATAGTAAAATATTATAAATAAGTTAAATCTAATAAAAATTGTATAAAATGCAATAAGTTACCTTTTTTCTCAGATCTCAGCCAATCTTGAAGACAAATCACAGCTTCAACAATATCAGAATCTAATGAACTTCGAAATGCATCTATCACTCATCCACCTGTACTAAATGCTGATTCTGAAGCTACAGTAGATACAGAAATTTTTAAAATATCTCTTGCAATCCGAGATAAGATAGGATACTTTGGACCATTAGATTTCCACCAGCCTAAAATATCAAAAGCATCACCTTCAACCCATGGCCAAATAGATATATATATATCCAAATCTGTTCTAATTTGTTATTGTTGTGCATTCTTCTTCATAAATTGTGCAAACTTTTTTTTTCTTCCTTCCATCTCATCAAACTCATCAGAAATATATCCACTATCTCTCGATGAACCAATATCATGAGTAATTGGAATAGAAAATGAAGGAAATTTTTTTTCATACTCACTATAAAGGTTTCGAATAACATTTTGAACATCACTGACCTCTTTTTCTCCATTTAAAGAGTAAATTTGTGAGTAATAAAATTCTACCATCTTCATTTTGTAACGAGGATCTAAGAATGAACCCACTGCTAGCATGAGATTAGATTGTTGCCAATATTTATCAAACTTCTCCTTCATTGATAATGCCATAAAGAGAAAAAGTTGATCCTTAGGATTTGTGCATCATTCAATAATTTGCAATTAAATTTCACAAAATTCTTGAAAAAAGAGATTGCAGTTGGATATAATGTGCCTGAAAGGAGCTCGGTGATATTATAGAAGTTTTTCAAAGCTTGACAAAATATTTTACCTCTATCCAATTATCATTTGTTGGGCACATATCATATTTGTATGGATCAAGACACTGCAATCTTTTAAAAGCATCTTTATAATAACAAGCATCCCTTAGCATCATGTACGTAGAGTTCCACCGTGTTGGGACATCAATTGACAAACCTCTGCGTGTATCCAAATTACATTCTTTAGCCCTCTTTTCAAACTCCTCTAACTATAGTGGAGAGCTTCGAACAATCTTCACCATTTCTCTGATATTTTCAATTGCCATATTAATTTTTTTAGTCCATCCTGCACAACTAAATTAATAATATGTGCAGCACATCTCACATGAAAGAACTGGCCATTACATACAAGTGCTCCTTGAAGCCTATCCACGATTTCTCTGACACACATATTATTGGCATGATCATTATCCAATGTTAATACAAATAACTTACGATCAATGTTCCAATCAATCATATTTTTGATAAATGTATTACACAAATTGACTCCAGTATGTCTTCCTCCCATATGCATAAAATTAATTATTTTCTTTTTCAAATTCCAATTATCATCAATGAAATGTACTGTCACATATAAATAAGACTTGTTTTGTCTAGAAGTCCACAAATCCATAGTTGCACTTATCCAACATGAAAGTAGACCAAACATATCATAAACTTTTTCTTTTCCTCTAAATATGTTTCATAATCCCTTTTCTAAGGGTTATGCGACTCTTTAATTCAAAAGATGGTCTTAAAGACTTAACAAAATTAATAAATCCTTCATGCTCAACCATAGCAAATGGGTATTCATGTATAACAAACATCCGTATAAGCTTCTTACGACTAACATCTCCATCATATGTATAGGTACTCAAAGAACAAGTGCCATCATCTTTTTGCAATGATGTTTGTAACATTAGTTGGCCTTTGACATTAGTATTCTTCAAAAATGAATGGCACTTATCAAGATGATTTTTCAAATGTGTTGTCCCCAACCTACTAGCTCCATTAAATATTCTTTTGCAGTGATTACATCTTGCTTCTTCTGTTTTAAAATTTTTTCCATCAACTTTCTTTTCTAATTCATACTTTGTAAAATCATCCCAAATTTTAGATGTTAGCTTTTTCTTTTGTCTTTTCCTCTCTGTTTGATTTGTAGGCTCAACTGATATGCTATTTGTATCTTCAATGGTTCCACTAGAAGACATGATATATAACAACTGCATTCAAAATAAATAAAAAATAAAATATATAATAAGAAAATCCATGATCACACAAGTCAATGAGAATTCCATCACCCAAAAAAAAATATTAACACACTCAAGCAGTCATTCAATTTCATTGTTTAATATGCAATAAAAATTTAATCTAAACAGCCAACAGAATATATACTATACCATGCCAATGTTACAAGGTATCACTTTACTGTCTCTTAAGCAGGTTACAAGAATGAACTTTCATGACCATATTTCATTTCATAAGTAAAAATAGTGTTCAAACTACAGCATTAATTTTTTCTTTGTATATAGAAATGCTTTCTAGCCATGCTTCCACTGGATGCCACATTGCAATATAAGTCCACTTTGTTCATGGGTAGTTGGGAAAGTCTGGGTGAACAGATATGGACTTGCAGATTTGACACAAAATAAAAAGAGCAGCAAAAAACGATTACAATAAACTAAAGTAAAGTGTTGAACAAGTGAAAAATGAACGGTCTTTCGTAAGACCTAGATAAATAACAAGTCTATCAAAAGCTGGAAAACATTCCTTTTAAATCTAATAAGATCCAAAAATCAAACTAATCAACCAAATATATAACCCAAAAAGAAAAAAATCCAACAACCGAACAACTACAAAATACTGCACTGAAATTTATATTTAAAAAAAGATGACAATTTAAACGTAAACAAAGAGCAAACTTCCAAAAAAAACCAGCATCTTGAAAAGGGAAAGAAAAAGAAGAGAAATTGAAACAGTAGACCAAGATGAAGATGATGTATGGAGATGTATATAAAATTAATGAAACGCCTCCAGGACGGAGAGAAGATAATAGAGAAAAAATCCCATCATCGCTTTCGGCCTTTTGTGTATCGGATTAACACAGAGAATTTATCTGGGATTGTAAAGGCCCTTCTTTATCCATTGAACAGGAATAAGGGTAGAATAAAATAGCAAACGAGGAGTAGAAGAGGGAGGAGAGTCGGGTGATGGAGGGTGATGGAGAAACACCAGCCGAACGGACAGAGGCGGCATCACGACGACGGCGATGATACCAAACCCTAAACCCAATTCGACTATTCGAGTCTTCGAGTGAGCACTTCTAAAAGCCAGTGAATGATAATATCCACACCACCTTTTTTATAAGTCGCACTCTCGCTCTCTTAGTTTTGCTCGGCCTGAGTCTCTCTCTCGAAGAAGAAGAAGGAAACCATGTTGGCTGTTGCTCCCCTGTTTCACCCGAAATAGGGGAACAATCGTGCCGGCGGCCAGGGCCGCCGCCGGCCACACACCGGGGTGGCCCGGCCGGCGTCGACCGGCCAGGAGCCGGCCGCTGCCACGGTCGGACTCCCCCCCCCCCACTCTCTCTCTTTCTCTCTTTCTCCTTATCGCGGCCTGTTACAATGCCGACGGCACGGCCAGCCACCATGACCGGCCGGACCTCCATCGGACGCACGCCTGGCACTGGTGGAGGTCACCGACCGCCGTTCAGGCCCAGCAAGGCGGCGAGCACGCTGCCAGGCCCGAACCAAGATCAAGACCGAGTCTGCCTCATTCTCTCTCTCGACAGATGCGGTCGTTTGGCCCATTCCGCCTCATTCTCTCTCTCTCATTCGATTCCTCCGCCACTCTCTCCCTCTCTGAGTCTCTCTCCCTCCCTTCCTCTCTCTCTCTGGAATTGGGAATTTGGGAAGGATCAAGGTTCAAGGAAGCTCACCTATGACCTGTTGGCTGATGTGGTGAAGATTAGGGGAAGGATGCTTCGTGACAGCTCCTCCTCGACCGTCGCGTGGCACCGTCCGGTCCGTCTCCTTCGTTGCCGCCTCTGCGGATCGCTCCCAGGAAGTCTGGATGTGGACGGTGGAGTAGAAGACGAAGAACGGAAGATTGGAAGAAAGAACTCCGTCTCCTTCGCTGCTGCCTCCGCGGATCGCTCCCAGGAAGTCTGGATGTGGACTGTGGAGTGGAAGACGAAGAACGGAAGATTGGAAGAAAGAACCGAAGAACTGAGGAAGTGAAGTAGGGAGCGGGCTGTGATGATTGATGAACCATGCCTTTGCTGCCAACCGTACCGACGTGTTGATCATGCATGCCTTCCGGGCGTTTTGGTGTTATTTTTTAACTTAAAAAACAGTTTTCACTTGGGCTGGCCCAGTGCCCGGGCTGGCGGGCTTTGTTTCAAAAATCAAAAATTAAAATATTAACCATCCTGGTATAATAAAACGGATATCCGTATCCGTATTTAAAAATATATATAAATTTGTATCTGTATCCGTATTCGATTATCCTTTGGATTAGATATCCAAATTCGTATCCGAATTGATTAAACTGTAAAATAAATATCTGAATTTAATATAATTCGAATAAGATACGAATACGATCGGAGTTTATCTGACCCGTTTTCAGCCCTACTTTAGATGTTTGAAATCTATAACATCATCAAGTAACACAAAATGTCCCAAACTTTCATTTTAATGTCTTGGTACGGTTCCAATATAGAGTCCAGTAACGATTAATCTTTATCAAAAATAGATTTTCATTGCTATTTAATGCTACCACAAGCTTTGTTAAGTTGAGACAATCATGAAGAGTAAGTACTAACTCTTATCCAATGCTCATGGAAATTACTAGGTCAGCCAACTAACTTTTAGATTATGGCAAGTACCATTGGCTATAGTAGGGTTGGTAATCCATGTTTCTATGTCATGTCCGTATCATGTCAAAGCTAACATGCAAATAAAACATAATTAATTAATTATATTAAAAATCCAAACATGAATACAATATAATTATTAAACAAATAACATGGTACAATGCACATGGTCTATTTTGATTGGTACAACATAATTCACTTAATATGAATAGTGTTGTCACCATCGACGATTAATGAGCGTTCGATTGCCTTTTTCGGCTAATTAAGGATCTTTCGATAGACTTCGCTAGATCAAGGACCTGCAAAAAGTCTCTGGACCTGAGATTCTGATGGAAACACTCCGATGCTCAAGTCTATGTTCTAGATAACAGCCGTAAGCTTAGAAGAGAGCTCTAGAGTCTTAGAGAGAAACATGTTCTGTGTGAGCATGTATATGCCTCTTGTGTCTTACTGGTCGAAGGTCCCTCTTACCCATTTTATGATAGCTCGTGGGGGTTATGGTGTAACTGAATGCCAGAGCGTGCATATGGGGCTAGAGTGGTTGTAACCTAATTAGTGGGATTTGTTCCCCACATGGCATGTCAGGGTTGAAAGGATTTATCGAGCTAGAGCGGCGTTGCAGATTTGGTAGGATTTGTTGAGCCAGGACGGCCGCTGCAAATTTGCTCGGCTAGGGTGATCGCTGCAAATGTTGCAGGATTTGCCTTGCAGATTTGGCAGGATTTGCCTTCCACGTCCGCAACGAAGAGAATATCTTAGTTGAGATTCAGAACTGTGGGAGAATTATATAGGTCATTGTGGGTGGAAAGGGTCATACATGTAGGCCCCATAAGAAATCCTACTTGGATGATCGACTGGAGGTCCTATCCAGATGGCCGACTGAAGGTCCTACCTGGATGACCGACTGAAGATCATTTGAAGGTGTAATCATCATTGTTGATTGGGTGTTGCTCCATTAGCCCCATCAAATAGTCATGATTTACCTAACACGAATATATACGACTTAACCCACTTAACGCGGTTCATTAATACGTTACGAAATAAATAAATTTTAAACAAATCACTTTCTGATTAGCAAGTCAATTTGCTACATGACATGCTTATGATGTCATAATATTTTTGAAATAAATTCATTTAAGGTCAAGCTAAACTCATTTATTTCATGTTAAATTTAAATTATATTCGCATGTTGGATTCAATTCTACCACCCTTAGACATTCGGTAGTCTTAAAAACTTGAATGAAAATTGCAGCAAGTAAATGTAAGCAACAAAATGCAAGAGACAAAAGAATTTACACAATACATAGAGAACCAAGCTGCTGATGCTCCACCATATTTGAAATAAGGAGGGAGGAAATGCAATGCATGGCGTAAGAAAGGCAGTGGCCTCGGCTAATGGGATGACAAAGGTGGAATCATGATGCGGGCGGTGCCTTTTCCCCCACTCTAAGACAAGGACTCTTTCCGCGCCGAGACTCCATCAACGCCTTAAATAAAACACGCGCTGGTGGGCGATGCACATCCGGCCAAAAAAGCGGTCCTAAAACGTGCCTCCATTTTTATTAAAATCGCTTGATCTCTTCCAAGGTTCTTTTCTTTTAGGTGTGTGTGATTTCAATTCACGAGCGTGGAATGGAATGGAATGGAAGTGCTCTTTCGAGTCAGAGTGGGAGAAAGAAGGATAGGCGTCTTTTTAGTTTTTAGGCCTCCTCGGAGGCATGGGAGAGAGAGAGAGAGAGAGAGGCGACCTCGCGTTGGATTTGGGTGCGATGGTTGAGTGGTAGTATTTCTAGCCTTTTTCTTTTTGTCAGTTTTGGAATGGAATAATAATAAAGCTTGTGGATGAGTAATCTCGTCGGCTCGACCGGTCACGCTTTATTTTTTTTTTTGGGTAATCGAATGAGTTTGATGCCGTGGATATTCGGATCAGGGCGTCACCCGCAGATAGCCGTCCAATTGAATGAGTGGAAGAGTTCGTTCATTCAACCAAACAAGAGTTCTTGCGTGAAGAAAAAATTATAAATAAAATAATAATAATAATAATAATAATAAAGAATCAATAATAATCTGAGATGAATTATAATAAATAGAAGATTTTAATAGTACAAAAAAAATGTTCATATAATTCTATGCAAATTGAGGCTCTACATAAACTCTTGAGTTAAAATCATCATGCTTTGGTACACATCTCAACCTCTCGTCCATGGATGAGTTATTGTGTTTCATTTACGATAGACCCTACTATCTATTAGGGGGTAAAATCATCATTGCATTGATAGTCATGCGAGGAGGCTAAGACGACCCCATCCCTTCGCCCGCCATGATGCCCCCGAGCTTTCCGTAGCTCGTCTTCTCCGGGCTTCCATGGCTCGGTTCCCCCGAGCTTCCCATAGCTCGTCTTCTCCGAGCTTCTGTAGCTCGGCTCCCCCGAGCTTCCCTAGCTCGTCTTCTCCGGGCTTCCATGGCTCGGCTCCCCCGAGCTTCCCATAGCTCGTCTTCTCTGGGCTTCCATGGCTCGGCTCCCCCGAGCTTCCCATAGTTCGTCTTCCCCGAGCTTTCGTAGCTCGGCTCCCCCGAGCTTCCCATAGCTCGTCTTCTCCGGGCTTCCATGGCTCGGCTCCCCCGAGCTTCCCATAGCTCGTCTTCTCCGGGCTTCCGTGGTTCGGCTCCCCCGAGCTTCCCATAGCTCGTCTTCCCCGAGCTTCCGTAGCTCGGCTCCCTCGAGCTTCCCATAGCTCGTCTTCTCGGGCTTCCGTGGTTCGGCTCCCCCGAGCTTCCCATAGCTCGTCTTCTCCGGGCTTCCATAGCTCGGCTCCCCCGAGCTTCCCATAGCTCGTCTTCTTCGGGCTTCCATGGCTCGGCTCCCCCGAGCTTCCCATAGCTCATCTTCTCCGAGCTTCCATGGTTCGGCTCCCCGAGCTTCCCATAGCTCGTCTTCTTCGGGCTTCCATAGCTCGGCTCCCCCGAGCTTCCCATAGCTCGTCTTCTCCGGGCTTCCGTGGCTCGGCTCCCCCGAGCTTCCTATGGCTCGTCTTCCCCGAGCTTCCGTAGCTCGGCTCCCCCGAGCTTCCCATAGCTCGTCTTCCCGAGTTTCCGTAGCTCGGCTCCCCCGAGCTTCCTGTAGCTCGGCTTCCCCGAGCTTCCATAGCTCGGCTCTCCCGAGCCTTCCGTAGCTCGGTTTTCTCCAGGCTTCCGTAGCTTGGCTTCACTGAGCGATCCACGATCCCATACTCACCTCCGCGGAACTTGGCGTGGGAGAGCCTAGGTCTATCATAACAGCGTCCTAGGTAAGGAATCATGTTAAGGAGTGGTCTAGAACCTATCACGGCTGCCTGGGACCCACGCACCTACCAGATCTCAAGCCATCAAGGAGCTCTCCTAGCCATCGATCCCCTAACGAACAAGATACGGACCCTACCGGCCCCACAATGGCCCGATTTGATTCACCTCGTATCCCAACAACCTGCGAACCTTCCAGAAGGCGCTCAGGAGCCAGGGGACAGCCTATAAATACGACACTCCCAGATTCTCTCAGGTATGCGCTCACTCTCACTCTCCCACTCTCCCCGGCTGCTCGTCGGTGCTCCCTCTAGAGCTCCCGATCGGCTGCCTCTGGAGAGACTCCCCGGAGAGATCCACCTCCCCATTTTCTGTTGATCGCCGATTCCCCTACTGACTTGAGCGTCGAAGGGTCTTTCGCGGAGGGTCACCCCCAACGCCTCTCACGTGAGGACTTCTGTGCAGGTCCGCCCCAGAAGATCGACTGCGCCCAAGTCGAAGGACGGATTCCGGCGGTAACACTATCGAACTCAAAAAACAAAAATTTCGGTTGCTCATCCATTAACAAAGGTGTATGATGTGCAACACATCTTGTAGCACAGGATCTCAACTTTAAACTCTTATCATTAATATTGTGCCCTTATGTGAGACACATGGTCCTTATTTTTTCTAATTTTTTTTAAAATGCAATTTCATATTATAATAAGTTATAATAAATATAAATTTTAATGATTATATTTCTATTGTACATTAAATTATGATAACCTAGCACATTAATCTAGAGATCCACATAGAAACTTTCTTTTATAACTTTTTAAATTCATTAAAAGGGTACAATTTATCAAATTTGATATAATAAATTAAAAACTTCAATGCTAAGGGACATGACTTTTCAATGATAGAGCAAACAATAAATAATTGCTTAACCATTTGAATGGAAATCCAAATGGAACATGGCAGCAAACTTTTATAATGGCTTTTGCCATTAATGGGAGTGTCCACATAATGAATAGATAACTTTCATAAAGCTAAACTTAACTTGTGTTTATTTAGTAGATTAAATAAAGATGAATCAACTGAACCGAGAATTGTTTAGGTGTACTGACCCTTTTGCTTACCAACTAAAGATTTGGAATGTGATTCTTGTATTGCATAACTTTCAAAAGTCCAGAAAACTTTCAAAAATCCAGACTTCTATCATGATGATACAGGTGGCTTATAAAATATAAATATGCATTAAAAAAATGTTGGAAGAAAAGTATTTGGCTGTAGTCAAATATGGACCGACCGATATTAAATAATGAATGCCAAATATGATTGATTATTAAAGAATATATTCTATTATGTCAGCCAACTCAGATAATGATGATTTCGTGATAAAATTAAGTAATTCAAAAATTAATTTAGTCTAACATATTATATCCTAAGGACTAAGGTAGAACTTATTACATCCTATCTTAATTAAGATATGAACAGTGCAATGGTAGCAGGAATGATAATAAAGTAGGTCGAAGATAATTTTTGCCCTCCTCGCTTTCATCTTTGTCCTTGTCCCTAACTTTCTATGCACCATGTTATCCCATCGAAGTAATAAATTTAATCTCCATTCTACTGCTCTACACTCATTTTTTATAAAAAAAAACAATTAGCTTTATTAATGAAGGATAATAGGCTAATTACATATATGAAGATTTGTTTATAATTTAAGATGAAGAATATATATATACCGTACCAGCCAGCTTTAAATTGTTTCAAAATCAATTAAAGCTTAAAGACCTCATCGATATTTCGAATGAATATAAGATTATCATTGATCTTTTTTTTTAATTACAAACGGGCGATCACACCAATCTGGAATGATTCAAACCCGAAGTATCAGAGTACATAATTTGCTTCAAAATAACCGGGCAGGGGTCATCAGGATACCATTCCCATTGACCAGAATGACAAGCTATAGCCGAGGCAACCCAATCTGCTGCAGCGTTGGCTTCTCTATAGACATGATGAATCAACGAAGCATAGATAGACTGAAGAGAAGCCCATATATCACTGATCAGGGGGTTATGGGAGGAACATAGATCAACATCTCGTCTAATCCATGGATGACGGTAAGAGAATCTCCTTCAATAACCACCCGTCGAGAGTGCAAAATACGAACAGTGTAGGTGATGCCAGTCCAAGCAGCCTACAACTCTGCCATAGGAACCAAAGTATCGAGAGAGCCATGTCCACCAGCCGTGAGCAGCTCTCCCTCAGCCCCCTAATGATAAACCCAGATCCGACAATACGACCCGACACAGTACCATCAAAGTTCACTTTGACATAACCCGAGGGTGGGGGCTCCCAAGAGATAAAAACCATAGAACGGTGCACTACCGAAACAGCAGGAGAATCCCAAAGGCCGGTCTATCAGAGTGAATACCCGAATCAGAGCGAAGGTACTCCATAGCAAGAAAGCCAGCAGTGCGGATGATAGTCTGAGGCGAGACCATTTCATCAGCAAAGACAATCTGGTTTCGGGTTAGCCAGATGTGATAAGCCAGATAAGCTGAAAAAACACCCTAAAAGCGAATGCCACTCTGAACGGCTAAGCGAATGGCGCGTAATAAAGATAGTCGGGTGGGTCCCTCCTCCGGCATCCATGGGCTATATTGAAGCTGCTGCCAAATCTAAGAGGCACGAGAACATGTAAGAAGGGCGTGCTCAACCATCTCATCATGAAGCCCACATATCAACAATATGGCCTGATAGAAAGTCCACAACCAGCCAGAAGAGAACAAGTAGGGAGGTGATCCCACATCAGCTTCCACAAAAAAAGCTGGATCATGGGATGGATGGGCAAACACCAAATCCAAGCCACATCATCCAGACCCGAGGTCCGAGGGCAGATACGATCAATCAGGTCTCTAGGAGAGGCACGAGGGAGGCAGGATCGATGCCACAGTCTGGTGTCAGAAGCAGCAGAGGAAGCAAGAGGGATGGCAAGGATCATGTGCGCTAGCTCAGCTCCAAAGAACCGGGACACCTAGGGACATGCCAGGCAGGAGAATCTTGATAAATCAAAGCAGAAACAGGCAAAGAAGGTCCAATATCAGAGCTAAGGAAGGTTGGCCAATGAGCTAAAGGAATATTCGCTATCCAGGTATCATGAGTAACATCAAAAGAACTCCCATCCCCAATCATCCAATGGATATCGGTCATAATAGTGGGGGCAAACTAGCAAATCACTTTCCAAATGAAGGAACAACCATGGGGAATACAGAAGACTGAATCAGGAGTCCAGCCACCGTATCTACCTCGCATGACAGAGCTCCAAAAGCAATGTGGTTCCAACAGGAATCTGGAGGCATGCCTAGCAAGGAGAGCCTCTCTGCAGACCACCAAGGACTGTATCCCCAGACCTCCCTCGTGAATAGGCAAACAAATCATATCTCAGGACAGAAGATGAAGACCATGACCTCCCTGCGTCGACGCCCACAAGAAGTCATGAAAATATCGCTCTATCCGTCGAAGGCAGATAGTTGGAATCAAAGCGTTAGACAAAAGGTAAAGGGAGAGAGATGTGAGGATAGATCGAAGCAAAGTAACACGCCCCATCATAGAAAGGCTAGAAACCTGCCATCGATCCAATCTATCAGTAATCTGTTGCTCTAGATTCCCAAAATCCTACTGACGGGGACGCCGCCCCGTTATAGGGATCCCAAGGTAGGTCATGCGGTCAAAAATCGTTGAAATCCCAAATAACTGGGAGATGGCAGCACGACAATAGTGTGAGGTCGACTTTCTGCTAGTTGATCAGCTGGCCAGAAGCCTGACAATAAGACTGAAGGATAGCAGAGCAGACAGTCGCATTCTGGACAGTAGCAGGGCTAAGCAAGATACAGTAATCTGCAAAGAGGATGTATGAGAGAGGGGGACAAGTGGCCCATGCATGTAAGACTGCAGCTGAGACACCCCAACTGCCTGAGCAAGAGCACGAGATAGATCATCAGCACATAGGATAAACAAAAAGGGGAGAGGGGGCATCCCTAATGAAGACCCATGACAGAAGGGAAAAAACTAGTCGTATTGCCATTAATAAGGATAGAAAAGATGGGCCACTGAACACATGCCATAATCCAGTCAATAAAGAGATCAGCAAAGCCAACTCCCGGAGCGTCTACCTAAGAAATATCCAACTGATTCGATCATAAGCTCTCTCCATATCTAACTTGACTACCATTAGTCTCTGTCTGCGTGCCGCACGTTGAAGATCATACATAAACTCTTGGACAATAAGGGCATTATCAAAGATGTTGCGGCCATAGATGAAGGCCTCTTGCTCAGGAGAAATCAGGCGAGGTATGACCCCCTGCATCTGAGTAACCAATAGGTGAGCACAAACTTTATATAGAGTGGTGCACAAGCTAATAGGCCGATAATGCTAGGGAAGTAAGGCATCCAATCGCTTTGAGATAAGGGTAATAAATGTTCGTTGCCAATCCCGAGATATGGATCTAGAGGAAAAAACATACTGATAGCCGAGATAACATCCTGCCCCACAATATCCCAGTAGTGCCGAAAAAGAAAGGCGAAAAGCTATCCGGGCCTGGAGCCTTATCAGGCCCCAACGCCCAGACAACAAAATGAATCTCCTCCGCAGAGACCACCCTCGTAAGCATACCATTATCAGCATCAAAACCCTAGCAGATGAGAGATAGGTGTAAAGGAGATCCATCGGCAAACTGCTCCACCAACGGGTCTAGAAAAACGAGAGATTTGCTCCCGAATGGCCTCATCATCATCAAAGATATTAGGTTGCCTGATTTAAACAAGTTTCTTATAGCTAGTCGCACTTTTACAATTGAGCATGCAATATAAACAAGTTTTTTTTTCATACGAAAGACTTGAGCCATGCTTGACATATCATATGCTAAAAATTCCTTACATAAAAAATTTTCGCTTGTTCGTCCAAAATGATTAATGGTACATTGATCATTCAAAGTGACCTTAAATCACTCATTATAACGGTGAAAGTTAGGATGTGTTCGATTTAGGCAAAAATTTTAATTTTATTTTTATATTTACAAAATATAGAATATATCTATCAAAATATGTTTCTAAATAAAATTAAAAAAGTTTTATAAAAAAAATATAACTTTAAAATAGTAAAAAACTGCATACAGTTTGAGAATATTTTTACTATTTTTTATCAAAAAAAAGAAAATAAGAAACAAAGGATAGAAAACTTAAAAATATAGAAGCTACGGGTATTTTTTTAAAATTTTTTTTACTTATTTTTTAAAAAATATTATTTATAATAAATAAAAAATAAAACATAATTTCTGTAAGTTGATCAGCTGGCCAGAAGCCTGACAATAAGACTGAAGGATAGCAGAGCAGACAGTCGCATTCTGGACAGTAGCAGGGCTAAGCAAGATAAAGTAATATGCAAAGAGGAGGTAGGAGAGAGGTGGACCAGTGGGCCCAGGCATGTAAGACTGCAGCTGAGACACCCCAACTGCCTGAGCAAGAGCACGGGATAGATCATCAGCACATAGGATAAACAAAAAGGGGAGAGGGAGCATCCCTAATGAAGACCCATGACAGAAGGGAAAAAACTAGTCGGATTGCCATTAATAAGGATAGAAAAGATGGGCCACTGAACACATGCCATAATCCAGTCAATAAAGAGATCAGCAAAGCCAAACTCCCGGAGCATCTACCTAAGAAACATCCAACTGATTCGATCATAAGCTCTCTCCATATCCAACTTGACTACCATTAGTCTTTGCCTGCGTGCCGCACATTGAAGATCATACATAAACTCTTGGACAATAAGGGCATTATCAGAGATGTTGCGGCCACAGATGAAGGCCTCTTGCTCAGGAGAAATCAGGCGAGGTATGACCCCCTGCATCCGAGTAACCAATAGGTGAGCACAAACTTTATATAGAGTGGTGCACAAGCTAATAAGCCGATAATGCTAGGGAAGCAAGGCATCCAATCGCTTTGGGATAAGGGCAATAAATGTTTGTTGCCAATCCGAGGTATGGATCTAGAGAAGAAAATAGATTGGATAGCCGAGATAACATCCTGCCCCATAATATCCCAGTAGTGCCGAAAAAAGAAAGGCGGAAAGCCATCCGGGCTTGGAGCCTTATCAGGCCCCAATGCCCAGACAATGGAACGAATCTCCTCCGCAGAGACCACCCTCATAAGCATACCATTATCAGCATCAGAAACCCTAGCAGATGAGAGATAGGTGGAAGAGGAGATCCATTGGCAAACTGCTCCGACCAGCAGGTCTAGAAAAACCGAGAGATTTGCTCCCAAATGGCCTCATCATCATCAAAGATATGCCCCTCCTCATCACTGATACGTCGGATCCGATTGGCAGCACGCCGAGCCAAAGTAGCCTGATGAAAGAATCTATATTACGGTTACCCTCCTGGAGCCACTAGACCTGAGACTTCTGTCACCAGAAGATCTCCTGATGACTGAGTAAGGTGTGGTGCAAGCCAAACTCTACCTAAGAGACTGAAGATCAATCACGTAAAGACCACCATCCCGGTCCTCCTTAGCCTGAGGAGAAGCAATATCAGCTTCGATAGACTGCACCCGTTGCCGCATGTCCCCCACCTCCCTACTGTGCCACCTCAAAAGTCTACGCTTCGTAAGTTCAAGGTGCCGAGATAGACGGTAGGTGGAGCTCTCTTTGACTGGCAGATGCCAGACCTGGTAAATCAGAGATCGAGCTGAAGTATAGTGCATCCAAAACTGCTCGAACCGAAACAGTCCCCGACACAGAGAGGACAGCTCAGTGGATATTAGCAGAGGGCATGGTCCGAAGCAATCCGCGGAAGATGAGTGGTAGTGGCACGAGGAAAATAATGAAGCCATCCAGAAGAGGCCATAGCCCGACCCAGACGTTCCCACACACGAGTAAATCCCTGACAGTTATTACACCAAGTAAACTGCGGACCCAAAAATCTCAAGTAAAGAGACCAGCAGAGGAAATGAAGGAGCGAAACTCACTAGAGTTCGGAGTATCCACAAATCAGCGGCCGCCACGCTTTTTTAAAGCGTTCACAATACAATTAAAATTACCAGCAATGAGAGTAGGAAAATTCTGATCTAAGAATGTAAAGATCGCAGACCATAGGCAGCGCCGCTCCCGATAGTCCGTCTAGCATAGATACCCAAAAGCATCCAGGTTGGAGAAGTCCCCTCCGAAACAACAAAGACGACCTGCTGATGACAACAGTGGAAGGCATCAACACGAATAGAGGGGGTCCGCCATAGAGCCAGAATACCCCCAGAAAGACCATTAGAGTCCACCGCGTAGGAACTCCAAGACCGAGAGACCCAGCGCCGGAAACGCTGAAGACTAGGTCCCGACAGATGAGTTTCCAATAAAACACAAATATCAAAATGATGAAGCTGCAATAGCTAATAAACGAGGAGTAAAATGAAGGTTTCAGAGCTCCTTGAACATTCCAGATGAGGATCTTCATTTAATCAAGTTGGGGTTTGCCTTGTACCCCTCCTTGGGACTCGATCGTATCCATATCTGAAGGACCTCCTGAAAAGGGCGACACTGCCAAAATACCCTGGTCAGGAGAAGAATACTGTAACGAAGTGCCTTGATCAGAGGAAACTAACTGCTGGGACAGCTCCATATCCTCTGCCCCATGGAATCCAGAATCTCGATGGGTAGAAGAGGAAGGCAATATTGCCTCTTTCAAAATAGAGACAGCAATATCATGATCACGTCTATCCCGGGATGGCAATTGGGGACCACGGATCACCCCCTAGGAATTACCCACACCGCCTTTGCCCTTGCCTTTGACTGCCTTGGGAATTACCCTCTGGGCTACAAGTTTAGCAGGCCGGGCCCGTTTAAGAGAAGTAGGATTGGCATCCTCCCAGACCTTAGGCACTCCAGCCCAACGATCCGATCCACGAAGACTAAAGGGATTAGTGGCCACTTTGTTTCCTGAACCCAACTTAATCCCTGAATCAGTAATGTGGGCTTCCTCCTGAGACACTGATCCAAGGTCAGAGGGCATGAACTGCTAACCCTGGCCTGAATCCTTCTGAGATGAGTCAGGGGCCATCGCAGAAAACTTGAAAACAGATTTCAAGCTTGACTCCTTGTCTCTCTGCTCAATCGAGTGATGGATCTTCCTGGATCTATTACTTGCCTTCTAAGAATTAGAACCATTGTTTAGAGAAACATCAATTTTAGCTACAGTAACCGGCACGGGGAAAACCTCCTAGCACAGACCGAGAGCTGCAGACAGGCCGGGACTCACAACCTCGACATTACGAGCCGAAGGTGAAGGAACAGCACGCCTGCGAGCGATCTTCCCTGGAGTCATCCACCCATCATCCGCTGCCTGAGGAACCGGCTTAGCATTGGCCGATGAAGACGTCGATGAAGATCGGGGGCCAGGCCAGGACCAGAAGCAGAGGATGGTTTATGTTGCCGAAGCGCTGCCATCCAAGGTCCAAACGAGGAGCAGCAGAGGAGGAAGACGACGCTAGTGAGGAAGACGGGGCTGACGGATGGAGGGATCCACAATGGAGGAAAATTCCTTCAACATGTTTGTAAGTGAACTGCTGCCAAAATGGGGAACCATTCCCTCTGAGTCTCGCACCAAGACGGAGAGGTTGGCTTAGATCCACTCTCACAGCAGCTCGGGCGAAGTCACCCCGGCGCCTGTCCTTCGTGGAGGAGTCCACAGCAACGAACTGCCCTGCCACCGATAGAATGGAACGCAGAGAATCATCGACCAGTACTCTATTGGGAGGTTTGGCAATCGAATCCACAGCAGAGCTGATTTCAGAGCATCGTCCGCAGGGACGAAGTCTGGGCACCAGGGTTCAACAGCAAGAGGTTGTCCATTGACAACCCACGGCTGGTTTAGAGTAGCATCTCTGGCTGCTGAAGCTTCAACTTTCATCAGAGCCATGCAGTGGGAGAGACTAATGGAAGAGATACTTCCGGCAAGGCCAGCACGGCGGAACTCCCGAACAACGGCTTCCGGAGGCACTCACCGTGAGAGACTTCGCACAATCAAGCCACTTGCAGACCATTCCTTGATCTTAAGGTCAATAGCCTCGAAACGGAGCTGAATGATGTTCGGAAACTGCACTTCCAACTCAAAAATTTCAGCCGAGGAAGGCGTTGGAGCAGACCAGAGGAACTACTGACCACCCTGTCGTCGTGAAGGTCCACCGGACACTTGATGATGATCACCATCGGACAGTGGGAAAGGGTTGACATTCGCCATCGAGGACGAAGCTCTGTGCCTTAGGATAAACGACGATCACCGGCGATCAGAACGAAGGAAGACCGAAGCACAAATCTTAAAGCATCCGCAAAGACGAAACCTCGGGACGAAGGAAACTCCTTTTCATCGATCTTTATATGGTAGGAACCTAATAGCTTCACCAATTTTGCGATATAATGAACAAGCTTACAAGATGTCCCTGCCGTAAACCACCATGTGTCATGGCTTTTCTCCTCCTCAGGGACCCCAATGATCAACTTAATTTATCTCACAATGTGAGATAAAGTTAGCACATGATTACCTTGCTTAATGGTACACCAACCTAAAATTCGAAAGGGACGAATTATACCCATATGTAATCCAATCCAATCCTCGTTAATTGCTGGCCTTACCGTAAGCACAGTAGTCCACCAGTCATGCTTGTCCAAATCAAGAGTCAAGCCGTAATTTCCTTACAGCTTCCATGGCGTAACTGGGGGCAACTGGGGACACCATTAGTGGGAATAGCAAGGCCTAAGTCTCGCATTGATATTCCATCACCGGACGTGGACACATGACACGAATCGATTCACATACACAAGACGTTTTAGATTGATTGGCTTCTGGATAGATGCTGTCACATGCCATGCCATCCAACCAAAATCCTTGGGTTGGAGAGGATGGTTGAGGCCATTACTCATTTAGTTGAGTGATATCAGTTGCCAACCCATGAGGTCAGACGTCCAATCATTATTTGCATATATATACATATATGTCTTGTTCTTGGAATAAATAACAATATATTTATTATTATTAGATCACTGAGCCTTTCAAGGAAGTTGTGGTTAATTCTTAAGGAAGGTATTCATGGTCAAAAACTGCGACCTGGAGACCTTTGGGTGGCAGGAGGTCCCCCCCCCCCCTCTCTCTCTCTCTCTCTCATTTTAGCCAAAGATCTATCCAGCTTTTTAATTAAGGATAGAGGAATGGTGGTTGAGATGGAACGGTTGGAAGGAAGAAGAGGAGTATATATCATATGTTAAAATATATTCCATGGGATTATTAATTTCCTCAAAAATCAGGAAGATCTATCTCAAAATTACCTTCAAGTCAAAGGTTTACAAAAGTCATGTAAGTTTACAGAAATACCTTTTATCTTAATGTTTAAGGCTTGGAGATTTATTTTCTCTAGTCAACATCGATAACAAGCCTATTATGGTAAGCTTGTAGAGAATTGAAGCGATTCATTGCAGAGATGTATGCCATTCAATTTCTTATGCATGACTTGTAATTGCCTCTCAAAACAGCATGATTTGTTATTGATATTACCCTCCAAATAATTCATCATGACATCCGATTCAAAATCAAGCCATGTAAATTGTTCATTTCAACATCTTGTGCAAGGCAGTTCTGGTGCCAAAAGTTTTCTCAATCATAGATAAAAATCACTTAGGAATATTGAGTATGATAAGAAATGTTATGAATGCACAATAATCCGGCGTATTCCTCATTTGAACCCTATATCCATGAATTGTCGCATAATTTATCATTAGATGGATTGTTATATACAATCATGGTAAATTGCAAAAAAGAACTACGTTCGCTACTTAATTATAATATCTTATGGCTCCATTGATATCTAGAGTGTGGATCATTTGACTTATTTATTTTTTATTCTTTAGAGGGAATTAAGCAACACTAAAAGAGCTCGTAACAAATCTAATGCAACTTAGATGTCTAAAACTTTTTAGCCTAGCCCTATTCTTTGGGGCTTAAGCAAACGTATGCTCCTTATTAACCTGGAATTATAAGTGACGTGCATATCTCACTAGCGAAGATAAAGGATGCAGTATAACTATTATACATAAATACCTTATGAGAAGTCCATGCATAAGCATACCATGCATAATGAATTGCAAAAAAGCCCATATAAACTATAATTATCTAGGTACATATTTTTAGGGATGAAATATTTAAGAATCCTAGAATTTACATAGAGGTGCAATCAAAGGAGTCGAGTGTCATTCGCTTGCTAAATATTAATGTTCCTATCTTGTAAGATGTGCTTACCAAAACTAATGATGCAAATTTTTAATTTTATGATCTTCCTTTCCCCCTCCTTAAAAATTAGTGAATGTGTTTTTTTTTGTTTGGCAATAGCAAATCCACTCTATTGTTGCTCATGGTTTGTGATCAAAGATATTCCAGAGAACAGAAGTTGCCTTAACTTTCAAGTCACCTCCACCCAATTACTTCTACCGATCTTTCAACTATTATTTAGAACCATCTCACTGTAGCTAGCTTTGGAGCACTCTTTTTTTTTTTATTATTGGCCTTGTCTAGTCTAAGCTTATTTGAAGGACACTTTTAACCCTTTTCTTGTTATTTTATTCATTGATGATCATTAACCTTCTTCTAATGTAAGCAGTGTAACTTAGTTGCTTCTGCTCCATAGAACTCCATAGAACCTGGCCCTGTATCCAATGGTTTCATAGCACCAGCTTATGGATTACAAGCAACATTCTCTGATCTTGTCTCATAAAAATTGCATGATAAGACTGTTAGAAAAAATTTAAATAATAATAATAATAAAAAGAAAGCACGCTTGCGAGGGTTCATGGGTTTCATTGATGCCTTGGTGAACGTTGAAAGGCCACCGTTCATCAACGTTTAGAAACAGTTCAAACAATTAATTTTGTAAGTCATTTCTGATGTAATTTGGACCTAACGGCTATTAGGCCTTTAAAGCCATTATGGGCCAAGCCGTTGGAGCTTTTATGGGCTGAGCCTATAAATAAGCTCAAGAATTTAAGATAAAGTAGAATGATTTGGAGTAGTCATATGATTTATTTTATCTCATTTTATTTATATATTTTATTAATCTTTTCTTGAGCATTTGAAGATAATCGTTGGGTTTGCACCTTCACACGATCGTGCTCGTAGTAGGAGGATCGGGTCAAGCCGGATCGTTGTACTTTGGGGACAGATCGCCAACAACCTGCATGAAGGGGCGAAAATCTGATCCTTAGGGTAGTATTTAACACACCTCGGTCCTGGTTTGATCCATCTTATCTTTTGGTTTTACTTTATTTGTATATTTAAATTTCTATAACATATTTCTAGCAATTTCTAGAAAGGGATTTTTTGTAAGATCAAAACTATTTTCCAACAGCTAAGGATCATATTTTTCCTTCTTTTCTAGAAATTGCTAGATTTTCATTCCATCTTCTTATTCTGTTTTTGCATTTGCTCAACATATAAAGTTTTCATGCCACCCTGAAATGCCTGTGCATTAGTGGTACAAATGTTGCTATGCTAAATTATGATCATTCATAATTATCTCTTAAAATACTACTTGCTAATATAATATTGACAGTAAATTTTGTCTATGTCTTGACTCTAAATAATTTTGTCTAATTTTTTATTTAACTTAATGTTTATTCTATTTCTTTTCTGATGTTATACATGCTGCTTGACTAGGAGGGTCACTCCACAAATATATTACCAAGAGTGATGATAGTAAATTTACTTGGAATGTTATTAGTTTCTTGTTTATATCATATTTTCTCCAATATGAATGTGGTTTTCCTTATAGATTGTTATGAACCAAAGTTTCCCATCATGATTAATATTTCTCTTCATTGCACCACTACTCCTCAAAACCCTATAGATATCTTATTGCTAAATGAGATGCTTTTTGCCTTAATGATAAATTGGAGACTTGGACATGGTAACTGGCACTGCATAACCAACCATATCTTATCTGGGAAACTACTATCAATTTAGAAGGCAGTTTGCATTGAAATAAAAATTGTGACATTATGTGAACTGTGATCCATCTCATCCCTCCACCATTCATGCATCTTACATTCTCAGCCATACATATTATTGTTGTCTTTTCTTCTCATGTACAAGACATCCCTAATGTTAGGGTAGCTACGCATCTAAGATTCATGAGGAGATGTTTGGATGCCCAGGGCCCTTTTATGCTAATTGCCTATGCATGTACAGGTCTTTCTTTCGAGAAGAAGTGAGAAAGAGAGAGTTAGAGGGATGGTAAAGCCTTTTAATCGCCATGTTTTAATTTTCTGGGAATAAGAAAAATCACCTTTTAGATGGGACAGCCTGTCACCAAAATATCATGATTGGTTGCTTGACAGAATTTCTAATTTCTCCAATTTTTTCTTGCCTTCTTAACTGCAAACACTTAGATGGTTCAGTGGATTTGTGGACATGTGAATAGGGCATCCAAACATGTACATTTGAAGTTATAATTTTACTGCTAACAGCATGTAGTATTTTTCCAAAAATTTTACTGTCAACAACTCTACCAAATGGGACCTAAGTTGAAATTATAATTTTCCCTATTTTATATCTATCAAGTTTGATGTTATCTTATTATTTACATGACAATGACAATCTGGTGGTCAATAGGGGTGCATGCTTGGCATGGCCATAGGGTCAATTAATGGACAACTGAATTGTATCCCAATGATGAACCTAATTTCTATGCCTATGCAAGTCGCTATTTTTCCACTTATTATTTTGTACCAATAAAATGTGGATAGATGCGATACACATGGGAGGACATTTTAATGTTACATGACCAAAAACAATGTCATGAGGGCTTTCTTGAGTGTTAATATATTTATATAGGGAGAGGTGCTGAGCCATCTTCTTAATACATAGCATGAGGGCATTCTTGTCCATGAAAGTGAAAGAAAAAAAATGCCCTTAACCAAGTAATGGTTGGTTAAGTAATGGTTGCATTAATGGTGGGTTAAGCAAGTGCTAATCAGAAAGTGAATTACTTTGTTCACTGGATAGATGGACAAGGGGTGAAGTCATCAAACAGGTGGTTAACCATTCAGCATAAAAATAAAGCCTTGTTGAAAAACACACATGCTTACACTTGTGCACATGATATATGCATGCTTGTATATAGATATATTTGTATATCATCTTATTATTTAACTTTCAAGTGCAGCTACTAGCATATATATTTGCATTCTTACATAAATGCAAAAGTTTTTCTGTTCCAGATAAGTGTTTTATGGTATAGTGATCAATATTTAATATCTTCTTGTTGTGTTGAAGTTGCTAGACAAAAGTGACGGCATTGGGCAAATACTCATTGCTTACCTACTATTGTGAATCTTTTATATTACCAAATGGCAAAGAATGGATGAACTTGGATGCTGTGACAAGGTATGCCATATAAATGCTTCATTTTGAGTCTCTTGATATATATTGCCATGAGATTTAACAAAAGTTTTTATAATTTATTAAATAATCTCATGACTGTTGGAATATCCAACTTATTGTTTATCTTGTATTTGGATATTCAATTCTAATATATTTGCTTGATTCACTTATTTAAGGTCTAAAAAAAAATCTCTTTAGAATTTGCCGAGAAGAATTTGGCAAATCAATTAACCAAGGAGTTATCTAGGAGTGGAGTCCTAGATTCATCGAGGAGGATGTGGCTTAAGCTCATTATTTGGTCGCCAGCAGTGGATACCCAACCTCTGTGATTGGAGATCCCATGAATGAGGTTCAATGTGGTAGAAACGAAGCGATTGAGTGATCGTGTTAGAGCACAAATTTTTGAAAAAATTTTATTCCATCCCTATGATGAGTGCTCTTATAAAGTGACAAAGTAAATTTGTGTAAGGTTGAATCATACTCTTAATGGATCCGAAGTAGGTTATCTGCAGGGTATTATCACAAATACCCTTGGAGGATTCACCATATGAGAATCGTCATATTAGGTCGTGACTAAAGGTTTGGGCTAACCTTAAAGAATTCTCATAAAAAATTAAGGTACTAAGCGCAAGGCCTTTAATATGCACTGACCGCTTAAACCCAATTGATCAATACTGTGTGTGTGATTAGTAGAAGTCTAAGTCAAAGGACCTAGTTTAAGGTCTAATCCACTATGGTTCCTTCAGATGTATACAATCAATACTAAGTGAGGTTCAAGTCCATAGGACACCTCACCTATTGCGCAGAATAAGATGCCCTAAAATTTTTATTATATTTTTTATTTTATTTTATTTTATTTTAAACTTTTATAGGAGATTGTTAGAAAAAGTTTAAATAATAATAATAAAAAAAAACGCCTGCGAGCGTTTCGGTTCACTAGAATGCCAAACGGCCTAAACAATTAATTTTGTAAGCCGTTTCTGACATGATTTGGGTCTAACGTGATTTGGGTCTAACGGGGTCTAACGGCTATTAGGCCTTTAAGGCCATTATGAACCATATGAGCCAAACCGTTGGAGCTTTTATGGGCCGAATCGGCTCAAGAATTCAAGATGGAGTAGAATGATTTGGAGTAGCTAATTTGTTTTATCTTATTCTATTTATATATTTTATTAATCTTTTCTTGGACATATGAAGGTAATCGTTGGGTTTGCACTTCTACACGATCGTGCTCGTAATAAGAGGATCGGGTCGAGCCGGGTCGTTGTACTTTGGGGACAGATTGCCTAACAACATGCACGAAGAGGCAAAAATCTGATCCTTAGGGCAGTGTCTAACACGCCTCGGTTCTGATTTGATCCATCTTATCTTTTAATTTTACTTTATTTATATATTTAAATTTTTATAATATATTTCTAGCAATTTCTAAAAAAAATTTTTTTTTGTAAGATCAAAACTATTTTGTAAGATCAAAACTATGGTTCAGCAAGTCAATATTGTGAGTGTGATGGGTGGTGATTCCAAGCCAGACTTGATAGAATTCCATAGATTCATGCCATCTTCTTTGAACTCTTCTTGCCAGTGCTTCCAGGCTTTTGAATTCTTTAGCCATGGATATGCCCATAATGTCATACATGAGAGCCCGGATCTCTTGGAACTTTGGGATCCGACAGGAAGTAAGCTGGAATTATATCAATTTCTGGACCATTGCAGACTATTGTTTCCAAGTATTGCCAGACCAGGGGCCCTACTTGGCCCTTTCACCACCACCATCAACAAACCAAGTTGATTCAATTGTGGACTCCTTTCACAAATCCATTTAGAACAAGTTCTCAATTAGACCACCACCCACTGACCACAAATTTTTGCAAGCAATTTTAGATGGTAGATGGCCAATCAAATACAGCGCTCTCATTTTGTCCTAATTATCACGGCAACAGCTGGCCTTGGCTCTGACTAATACGGGGGCAGTTTATTGTTTACACCAAACCATTTTTAAAATATGGGCTCGTTTTCATTAAGATTTTGCAAGTTATAATGCTTGAAATAGTGCTTGCCATAACGCTCGAGCGGTCATTAAATAGTTTTTAAAGATAAATATTTATCATGTATGGAAAAAAAATTAAATAAAAGTTATTTTTTAACTATTATTTATTATTATGGTCATTATGTCACGAGAACAATCCCTCTCATTTAATGATTTTTTTAGGTGTAAGAAAATCTTTTAAGATTTTGCAAGTTCTAATGCTTGAAATAGTGCTTGCCATAACGCTAGAGCGTTATAATGATAAAAGCTATTACTTACTATTATCATTAAATAGTTTTTAAAGGTAAATATTTATCATGTATAAAAAAAATTAAATAAAAGCTATTATTTACTATTATTTATTATAATGATTATTATGTCATGAGGACAGTCCCTATCATTTAATGATTTTTTAGGTGTAAACAAATTTACTAAAATTTTGTAAGTTACAATGCTTGAAATAGTGCTTGTCATAACGCTCAAGCGGTCATTAAATAGTTTTTTAAGGTAAATATTTATCATGTATAAAAAATTTAAACAAAAGTTATTATTTAACTATTATTATTATAATGGTCATTATGTCATGAGAACAATTCCTGCCATTTAATGATTTTTTAGGTGTAAGAAAAATCTTAAAATGCAAATCTCCATTCCATCTTGAAAAATAATTTAATATCAATGATCTGTAAATTAAACAAAAGACAATTAGAAAAATCTTAAAATGCAAATCTCCATTCCATCTTGAAAAATAATTTAATATCAATGAGCTGTAAATTAAACAAAAGATAATTGTGTTGCTCTATCATTATACCTAGGAAACTAATATTTTATTTCAATAATTTAGGGACTACAATTTTGACTCGTAAATTGGGCATCTATTAATTTTGTTTGGACCCGCGTTGGGACAAAGCAGAAACTTTTTATCTTTTGTTGATAGAGATTGCTCGTTCCATCATATTAGCTCCATATTCAAGTATTCTAATATTTTATATAATATATATATATTTCAATCCTAACTTTTTTTTTAAAATTTTTAACCATATAAATTTTATCGCCAGGTGCGCCAAGATCAACGGTGACCGAGGCTGTCCCTTTTTTTTCCGGCGGCTTTGTATAAAAGCCATTGCGAATATTTAGATACGTAGCCGATAGATGAGTTTATTTATTAGAATTTAGGGGCCTTTCCAAGGAATGATGGCTTCTTCTTTCTTTTGACGGTTGACGGAGCTTCATCAATGGCCATTGGATTCACCGCAGCCGGTTTCTGTGACCACTGTGGAGACGGCCTTTTTTTTTTTTTTTTTTTCTTTTTTTAAAAATAGAGGAATAAAAAGAAATAGAAAGGAA
This sequence comes from Calamus simplicifolius, assembly GCA_900491605.1. NCBI lineage: Eukaryota > Viridiplantae > Streptophyta > Magnoliopsida > Arecales > Arecaceae > Calamus > Calamus simplicifolius. Next base: position 165,312 of record UESW01003838.1, on the reverse strand, counting down.
AAAAAAAAAAAGGGACATCCATTTAATCCACCAATAAGATAGGAAGGGTATTGTCACCATGGTGATCGTATGGTCAACCAACGCATCCATGACCGCAAATCTTGTGCTTCGTGCGGTGGGTCACCCCAATCCAACCATGGGTTGGTGGTGGAAAGCCTTATCTCAGGTTTGGTGGGGGTAGAGGGAGGGAAAGACAAGGAGGAGGATCTCATCTTTTAGTTTTTATAATTTTAATTTTTATATTTTCATGAACCCTATGAATTTGGAAGGGAATTAATATTTTTATTTTTTTAAAATATTAATATTAAAATAATTCATTTTTTTTCTAATTTTAATGAATAATTTTATATTCATGAGTTTTTCTATGATTTTCTTTTCTAACAAGAAAAATAATTTTGAAAACATTATTTTTGTTTCATTTTCTTTTGGTGGCTTTGAACAAAAAGAGCTATGCTTTTTCACTCATTCATTCCATTCAAGGTTATTTGATGGAGTAGAACAATTTTACATCAAAAGAAAGAAAAAATATTTATAAACTTATAAATTTCAAAATAAAATATTAATCAAAATATATTTTTATGAAAAATTATGTTAAAAAAAAAAAAAGGCAATACCTATGTCATGTTATGCTATAAAGATTTGTATATTTGATTATGATAGCAAAATTGTGATTATTAATGATTGATTATAAAAAATAGTAAAATGCAATGCTTTCATCATATCATAATTAATTTGATATGATATTTAATTTATTTATATTTAAATGATATTTTTGTAACATTGAATGCCATCATTATGTTGTGGCACCATATCGTAATTAATTTCATACGATATTTTTATATGAAATTAATAAACGCTTTCTTCTTTCTAATTAAATATAATCGAAATCTCAAACCCTAGGCTAAATCGGTCATCTTAAGGCATCGCTGCTCCTCTTTCCCTTTCTTCTACCTCTATTAGTATTATATTTTAAAGGGTGTTGAAAGTTATCATCAACAACAGCAGCGGCGGAAGAGTCCAGGGTCAACAAGATATGTACGTAATATTCCTCTCTCTCTCTCTCTCTCTTTCACCCTTCCTTTCTTCACCCCCACCACCGCACCAAAAGAAAAGTGCTGCTGATACACCGAATCACAGTGTATAAAATTAGACTATTATCCTCCCTCAAACAACGCAACCCATGACAACTTTTGCACCACATGAAAAAAATTTAAAAAAATTTCTTTCTTTGCCAAAAAAAAAAAAAAACATATTCAAATCATCATATAAAATAAAATAAAATAAAAAACCCACCCAGTGCCAAAAGCGCATAGCTCAGGGCGGTCATACAAAATAGAAAAACAAAGAAGAAGGTAAGGTCCAAGGACAATAATAAAAAAAAATAAAAAGGCCTCCCCCCCCAGCTGTTCACCTCCTCTCCTTTTCCCCACCATTAATTTGATTCCCCAATGGCCTTCTCATCTTCAATAAAAATCCTTCCATTCCTGTAATTTTTTTTTTCCTCCACTCCCCTATTTCTTCTTCGCCACTTCTCTTTTTATTGTTTTGTAGGGTCTTGTGAGGCTGCTGGAAAGGAGAGGAAAAACCAGGCTGGTGCTGAGTCTTTGTTTGGGCTCTGCTTCCTTGAAAGTTGAAACACTCACACTCTTTCTCTCTCTCTCTCTCTCTCTTGGTTTTGGAGGAGAAAGCCTTTTAGAATTCACTGAGATTGGTTTAAACTTTAAAGGGTTTCGGAAATATATAACTTTTTCTAATTTGTCTTTAGTATTTGCATAAAAAGAAGTGCTTTTTATTTTTATTTTTATTTTCTTGCTGTTAATTTTTCTCTGGGACTGAAGAGGGAGAAGGAGAGGTAGAGATGGGAAAGCAGGGACCTTGCTGTCATTGTGGAGTCACAAGTAAGCTCTTGTCCATGTTTCTTATGATTGTTTTGATGTAAAATTATCACTTTGGATCTTGCTTTTGCTTCTCTTTTGTTCTTTTTTTTTTAATTCCCTTTCTAAAACGGTTTAATTTCTCAAAGTCCATGTCTTGTTCTACAACGAGTCATCCTTGTGGAGTAATTTTTACATGTTCCTCTGCTTATTATATTTCTTTGTGTTTTTTTTTGGTTTAATTCTTGTCTTTGGGTAGATGCCTGCCTTGGAATTTCATTATTGAAATATCGAAGGCATTTGGGGATCTTGAAATCATTGGATTATAGTTTGCTTGTTTCTGTTTTCTTGTTTGGTATGCATCTTTTCTTCGTGCATATTTTCTTCTTTTGCTGGCTATTAATCAAATTCCTTAGCTAAGTCTGGTGTAATTGTTATTAATTTTAATTATATGTCTTGTGTTTGTGATGTCTTGCATGGTTGTCTTGGAACTTAGGAAGCCCTAAGGAAGATTGTGGATCTTTCTTGTTTCCAATCTCCTATTGCTTCTTGGAAGCACGTATATGTATCAGAAATTCACATAAGAAAGGAATTCCAGCAGCACCTGTGTTAGAGATTCTTGGGAAATTATTCTGAATTGCAGAAACTTCTTATTGGCTTGCAAATGCACTGAAGCTAATTGTTTTCGGTTCTACCAGTCCTCAATGACTGTTGCGAACTGGAAGTTTGCTCGTTAGGGGTGTTTTTCTCTACTAGTCTAGCAGGCTTTTAGCTCAGCCTACCATTGCTAATGTACCTAGGACAAATTGCCACATACAGTTTAAGAATAGGCACTAAATTTCGTATGAGGTTGGCTGCAATCATTTACCTTTCCATTTGATTGCTGCTGTGTTTTGCATGAACTGAATGCTGGCAGCCTGTTTCTCGAAAAGATATAGCTGCCGCAGCTTGTGGGCTCTATGTTAGTACAGAATTGAGATGCTTAGTTCTTGTGCATCCTACCAGTGAAATCTGGCTCCTCCGTATCTTGAGAAATACTCTGTTCAGTAGTAATTTCATTTGTGATATAGAGTCATGGATTTTACAAGATCACTCAGCATTGAGAGAATGCAATTACTTTGTTCTTGTAGATGTCTAGATTGGTGCATAATGTATGGGGCCTGTTATAATGCTAAATTATCCACCAGTTTTAGAAAAAATTAGTTGTGATTATAATTTTTCATCTTTTTATCTAATTTGAGTCTTATTCCAGAGAATTCTCTTAGAGTTCTAGTCTTCATGTTAAAGTCTGATAAGTTCATAGAGGTAAGGTCTTTGTCACTGATATGCTGTGTATGTTATTGCTTAGGTGTTATTTAGATGCATGGAAATGTGTTCATGATAATAGCAACTAAATTTTCATAATTTGATCGCCATCAATATCATTTTCATTGTATTTACATTGTTATGTGGAGTATATCTGCAAATGATCCATTCATGCTGTTTTCCATTTCCTTATGCTTGTCTGAGAGTTGCTTCCTAGCTTCTTTCTTTCTGTTTTTCTCTTTTATATGCTTCCTCAACATTCTCTTTTCTAATTTCCGCCCAAATGCTACATCCACTGATTGTTTGATTGGTTAAGTCATGCTTGTGCTGAGATGCTTTCTTTGTTGAGTTTATCTTTAACTGTGCCTAAGATGCTTTGCCAATATTTGTTCATACACATTTAATGGTATACAGAATGCACTCTTATTTTAGTTAATATTGTCAAAATAGATAGCCCCCACTGGAAACAGTGACAAGGCAAGACTCATATTGTTCAATACAGAAAAATCTATTGGTTATGTTTTTTTAACTTGTTATACCTTAAAGAAAGTCAATTTTGTACTTAAACTTCAAGTTACAATGTGACTATTCTTTGTGTTTTTGCTCACATTGTTCTTATTGTGAGCTTATATTAGTGGAGAATTACTGATAAGAAGATGCTACTTTCGAACTCTTTGGTTCTTAAAATGAAATGGACAAGATATTTCTAACTAATTTTGCCCTACTCTAACCATTGTCCATCAATTTCATATTATCACTCATACGGTATGAAATGAACAAACTTATCAACAGAATTCATTTTCTCAAGATGTTTAAGTTCATGGTTTGATGACCACTTTTATTATTTACTACTTTAACTTGGAAGAGAAACACTGAGGATGCTAACTAGCCAAGTTGATTAAATTCTCTTGTGTTGGTGCAAGAGACCTGGGTTCTAGGAAGGGCTTGCATGCATCCTAGCCCAAAAAAAAAAGAAGATAAGATCAATAGATAACGTTATTAATATGCAATCACAATGTTCCTTACCTTTTTCAATATCCACAAGTTATTACTATGATTTCTACATAATCTTCAAGTTGCTAAAGCTAAATGATTCAACAGGTACTCCTCTTTGGCGGAATGGACCACCAGATAAGCCAGTTTTATGCAATGCATGTGGTTCAAGGTGGCGAACAAAGGGTTCATTGACAAACTACACCCCTATTCATGCTCGAGAAGCTATTGATTCGGAACAATTAAAAGTTCCTAAAGCAAAAAGTATATCACTCAAATCCAAAGAGCAGAGACTGCACAAGAAAAAGCAGAACATTAGCATATTGGAAAGTGAACGTGAAATGCCATATTCTGACCAGAACTTCCAAAAGATAGCTGATGGTGATACAAGCAATCGGTCTAGTTCTGGATCAGCGATATCGTATTCAGAAAGTTGCGCACATTTTGGAACAACCGATGCATGTGACATGACAGGTTACTTTTTCTGTTCATTAATGAAACATCAGGCTTTTACCTTGATCTAAATGGATGTTTCCTTTCTTTCACTTTCTTTTCTAAGAGCTGATTTTGTTGAAGGACATGCATGAGTTAGCAGATTTCATTGAAAGATATAACATCAACTTATCTAATTGAATTTGGGTAATCAATTCAAAATCATATTTTGCACGTGTTTCTTCATTTCATTCTAATTATTAAGAAAAATATAAATCCCAAGTTCTGCCTTGAAACAAATATAGTGTTGTGAATCTATAATAATTCGTTCTCATATCAGGTAGCCTGATTTAAAGCCCTTTGCCTCTGGATTTTCTTTGGTTTACCTGTTTTGGAGATGGAAGTAATCCTTTATCTTGAATTGAGAAGAAATTAGGGTTTGGAAGGAAAATACCAACAATTTATGGTGAAACCTGAGACTGTGTTTGTCTGTAGAGAGAGGAAGGGGGGGTAGAGTGAGAGATCTTGCCCAAATATTCAATTTATGAAACTATATTTTTAGACTGCAATCTTGTAAGTGGAGAACTCCGTCAAGGCCAATCCTAAGCTCAGGTAAAGGAGGAGGGTTGCGTTAAGTAGCTGACAGCCAGCGTAAAACTTCGTCAAATCCTCTAAAACATGAATTTACTAAATCGAAGGAAGTAGATTCATGTAGCCGACCCCATGTAGTTGGGAAAAGGCATAGATGTGTTGAGTTGAGTTGAGAATCTTGTAAGCGGATGACATTTATTATTACTCTCTTTAGTTCTAAGCACATTAATAGATATTGCCTTTTTGGCAAGATTCGACTTGCCAACATTACAGCCTGTTGATGCATGTGTAAATGCATTGCGATGTTTTTAATAGAACTTTATTTGGTGGATGAGGTGAGAACTATATTTGGAATGTCCTATGTTCATTGCATGATCTGAAGATAGTCAAAATCAATTCAGGTGGTAGACCTAGGATAATTGTTGATTAATTAGATTGGTTCCAACGGTTTTACTAAACGATAGAGTAGGCTAGAGGGTAAACATTGGTGCAGTGGTAAGGTTCTTCCATTGTGACTTAGAGATTCACATGTTTGAAACATGAAAACAGCCTCTCTATACGTGAGGATAAAATTGCAAAAATCTGATCCTTCTTATAACCTACAATGATCGAAGCCTTGTGTATTGGGCCACCCTTTTTTCTTTTTAAAGATGGATTAGTTAATCGTCATCAATGTTCCAGGGAAAATTTGTTTCTTCCATAGGAAGGTGCATGTAGAAGCAATTAGGGATCCTATCTTCCACCAGTAACCATGATAAGGACTTTTATGTCGCTTTTTCCATTAGTTCTGTTAAAGATTGAGGTATATAAGGAAATCTTATTGCATTTGTAATGGATAAAAACTCAACCTTGTTAGACATCTATAGCTAGCAATTACTGTATTCTCTTTTGCAGCATATTATGACCTATGTTGCCTGTATCTGGAGCTGGGCTGAGTACAGAAGCAGGAGTGAGAAAGCAACAGCCTTTAAAATAATAAGTTTTGGAGTGTATAGAAAGCTTAGATGAACATATATAAACGTCCGCATGTTTGTGCATAACAAAGAGGACAAAGTAGTGCATAAAAGTGAACATTAATATCATATACATGTTTTGTTTGTGCACACAATGAACATTGGTAGATTATGAGGCTGTTTCTCTTTCTAGTTGGAGCTCCAAACATGGTTCCCAAAATCCTCTATTCTCAATTCCCACCTCAAAAGCATATAAACAACTCCAATTTATGATGGAAATATTTTGTATTTTAACCACAAAATATAGTTTTAAGTCCCGGGGAGACATCCCACGAGATGCAGGGATGGGTTGCTATCCTTAAGTGTCGGGATAAGACCATCTACCATCATCTCCATCAGTACATTTTGGGATATACCTTGTTCCAAGTGTCGGGATAGATTGGAAATGCATCTTGTTTCACAGAAAAATTGGGACAGACTTATGCCACGAGATTTAAAATCATGGATGAAAACCTACTAAAAGAACTTTGTCCGACATTTATTTCAAAATTGAATCCAGATTAAATGAAAGAAGTTTCCTACTCAGTGAAAGCAAAATGAGTGAAAACATGCTTATTGAAAATAAGAAGCTTGAATTATAGAAGATCTTGCTTCCAAATTGCTGGAAAGATATCTTAGTTTTGGTGCATTTCAAGTTTAGTAGATTCTTGCTTCTTTGTTTTAAAAAAAATGATGACATTTTTATATAGATGCCTTTTGTGCTTTTCCATTGGAGTTCTTTCCTATAAATTTTTGACATATCTTGCATGATTCCCTTTACCAATAAGTTGTGGTTGAAGAGTGATTTCTTTTATTGTCATAAATAAGGCATATTTTCTATCATGTTGGATTCTATTGATCTTTTGGAGCTTTTGAAGAAACTAGATAAAATAATTCTACTAGCCGATTATGGTCAACTCAGAATAAGCATAGAAAAGATAAAGCATAGTAGTTATTACTAGATGCTACTTATGGATCATTATTACTCAAACCTTTCCTAATGAAATGGAGTTAGATACCTCCATATTGAGAACAGCTTAAAGTCAAGAAAGGGCTCCATGAAGGCATTAAATAGAGTTCAATTTTAGTAGTCAACATGATGCGAATACTATATGATTTATTGCCATAAAATCACAGAAACACAATTTTAAATCACAATGATACATCACACAGGGTGCCGAGACAAGGTGCCATTCCAAATGTTGCGACAACTATGTTGTCATTAGCCTAGCATATTGATCAATGCATCTTGGGGCATCCCTCATCTCTTTTGTTGGGATGGGGAGGGACAAAGACACATCTCATTTCATGGGAAAACCAAGATGCCCCTCTAAGATTTAAAACCTCATTCAGAAACAAGGCGGTAAGCTTAGAGACCTATCTTATTTAAGAGCACTTCAAACAAGATGGGGTGCACCGTCGCCCCATCTTGCCTTGAAATTTGGGATGGAGGATATCCCAAGATGCATTGATTGGGATATCAAGATGGTTCTGTCTCGACACTTATGATGGTAATTCATCCTAGGGTCTTGTAGGACATCCCATAGGGATTTGAAACCATTTTGAGACAAGTGATGGTCATATTTGTTCTGATCAAGCTTCGTTATCTCAATACCAGATCTCATATTGGTACCACGCTAGCACAATATCGATACACTCGGTATGCGAGTTGATTTAGTGTATTGAGACCCAATATGCACTGGTATTGAGTCTTAGTTTGATATCAATGCGATATAGTATACTCAGTATGGGGTGGTATGCACTAGTATGGCATACCATGGTTTTGATGAGCACTTGATTGGACATTATAGACATTGCCTTGCTAAGCTGCTAGTGCTTGTCTCCTTTAAAATTATTAATGTTCCCTTGGGCAGTCATGTTAGAGACTCATATGGCAAGGTTGTCACTTCGTCAAAGTTTAGGCATTCTATATGTGGAAAGGAGACTTCACTTCTTTAAAGGCCTAGGAACTTGGTTACCAAATAGGCAAATGCTAAAATAAAGGAAATTTCAGGACATCAAATTCATGATGGATGATTTTTGGAAATAGAATTAATATAGCAATAGCTTGTTTCTCTGCTTACCACACCGCCTACCTTGTCTTTATATATATATATATATATATATATAGAGAGAGAGAGAGAGAGAGAGAGAGCGAGTTAGACTTAGTACACTCGTGTGTAGCCAAGCTTAGATCTGGTTATCCTTTTTATCCTTGGATACACACAGATCACAAATCTCGAAGTTGGAAAAGGTGAAAAAGGTGAGGTGGCTTCATATAGATTTAAGGATGGAAAAGGTTATCCAATCCAGGGCTTAGCTACATGCGAGTGTAGCTAAGTCTAATTCATATATATATATATATATAGAGAGAGAAAGAGAGAGAGAGATAGGTAACTTGTCTACATTTGAATGTAGTCAAGCTTAGATCCTGTCACCTCTCCTATTCTTAGATGTACACAGTTCACGGATCCCAAAGATGAAAAAAATAGGATGGGTCTGTATGAATTCAAGGTGAAAAAGATGGCTGGATCATGTACTTGGCTAGATTCAAATGTAGCCAAGTCTCTCTCTCTCTCTCCACACACACATATGCATGTGTATGAAGAAACAATCTTGAAACCAGAGATATTATTGCAGTGGTTAAATTCTTGGGAACAGAAGAGAAACTCAACTCATCTAAGCCTTTTCCCAACTACATGGCGTCGGCTATATGAATTTGCTTCCTCCACTCTGCTCTATTCAGGACCAAGTCGATATTTAAATTATAAATAGTTATATCTTTTTAAATTATTTCTGTCCATATTAGTTTAAGTCGAAAATGTAAAAAAAGATGAGCTTTGCAAAAGTGGATGGAATGATCAAGAATCACCAAGATATTTTATGTTGCATGCAGAAAGTTCAGATCTAATTGCAAGAAATAGATAAACACTCACGCCTGAGTTGAAACATCTGAATTGGAAGATGTTGCACCTAAAGAAAACTTGGATTTGAAGCAGTGAGAAAGGATTTGATTAGGCAAATAGAAACTGTAAATTGGAGAAATGGTAGGACCAGGTGGGTACCAAATAGGCGCTATAAGTCGAATGGTTCATAAATATACTTCCCTTGGATTCTGAAAAGAACAGAAGATTGGCAAAGTTTAGTTTTCCATTTTTTTTCATATGCAATCATAAAAGTAAGCACAGAGAATTAGACCTACCATTGCAGCCTCAAGCATGCTGTAAAGAGAGAATGTTCTTGCTTTGCCTTTTATCACAATCATTCCTGTTTTCAATTCACAAAAGTGCACATTACCTTGTATATTATGACTTTCTCTATGGACCTGAATTTTTCTTCCAAAAAGTGCCTTTTATTTAAAAAAGAGGCCTTTGATTCATAAGCAATCAAATAACTTGGAAGATTAATGATTAGTCAGTCATCTAGCATGGTATTGGACTGCAATCAAATAACTTGGAAGATTAATGATTAGTCATCTAGCATGGTATTGGAATGTACTTTTGATTAGTTTATATGATGGAATACAGGATAGAGATACACTAGTGGTATTATCTTTGTTTTCTCCCATGAAGATATTTTCAGGAAACTGTGTTTATTGGGCTTAATAAGTTTGGCTTACAAGAAAAGGACCTAATGCATCGCTTGGCTTTAGCATGCTGAATTTGATTGATTAGCCCAAAAATAAGTAAATGCAATATCCTAAAGTGCACATACAATTATAAACTGACAGTTAATTCTATTAGACTTAATAGTCACTGAGTTACGGCATGTCTCATTGGGATGAATGATAAGTAGAATTGTAGTATTTGCATATAAACTATTATATAATAATCCATAGATATGATTTAAAGTTGCTTTCAAAGGTTGATTGTTTTCAGGCTGCCTATTTGTTGATGATTTACTTTTATTTGTTCTTGAGCTTTACAGATAGGCAACTGATGTTTCCTTATCTCTTCAGGTTCAGCACAATCAAATGTCTGGGATTCTCTGGTTCCATCCAAGAAGAGGACAGTTTTTACTCGTCCAAAACCCTCTCCTGTTGAAAAGCTCACAAAAGACCTCTATACCATATGGCATGAACAACAGCCTTCTTACCAAGGATCTTCTGAAGAGGATCTGCTCTATGAAAGTGGGACTCCAATGAATTCTTTTGAGATAGGCTATGGAACCGTACTTATTAGGCATCCAAATTCAAAGTCTATAGAGGAGGAATCAGAGGCAAGCTCACTTCCAGCAGATAATAAATCATCCATTATCAATGAGGCTTACTCAGGGATAGCATCCTTTCCCGTACATAGCGAAAGCAAAGGAACTAGCCTTTCAGATTCTGGCAATGACAAACTTAAGAAATCTACTGTAAATGTGACACAAGGGAACTTCAAAAGGTACCCTGTTAATTAATTTTGCAATCGAACATAAAACATGCATGCCCATGTCTGAAGTAAATGCTTTTCCTAAGTTAGGAACAATATGACATAAAAAATTACTCTTATAAAGTTTTGTTCCTTGATTCATTTTTAGATTTTTTTTCTGATTTTCATGTCTTAATCTTTGTCTTGGCAGGGATAAATTTTCCCATGATAAGTTGCAAAGCCTACGAGACAGAGACTCACCCCTGTGTTCGACGAATCTGCAAGTAAGATTAAAGCTCTATTTTATTTGTTGATGATCTTTTGTGGCCTTCAAATATAATTAAGAAGCTGAATACACATGCATTTGTTGAGAACTGATTGGCCAATGATCTTTGTTGATATATGCACAATGAGCTCACGTGCCACTGTTTTATGTTGGAGTAGGATGTCATTAACTTTGAAGGGCTCACAAAGTATTTGACGTATGAGGAGCAACAGTGTCTGATGAAATATCTTCCTTCTGTAGATACTGCCAAACCTCCTGAGAGGTTTGCTCTACATTGCTGGTGACTTCGTTTTAGGGGGCTGACATTACGCTTGCCTTTTTTATGATATTTGCTTGTTGCCTTTACAGCCTTAAAAGCATGTTTAGCAGTCCCCAATTTGTGGAGTCTTTATCTAACTTCCAGCAACTACTTCAAGAGGGCATTTTTGATCTCTCCTTTTTGGGAGTGAATGCTGAAGAATGTAGGACTTTAAGGAAGCTTATATTACTCAATTTGACAAAATTTAGATGGGTGGAGTACTACACACACTTAAAGGTATGAAATGATCATTACCACCTTGTGCATGTACGCTCTAAAAGCTTATGAGATATGCATTTGGAGGAATCTTTTTTCCTAGAAAAAACTTTCTTCTGCTTGAATTATTAATTAGAGGCTTGGATGTAAGTTGTGATTAATCTCTTACTTCAACTTCTTTAGGATGTTAGCTGTAAACAGATCACAGAAGGAAAGAGAATGACTACCAGGCAAAAAATTCCTGGATTTTCCAATTCAGAATCCCTCAAGAGGACTCAAGATGGCCAGAATCAGAACTGTCCTGGTTTGTCTTCTTCCACATTTCTGTGAAGCAAAAATATATAGATCTGTAGTACTTAATAATCAATCTTTCCTCTTAATCATCTTTACCCTTTTTTCCCTTTTTTACTTGTTTGGTGTCTCCTTACCTTCAATGTCGTATATTTATTATATCACCTATACACACTTTTTTCATTTTTGAGGAAATAAGCACACTAATTATTGCTGACAGATGTTTGTGATGTTTTGAAAAAGAAATGTTTGATGTGGTTGAGCTAGTCACTAAATTCTCTCTCCTTGAGGCATTTTCTCAAGTTGCCATAACTTGAGTTGTATTACAAGATGCAGGAAGCTTCATGTTCATGCTCATCTGCATAATTATCTGGTGTTGATTTCAATATGGCTCAGAAATCAATAAGTCTACAAGGTTGGAAGTGTGAACATTATAAATAAGTATTTTTCTTTACTTGGGAGGTTAAACCTGTGATGCCTTTTCCCCTCCTATTTTTGAACACCTTAGTTGTTTGTTTACATTAAAATGTTGAGTATACGTTAAGAATGATAAAGAAATGTTAAAAGTGAAAAAAAAAAGGTCACCAAAAGTGTCAAATAACCTTTGAAAGATGCACATATATTTGTATCTTGTAGTTTGTTTGAATTCAGATTAAGTCTGCCATTCACAAATTATTAATTTACATTGACTTGAATCTATGACCTGTCAAGGACCAAGGTAGTCAAATTTAAATTGCATAAGCAACGCTGGAAGTATGGTGCTGTTGGAAAATGGGATGTTCTAATCAGTCAATTATATGAAACTGAAATATGGAATTGAGGAAACTATGGAAAACGTGTCTTAATCATGACATATATAATTGGTTGGACTTCAAAGGGTGGATATATCATAGCAAACATAATTGTGGGAGTGTTAGATATGTACCTTTATCAAGGTCAATTTGGTTAGAAAGTAAAGGTCATCCTATGTTGGGACATTATTTTCATGACAGCGCCTGAATTGAAACATGGCCACTGTCTTATGAGCAAGGGAATAAATCAATAGATTTTGTGATACTCTTACAATGCACATGATATACTCTTTGAAGGATTCCAAAATTTTGTTAATGTTCTAATAATCATAAGATGAAATTTGTGTTCCTGTATGATGATTTGACTTATCATCATTTTAATTCCAGTGAAACCATACATTTAAGTTTCGATATGCGATTGAGATAAATTGTCGATTTAGTCGTAACAATCACCAAGCGTTCAACTATTACTTTCCACCAGCTAATGTGTTCCTTCGAGTTGGAAACATATTTTGGAATCATGACAACAGCCATGTATTATGCTTGTAGTCTTTTGAGGGAGTTCTTAGTGTCTCAACAACTTGATATAATGGGATCCGCATGGAGAAATTTGATTTGTGTATGGGAATTGATGTTTGAGAAAATCAGGTTAAGATATGAGGGTGTGGAGAAGAGGCCTAATAATGGAACTTGCTGACAAGGCATAATTATAGTTTGTTGACATGCTTGCTTTTGTCTATATGTTATGCATCTTTTTGAGCTGATGCTTATGTTCAAGTACTCATATTTCAAGCAATATTAGATATTGTTAAAACCTAACATATCTCCATTGTCAAAAGATCACTGAATCAGTTAGCTATAGAGGCATATGTGGAGCTCTTAGTTGTCCTTTTACTTTGATGTGATATGAACAATTGGGTTTTAAGTTCTAGAAAACTTAGCTATTCACCTTCGTAATACACTCACATATCAAAGATATGCACACATATGTATAGATTCTTGTATATAACTACTATATGTAACGCTTCTGCATTCATATTTGGATTTTGGAAATTGAACATGTTGTACCTATTCCTATCGTTTTGTGAGACCAATTTCCATGTTAACTGGCTAGCTTGGACTAAGAGACTCATTCACTGATAAAAGTTAAATATGACCGACCAAGTGATGCAAGTTGTTGGTCATGATATTGAGCTTTTAGATATGCATATTATCAGATTGTCGGGTAAAATAATGGTTTGTAATTTGTAAGTTGATTTTGTGTTATGCTGCTGTAAAATTCAGAGCTGAAAGAGAGCATGAGAAGCCCAAAAAGAATGTGCAAATCTGGGAGCACAAATCTTCTTCCAAGAAATCCGCCTCAGCTGAATTCTAGTGATGCAGGCTCCAAGTTGACTGATGATACAGATGATTTCATAGACAACGATGGGGCTTGCTTCAGTCCAAGAAGCTTTTTTGCATCTCCTCCTGATAGGAGCTCCATGATGGTTCCTTTGCAATTCAGTGATGATAGTACTGATCATGACCTGTTGCTGGATGTGCCTCGCAGTGCATCGTTTCCTGAGGCAGAACTACTTTATCATCCTTGGAAACAGAAGACAGTCCAAAGCAGTACCCAAGCAGGGAGTGGAGTCGCCCAAGTTGAAGAGTCTCTCTCCAACTTTCCATCCAGTGTCAACAACAAACAACCAAAGCACCGGTAGTAGAATAAATATCACATCTTTCCGTTAAATATAACTGAAAAACTAAACTTTCGAATGATGGGTGTTACAATTTGAACTTCTATCTCTTCCCATCATTTGGTTTCCTATAATCATGTTTCAGTCTACTTTTTAGTAAGCTGAAAGCTGACATTTGCCATTGAACTTAGCTTGGGCTGGTTTCTTTCTTGTATAGCCTGGCAAGAGAATTGTAATGTAACTCAAGAGTGCTAAAGTTCTCTCTCTAGCAATGGGAGAATGGAATTGCAGGAATTTGTATGTATTGCCAATAAATTCAGTGGTGCTGCACAACACATCCTATGTGACTGAGGCTGTTTTATGCAAAACTCCGTTGCTCATTGTTGAAATCTGCATCGCAGATTCTCTCACTTTTTTTTCAGTGTTGTGCAGCCTCAGATCCTAGAATCTGCATCAATGTGAAGTTTGATGAATTCTAGTTTTTTCTTTTTTTTCTTTCTCCCTTGGTGCACTTGAGGAATTATCTCCACAGAAACCAGATGGACTCGGATTACCTACAGAATCTTCTGTTGTTATGGTTCAGCCTGACTCTTATGCAGTGTTTCAAACTTTTGATACTTAAATTGCTTAGATCGTTTAGCAACTCGGACAGCAGTGAAGAAGCTACATGGAGAAGCATGGGGCAATAGTTGGATGGCTCAGGTGCCTCTTGCTAATGGAAGGCCATTGTTAGGACTAGGAGTGGTTTCATCTGGATGAGTTGATGAGGTGGCAAGGCTTCTTGGATGAGTTTGCCTTATGGATTCTCTTGTAGGCCGTGGAAAGAATTGCGGCTTGGATGGCAGCTTTTCTTGAGCTGGGCATCAATTGTGAAGCAGAGAGCCAAAATAATGTTGTTCTTGGTTGCTCTAATCATCCTACAGAATGGTGTGGTGGAATGATCATGTTCCAAGCCAAATTGTGCGAGTTATTTGAATATATTACTGTTCCAAGCTAAATGGCAGCACACTCAAGTAGTACTGGAATTTTTGTTGCAGTGGACACTTTGGGCGTGCTATTCTTCACTACATTTCAAGGTGCTCTATTGTTGGAACGCTCAAAGGAAAAAAATAGACAACCTCAACAAGGAAGTCCCAAGTCATGGAACTCAACCATCAAACCATGACTTGGTTGGTAAATAATAATTGATAAATATTCTTCAAAATTTTTGCATGTGCATCAATCAAATTATTGTTTGATTGATAGATAAATGGAGGCCATCTTTTTTTATCAATCTGCAATCAAACCATGCAACATGTGAACCACACTATGCCTCCCTTGACTTGGAGGTCCTACTACATTAAAGTGATTTGATCCTCCGTAACATAAGATCCCCCATGTTTGAAATGCAATGTCTTAGCAACCTAAAAATAACGTATAGCATAAGGATTTGAGATTATTGACCACATACTGCCAATCTTATTCTTAATATATTTTGCAGATAACGTGATACTTTATCATGATTTTATATTATTTATTATTATTATATCTAGATTAAATTATATTATTATATTATAATACGATTAAATTATAAATAACTATAATACTATAATATCATAATGATAATATGTCATATGATAATTATTACAATATCATATTTGTTTAATATCATAATTATAAATATTATGAAACACGATATCACATTATAATAATATAGTTTTATAATATTAAATTATATTATATTAAATATGAAAATAACATTAAGCATCATCCTTGGTTGAGGGGTAGTTTCGTTTTCAAATCACTCTCAGGTTCACTGCTTAGGGTGATTTTAGATACCCATCATCGAGTTGGACGATGGTTCTAGATGTGAGATTGACATAAGATGACAACCGTGTAGAATCATTGAAGTACAATCAAATACAATAATCTCATTACTTTATCTAGGTCACTGGTGATCCTGAATGGATCATTCCTACGAAACATTACCTTATAATTCAACAGTCATAAATCACTCTCATCGTTGGAATCACAATTCAATTTAGTGACCTCATATATGTCCTTAACAACTAATATTTGGGATCACCCAAGATGACGATTTTGGATGAGATTTATGGACCAAAATATTCTTGTCCATAAAAAAATGCTAGATATTAGTTTCATATTAATATAATATATTAGTATTTTAATATTATAAGATTATATTATAATAATATAACAAAATATAATGTTATAGTGTTATAATTTTATTTAATATAATATTATAATATTTTTATAATATGATATTATGATAGAGTATAATAATTGATGTGGGCTAAAAAAGTCTCCGCATAAATCGGCTGATGTGGGCAAATAAATTGTGCCTACGTTTGGGTTGCGACCGACCTTTACGAGTCGAAGGATGCCTCACTAACTTACTGCTTCGGTATCTCTGACCGAGCTTCGTCAACCGAACCTCAGCTTCTTTTGCCGAGTCTCATCTCCGAGTCAAAGCAACTGGACCTCAACAGTCAGGAGTCATCCGACCGATCCTCCCCTTCGCCGACCTTCAGCCTACACCGAACATCTCGGTCATTAGATCAGTAAGAATCACAAGAATCTTGGAATTCCTTTCCGAAATGGTTCTTCATAAACGAAAGCAGGAGCCAGATAAGTCTCCCTCTCTTCATGATCTATAGGATCACGAATCCCCTTGATAAGGTATACATCAAAATCGGTCTTATCATCCTCCAACTTCCACAACTCCTCTCCAAAAATTAGGTGATACCACACCATCCTTACTGCCTTTTAAACATCGGGTCCTAGGACCCCTCAAAAAACACACACAAAAACTCCTCATTGACTCCATAACATTTCAGAACCCTTCTATGGAATCTCCTCTCTCTCAAAAACCTTCTTCATATTATCTATGGCCAAGGATCTCCACAGACTTGGGCGCCGGAGGGTCCTTTGTAGGGATCAGCCACCTCAGACCCTGCTTGAGGATATTGTTTTGCAGGTTTACCAAGACGGGAGGATGCCATCGGGATTCATACGAGCATCGCCACCTCATCCCAAGTCGGAGAACGAAAATCCGCAGCAACAGATTGACGCTAGAGGAAAGGCCTCAAGTCCTCAAAACTTGATAAATCCTAGGATAAAAGGTTCAAAAGACAAGGACACCATCCTAAAAGGTGAACCACAAAAGAGTGGTCATAGATGCCCCTGACTAGGCCGCCTCTCAAATGCCCGATCTTCCGATTAAAGTTGTCATCCACTTCAACTTGAAATCATTCAAGTTCCAAGGACAGAAAATGTCTGCGCAGACCTTCTCTCAAGGTTGATCACCACCGACTCCACAGATATAGAGCAAAAGTTTCACCTTGAAGTCCTAGAGAAGCCCAGCATAGCGGACACTGATTCGGTGATGTGGCTCAAAACCAAGCCATCATGGATCAACCCTATCTTGGCATATCTCAGAGATGGATCTATTCCTACGAATAGAAAAGAAGGTAGGAGGCTGAAAATGTAGTCTGCCCACTACGTCCTGCACGATAGGCAGCTCTACAAGCGTTTCTTCTTCATGCCGCTATTCAAATACCTCAGACCATCAAAGGTTGACTATGCCCAATGAGATGTTTGACTTGACCGTTGAAGACAAAAAATACTTAGATAGTTAGTTATATACAAACAGATAAAATCGAGATCGAGGTATAATAAAGTAAAGATAGAGCTTACCCCAGGAATCGATGCTGCTAAGTTCAGCATTGAAAAGGGCATCTTCGATCAAAAGAACTCCAACCAGAGCGCCTTGCTGCTGGATAAAGTTTTGAGGTCATCGATATCTTACCTCGATAACCTAGGAGCTTTGTTCAGATCCTCCGAAAATGTTCCCAATGATCGAGGGAAGTGGTACCCGCCGCTCCAATGGACAATAACAAAGTGGGGCTTCCATCTCTTGATAGAGGATGAAACCCCTGAGACCCTCTTAAATGTCCTCTGGGATCTGATGTAGGGCCAGAAGGAGTTCTTAGGAAATACAATGTTATGGCACGCTTGGAACAGTGGCACCATCGCCGTCACCCCCACAAACTGGCATATGGAGATGAACCCCATGATGTGTCGCCAGCTGTTCGGAGCCACCGCTGAAGGGCAGATGCCGTAGAACTTCATCACCCCCTCGATAATTGGGTGAAGAGGAAGGCGGACGCCTGCCTTGAAGCACTCCTCATAAAAGAAGGTCCCGGACTCCAGTTCATCCGAGACCCTCTGCTCAGAATATGACACTCGCAGATCATAGTTGCTAGAGATCTAGTATTTACGACGGATTCTCTCCAAATCCGCTGGAGTCATCGTCGAGGCTATATGAGTTGGGTGCTCCATGTCTTCGGAGCGAACGAAAACAGAGCTGACCATGATACTCTTCTACATGCTTAGTCTCAGAAGGGAGAATAGTGTCAAGAGTTTGAAAAGACAGAAGGGAAAGGCATTGGTCTCCCCCTTTTAAAGCCACCGTATGAAAGGGCATGACATCATTAGTGAGAAACCCTAGGGGTTGTGGGCCTTCGGTTCAAGTGCCATAATCTCCAACTCCGCCACATGTCGTTCTATCGACCGCCCTTGATCGAAATTCGAAAAGGCTCCTCTCATTTGACAGGATGAAATGATAGCACGCTGGCTCGACATTTATGGCATCATTATGCTGCCTCTCTCCAAATTCAGCCTTTGCCAATGGAATTTGGCCACCAGGATTCTACTTGCTAAGTCCGAATGTAAACTTCGAACTAGGGAGTTAGGGGGATAAGTGATGCAGGGTAAAAAGAACTTCGCATAAATCAGTTGACATGGGCAGACAAATTGAGCCCATGTTTGGATTGCTGTCGACCTTTATGAGTCGAAAAATGCCTCGCTGACCTACTGCCTCAATATCTCCGCCCAAACTTTGCCAACCGAACTTTGGCCAACCAACCATCGACTTCTTTTGTTGAGTCTCACCCCTAAGCCAAAGCAATCGGATCTCAATAGTCGAGAATCACCTGACCGATCCTCCCTTTGTCGACCTTCGGCTCGCCTCGAACATCTTGGCCATCAAATCACTAAAAATCACAAGAATATCGAAGTTCTTTCCCCAAGTAATTCTTTATAAATGAAAGCGGGAGTCAGATAAGGCTCACCCTCTTTATGATTTGCAGGATCACGAATCTCTCTGATAAGGTATACATCAAAATTAGCCTTATCATCCTTTAACTTCCACAACTGCTCTTTGAAAAGCAGATGATAGCATACCATCTCTGTTGCCTATTAAACACCAGGTTCTATGACACCTCAAAAAAAAACACACACAAAACTCTTCATTGACGCCATAACATTCCATAACCCTTCGTTGGAATCTCCTTCTCTCAAAAACCTTCTTCACATTATCAGTGGCTAAGGATCTCTACTGACTTGGGTGTCGAAGGGTTTTCTGCAGGGCTCAACCACTTCAAACCCTACTTTGGATGTTGTCTTGCAGGTTTATCAGGATGGAAGAAAGCCATTCGAATTCGTACAAGCATCGCCAACGAAAATCCACATCAATAACAATATAATAATTTATAATTTAATTATGATTATAATATATTATATAATAACATAATATCATAATTTAGTGTAAATATTATATTAATAAAAATATGAATTAATAATAAATTATCATGATGATTATATTAAGAATAGTTTTAATAGTATATGGCCAATAATCTTAAAATCCTGTCATACATTATAAATATTTAGATATATATAATGCGGAACATGGTGAAGAATGCTCCTAAATCATTAAGGTTAAAACCGAATGAGGAGAAGAGATACATCTAAATAACCGTAATAAAGTTATTTGGACCGGCAAACGTTCCAAAAAGCATCCCTATTTATACATTTCGACTTTTCAAATGTCAAAACACCAACCAATCAATTCATGAGAAGAGTTCAACCCCAGTCCCGATCCCAGCCAAGGCCAATAGGAAACCCTCCCTACTCGCTCCCTGCCAAGCGGAGCGCCGGTAAAAAGCCCAACCATTCTTCCCTATCCCTATGTTTGAATGGAGAGAGAATTAGGAAGGAAAAAAAAAATAAAAATAATAAAATAAATAAAAAAATTTATTTTATTTAGATGAAGAGAAAAAAGTTGAAAGGAAAAAAAAAGAAAAAAAAAAAAAAAAGTAGTGGACTCCACATAAAAGTTTTTCATCGAAATCATAAAAATTTCAAAGAAAAAAATTTAAAATTACTTTTTTTCTTCATTCCAATATGATCATTCCAAAAAAATAATCGATGCATATTATAATCATCTATAATAAAAATATTATCATTATAAATTATCAACTTTTCTTTCTTCTCTATTTTTTTTTGCTCATTCAAATAAAAAAAAATATATTTTTTTTCTTTAATTTTTTCCATTTTTTTATTTATTTATTTATTATTTTTTTTTTTTCCACTTTTTTTCTCGATCCAAACAGAGCATTCGCGTCTATTCCCAAGTTCCAACTTCCAAGCCGGGCGACGCGCTTCCATTAACGCAAGCCCTTGCCCCGGAAGAACCGTCCAGCTAAAATGCCCAGAGTCAAAGGAAAACAAAAAGGCCACAGCCCACTCCTCTTGCACCCAAAATAACACTCCCACAGTTCTCAACATTCCCATTGGTTAATATGTTAGTGGGGTCCATTGTGGTAAATAGGAGACCCCCGTTTGACCCGCCCCACCCCTTCCAGAGTTCCCACGTCCGCTCCCATTTCTTCTCCCGGGGATGCCGTTCCCTCGAGGGAGAAAAAAAAAAAAATCTCCCTTTTTCTTTATCTTTTCCATTGCTACGAAGGGAACCTCCGCGGACGAAGGCGGTGCCATGCTTCGGCGGTCCGGCCTGGCACACGCCACTGCGGCGGTGGCGGAGCGGGCGCGCTCCACTCGCAAGGCCCTCTACCGCTTCGCCCGCCCCCAGGCATTCGCCTGCCCCGCCGATGCCGAGGCCGCCGCCGTCCGCGCCATCCGCAACGTCGCCTACTTCCGTTTTCACTACGCCCTCGTCCTCTGGGTCCTACTCCTCGCCACCCTCTTCCCCGCCCGCCGAGCCTCCATGCTCTTCCTCATGGCCACCTCCAAGGTCGCCCTCTTCTACGGCGCCCTCCTCCGCGTCTTCCCTAATTCCGCCCTCCTCCGCCGGATCCTCGACCGCCGGCTCGTCCTCGCCCTCTTCCTCATCGTCATTGTCGTCGAGCTCGCCCTCACCGACGCCATCAGGCATCTCCTTATCGCCCTTTCCATCGGTGTCCCCCTCGTCCTGCTCCACGCCGTGTTCAGGGTCAGGGACGATCTCGTGGCCGGCGACGAGGTCGCGGCCGCTGGCGAGGCGGCGCCGCTCTCGGAGAAGAAGGAGAAAGAGGAGGCCGATCTCGAATCCGGATTCAAGTGATCGACTCGGCGACGCGTTACATATAAGAGTACATTTTTCTTTTTCATATACATTTTTGGATTGTAGGATCTTTAATAATTACTGATGGAGCTCTGATACGTGAAGTGAGATATTGTTACTGTTACATAGGATGAAATTTTTCATGATTACGAAATCAATTTTATCTTCAAATTATAGTTTCAGATTGAGATCCAAAAACTGGATCTAGTTGAGATGGTTAGGTGTACTTGGTTTTTGATATTGTTATTTGTTACTTAATTTGTTGGCAATGCTTATATATGGCTTCTCATTCATAGCTTCAAGTCTATTTTTCTGTTGATTAAATTGTTATCGAGGATGATGATGATGATGCTTGTATTGTGTTTATGGACTTTGATTTTATTTGGTGGAGGAGATGTTGGTCATAGAGAAATAAGTTTTAATATGGTAGTAATCTTTGATTAGTTTTGAGAATTAGATATGTAAGCCAGTTACAGTAGGAATGCTACCCTAATTTGCTTGCAGTTTAGTTGATCAAAATTGTTAGGAGAGTTTTGGATGCTTCTGATGGGTAGAACTTCAGATGTAGGAGGTTTGTTTGGTTGTTTCTTTTGCCTAGCAATGAATAAATATGAGGATGGTGAAGTTTATGTTGATCAATGATAACTGAGCTCAGACTGAGTGCTTGTTTCCATCTTGAGAGTGAGTGTTGAGTAAGAACTAAAAAGGAATGATGAATCTGTCCAGGGTTCCTTATTTGTCTCCAACTAGTGGAGTGCAAATGCTATGAACATGAATAAAGGTCTAACTTTGATAGGGAAGAATTTTTTATTTTTATTTTTTAACAATAAGATTTCAACCTTCTCCAGCAACATAAAATTGATGTTTCACCTACATATTAACAGAAAACAAGCAAAATACCTGCTTAAAGTTTTCCTGGATTTCATATTAGCAGCATAATGTACCTACTGACATAATTTTTTTCCTAACAACAATAGTAAATAACAACAAAGCCTTGATCCCAAACTAATTGGAGTTAGCTATAAATTATTTCTTTTCTCCTAAAACAAAAGTTTAGAATGCCCTCTCAGTTAATTTAAGCCTGTCTCCGCACTCCTGAGGGCCTTAAAATTTAAGGACATCATTTGCAGAATTGTGCTTTCCTACTTCATTGCTGTATTAAATGGTAATGCATCGAGAGCAAAGATATGCACCATATATATCACAGTAGAATTTTTTGCAAATAATGCAGGCCATTGTTTTTCTTTCCGAGAACTCTAGATTATACATCAGAAGTCTTGAGTTAGTTTTAGGATGATGGAAGGTAAGCGACGTTAAGCAGTTCTCCAGTAAAAGAAGAGCAGCTACATAATGCATTTGTCTGGATTTCCCTATGAATTCTGGACAAACCTCCCCTTACAGTCACGAACGATCACCAACTACTTAAAAACCTGTAAACTATTCTTCTTCTCCTTCTGGTTCTGGGCTTACAAAATAGAAGTTTTAATGCATTGAAAACTTGAAGGTTAGCACGTTGAAAGCATTTATAATTTATTCTAACTGATGCTTGGTGCTGGAATCACAGGGCATGGTGGTTGCTTTGAGACTCTTTTTTATTTTTTATTTTTTCACTTTGCATGGATTTCATCATTGATGCTGCTTTTATAATCAACAGCCTAGTCTAAGCCTGGATGCACACAAAAATTGCACAGGCTTTTTACCTAGACTCGGTTAGATCCAAGAGCTCCTGCGAACAACCATCTTAGTTTTTTTTTTTTCAGAGTCATATTTAGTATGCGTACCCACAAAGCTATAATAAACACAAAGAAGTAGGTTGTTGCCAACTCCATTACGCAAATGAGGCTCTGTTCATCATACTGACATGCTACGGAACCTTGCGAGCCACCAACCACATCACCAACAATTCGTCCATGTGATTGACAGGCAGCAACTTTGCGTTGCCATGAGGTTTTGTCCTCTGCTTCAATGTACCAGCAGCATGCAAGGTACTCCTCTTAATCTCGGGGCATAGGTCATTTTACAATGGTGGAGATGTAGTTGTTCTTCCCGTAGCAAATTTCTATGTCATTTCTGTGGTCAGATAAAGCCATTGATGCTATACATGTAACTTGATTCATGTTGGAGTTGTAGGTCAAATTGGCTTTATTTGAAGATGGCTGCAGTTTGCGAGAAACTACCATGGTGATGACTGATGAGCTTATCTCTCTTTTTTAGTGCTTGTAGGATGTAGTGAAGGTAATGCACAATTATATACAGTAGGCAAGTAATCTGATGAGTGCTCTTCATGCTTTTAATGTATAATGAAGAAAAAAAAAAGAGAGATATATTTAATAGGAAATGAAGATTATATTTAAGAGGAAAGAAAAAGGAAGTAAGACAACTCGGGCAATCACTTTCATGGTAAATTTCTATATGTTTGTTTGAAAGTCTGGCCAAATTTGGCCAAATTTGCTTTCCAACTTCTGTAAGTTCTTTTGACATGTGATAGGTCTTTAGTTATTTTGGCACTAATATCCAAGAACCTTTTATTCTATAACTCAAGCTCGCCACTTCAGGGAATGGAAAGGAGGGATCGGAGGACAAAGTTAGGTACAGCTTGTGACTTGTTAGGCACCAGATTCTTATGTTCATGGTTCTCTTAGGCTTATATAGAAATAATAATAATAAATATGTGTCACTTATCAAGTGAGATGAATATTGTACAGTATTATTTTATTTGGTAAGCGTAGAATCGGATGGCAAACGCTTAATGCGCCGCACCTAAATTTCTTTTGAGGAGGGAAAAACAAGAAGAATATATGGCAAAAATCCATCATTTATGAGACCAAGAGCTCTTTTAATAAGGTATCTACTAACTACAAGTACAAGTTTCATTATTTGACTTTGAGATCCTATTGGTCTGCTTTCATTGTCAAAACTAGGTACATATTTCCTGGCAAAATTAATAAAATCGTAGTAGAGATGACTATTAACATGGCTGCATCTGCTAACCAGAATAAGATCACTGTAGCTTACTAATGATCACTATTTTCGAGCAATTTTATCATAAAATAACCATATTTGGCATGCTACATCATAATAATTTAAGATCTCTAGATATCTACGATTAAACTATCTCGTATGCGATGAGATACCTTATGATACTAAAAGTATCCCTGATATATTTTATAAGTACTATAATAATTTATCATTATTTCGTATATAACTATAATAATTACATTAAATTATAATATTTTATAACAGTATAATATAATAATAATTATATTATATTACTATAATATAATAATGATAATATTAAATTATGTTGCATTAATATGAAAATAATATCAAATATTTTTATGTAGATGAGTGTCATTTTAGTTCCTAAATTTCAAGTCAAAATCTTTATTTTGGGGTAATCTTGGATATTCAGCCTCATTAATAGGCATAAAATCACTAGGTTAGGTGGTGATTCTAAAGGTAAGGATGATTTGAGATTATCGTTATATTCGATCACTAAGATACAATCAAATATAATGATTCCATTACCTTCATTTAGATCATTGATTATCCTAAATGGATCACCCTATCCCATATATGATAAGATAGAAAAATCATCAATCCTTTGAATAGCTAGAAGTTATACTAGAGGTTTGTTGTAACTATTGATTCTTATTCCAAGTGAGGCTAGAGAGTTATGAGCATTATAGTCATTAGTGCCCCCACACCCTACATACTGAGACTAGTTCAAACTTAAGCATTTTGTTTGTCAAGTTGCTATATGTCAATTTGAGCATCAAATTGTCTCGGTGTATGCTAAGACTAGCTGAAAATTCAATAATGAATATTACTATTGGGATAGTTTTGGACAATGATGCCATTACTCAAAACATTGCTTAAAAAAGTCACTCAGGTACTTGGTATTATGACACAGTTCTTATAAGAAAGGAACTTAGGTGTGGTGAGCTACCCTTTGATTTCATCTCTCTCTTCCTTTTTTTTCTCTCTATCACCACTTGATGCTTACATGAAAGGCTAAAATGGCGCTAAAAAAGAAAAAGAGATAAAGAATAACACACCACACCTAAGTTTCATACTTATTATAATGCCATCACAAAAGAAGAAATGATGATAAACTACACTAGTTAGAGTGAATTTTTGGATGACTTTCTTTTTCTGTTAATCATTTTTCTTTTGATTCACAACCTCTTTTCGATCACGGTCAAAATTTTAAGGGTAGGATTCCAATTACTCACGTAGATTATTCATTGATTCATTGACAACTTTTTTGGGATAAGTTAATAAAATATATTTAAAAAATTATTTTAATCCCTCATCAAACCTTGGTTATTTATTAACTTTTAAGCTTGCAAAACTTTTTTTTTTCTTTTAACAAAGAGAGTTGCTATGGAGCTTATAAAGAAAAGCTACCATCATATTTGGTAGTATTGTAACTTTTTAAAAAAATTTAAAATAAATAAAAAATTGAGAGAAACAAAATATTTGGTGAAACAATTCTTCTTTAAATTTTTAAAAAATATTTAGCTTTAAAAAATTATTAAAAATATTTTATATTTTAAAATTATAATTTTTCTTGCTGCCACAATCATCGTTGTTGAATTATTATTATAGCCACCACACTGCCTATCACATTGCTAACGCCATCACAACCATCACATTATTAATATCCATGTCACTTGTGCTTATAAAATTTTATGTTTTCTAACTATGAAGGTTGCTAAACATGTTTATATTTCGCAAATAATAGAATCAGAATTTTGCTCTCCACATTCTAATAATCAGAAATGATGTTTTTGGCATTCCAAGAAGTATGAGAAGGTTGGTTCAAGCCATGGACTTGGTGCGGTCATGGCAGGGCTAGGGTATAAAATGATAGAAAAGACTTTGTATATCGTATCCGATGCAGTAAATCTTAGGTGAGCTGCATCGTCTTTTTTTATTGGTCCATGTGCATCCTATATGGCTTTACGATATCTATTCAAAATGTTAAGACAGCTTTACGACATCCCAATGAAAAAAAATTACGATATTCTAGTTGTAAAATTATGACACTATACTTATAAAATTACAACATTCGTTCAGAAAGCTAAAAAAAATTACAATACCCAAGTTATAAATTTACGACATCATAGTTATAAAATTACGACATCTATTCAGAAAATATGTCTGTACACAAATTTTTTTTTTTAAAAAAGCTGAATAGGTATTAATGCACGTCATATCAAAATTTAAGATGACATCCTAGTTATAAATTTACAACACCGTAGTTATAAAATTACGACACTTATTCAGAAAACGTGTCTATACACAAATTCCAAAAAAAAAAAAGCTGAACGGGTATTAATACATGTCACGTCAAAATTTAAGATGACACACCAATTGTAAAATTATGACACCGTAGTTTTAAAATTAAGACGCCCATTTAGAAAGCCAAAAAAAATTACGACATTCCAGTTGTAAATTTACGACACCATAATTATGAAATTACGACACCCATTCAAAAAACTTGGTCTGTACACAAATTTTTTAAAAAAAGCTGAATAGGTATTAATGCACTTCACGTCAAAATTTAAGATGGTATCATTGCTATCTCATTTCGTCTCATTACATCAAGCCAGGTAGGATTCATGTGGATCAATAAAAAAAAGCAGTGCACTTCACATAGAATTGTTGCATCGGAGGCATACAAAGACTTTTTCTAAAATGCTAGTCGTCTTGTAACATGCATTATTGATGGCTTTTAGATATCAAAACTGGGTTGAGTCCCAAAGCCTTTTCCTTGAACAAGACTGCCTGATTATAACGTGTCTAAAGGATGGCCATCTGGCAAGTCACATGCGAGAACTATCAATCCATACGATCAATGTATGCTTACTATACTGGATGGCAGTGCAAGACTTTTCTTTGATATTTAATAAATTGATATTAATAGACCAGGCCTTTGCTCATAGCCAATCGGACACCCAAAAAATCCAACCAAAGCCTTGTATGCGCTTCTAATCTCCTAAGAGGAGAACTGGGCCGCAAACGTAAAATGTAATCAGACTGAACCATAATAATTTATTTAAATCATAAATTAAAATAATAAAGTTTAAAACAAGTAACATTTAAATTAATTATATCTAATCACTCTAAAACATTTTTTGATATGGAGAGTTATTCTCAAACAAATAATAATCTATTTAACTCAAAAATTGAGAGGATAGAGTCAAAAATAAGTAACATTTAAAATAATTGCATCGATTTATTATAAAAAATTTGCTCGAGGTATTCTTAAACAATGGACAGAAATTTCAGTATTAAATTTAGAAGGCCTATCTCAGTTTAAATATTTTTAATTTGAGATTAGATCCAATCGGTTTAGTTGCTAGTTTGTATATATTTTTTTATGAATGCAAATTAAATTTATTAGTTTCTTTATCTATCCGGATGTATATATATATATATATATATATATATATATATATGTACCTATAAGATAATGTTCAAAAGAATATAAACTGTACATATAGAATTTATAATAAAGATTATAAATTATGAGATCCAAAATTGTACATTATGGTTCGATTCTTTAAATTTTCCTAGTCGATGCATAGACAGGACTGGACACTGTCGAACGCCGATAAGACTAGCACACATTGCATATCTTTACTTTTGTAGTGAGCAGCTGATATTTGGATAAGTGTGTGGATGCTCGTTATTGTAACGATGCATTGGATGACCCACACAGAGATCCCATATAGATATTCTATATAGTATCGATGGATGATCTCTAATGACGGTGGTGCGAGTGATCCTTTGACTTATCTTCATTGCACCTCATGCGTGGAATATCATACTTTGACGACATACAAACGTTGCTCTAGCCACGGATGATAAATATAGTATCGATTGGGTATAACATGATGCACATGAAGGTAGTATTTGATCAAGATATGATTCGTCTCTCTTGATAGAAGGGGTTAAATCCTACGGCCACTTGATGGATTAAATTGACGGTTAAATCCTTGCAAGGTTGAGTTAGAATTCGAAATAGTTTTGAAGTTCTAATTCATGTGAGTCAATTTTTCTGAGATCAAGTAAATAAAGATCAATTATATTGTTGACACATTCCATACCACTGATTGATCTGGGATATGTGACGAAGGGATTGAATCGTGCGTTAACCATTCATGGACTGGTGTTGATAACCACGTTAACAAAACCCTTAACACTTGGGTGGTCATGATGCTTTGCTAGAGACCATTCATGATCTATAATCATAGATTCTTTGACTTAATCAAAGAGCTGATTTGGTTAAAAAATTAACTTGAATAAGGTGTTGATAGTCATCCGGGTCAATATTAGGGACATATTATTACCAACGTATCAAGGGACCTAATGGGTCACACGCATTAAGAAGATTTTGGATGAAGTTAAAATGAGAATTAAGTTGGACTTAATTCAAATTAGATGATCAATTAATTAGGATTGGGTTTGACTCAGTCTTAATGAGAGAATATGAAATTGATGAATAGGATTCATCATAGAGGAAAGAATTTTATGTTCGAGAAATAGACCTTTTGTACATGTGATGTACATATAAAATTCATTAATTAGATACTCAATTAGGCTTGTTCCATATGATGGATGGCTTAGATTAATTGAGATTAATAATATAGTATTTAATTGGGTCCATTTGTTGGCATGATTTGATTTATGGAAACCCAATTGAGCCGAGGGCTAAGATCGCCACATGGAAGATGGATCCATACTCATGACATGACACATGTCCACATGATGGAGGAGGGAACACCCATGATTTGTGGCGTTATCATGAAGCCAAATCTAACGTTGTGGGATAACTAGTTTCCTATTTTTTAGGAATGCAGTTTGGTTTCATTATAACAAATATCCTAAATTTGTTAAGATGATTTGTTATCAACTTGATATAGTTGAATGATTAGGTGGTTGAAACATCTTTATGTAACCACACAACCTTATAAAAAGGAGAGAGACACCCCCTTCAACAGACACGTCTAACTCCTTCCTTTTCTTTTTCTTTTGAATGTCTAACACCCACTTTCTCTCTCTAAAACATTCTTTCTCTCTAAGGCTCTCTAAAACATTCTTTCTCTCTAAGGCTAAGGACGTCCCTCTTTTGCTTGATTGATCAAGATTTGATCTTGATCAAGAAATTTTTCTTCATTTAGGAAATTAATTAAAAAAGAAAAGAGGCGCTAGCACCCCTCGTAAGAAGGTTATCATCAAGACATCATCCAAAGATCGTGGAAGGCCGGACGCGTAGTGGTAAATCGTTTACCAGCTTCATCAAGCTTCATCTCCAATAAAGAACATAAGTATGTTCTATTATTTAATAATGTGTTATTTTTTGTTAACTGAATCTGTTCCATAAGGATCTTATGTTTTGAGAATTAAATTTATATTTATTTTTATCTTTGATTGCGTGATATATGAATTTGATTAATATAAAATATACGTAATTCTCATCAGTGGTATCAGAGCCAATTGATAGGTACGATCAGACAGAGCATCAATGAAAACTCTCATCGGAGTCAAAACCAAGTTACAACTATTTTTTATTACTTATATCATAATCAAGTTACAACTATTTTTTATTACTTATATCCAGTCAAACCAATCAACCACACTCATTCATCTTGTATTTTATTATTTTATAAATACTAAAGATTTATTTGATACATTTCAATCTATATTCTTATTTGCATTCGTCATCAATATATTTAAAATATTTTAAAAAAAATTAAAAATCTGTACTACATAATTAGTCACCATAATCATTCTCGTTCTTTCCATCCCTTCCTTTCTTTCTTATCTTCTTATCTATTGTAATTATATGCTCTTCCTTTTCATCTACAATAAGAACAACGAAAAAAAGAATATTGAACGGCAAATGGTAGAAAATAAGTATACATTGCAAACAAGAGCAAGGGCGATCTTAAAAGGAAAATAAAAAAAATTAAATTTTTGAGATTTAAACGAATCAAACAACATCAATAACAAGAATATAATTTTGATTATAATTCAATAAATAGAGAAAATCAATAATTCCAATTATTATCACAATTGTTCAGTCCTAACATAAAGCTAAATGAATATAAATTATTTTAAAAAAGGTAAAACATATGTCTATCAAGAAATTATCTATATATTTTTAAAAATTTTCCTGGTTAACGAATTTTTTTGGCATAAAACTTTTGTTACAAGAATTATAAATGCCTCAACTCAAATATAAATTATTAAATAACGAAAACATGAATTGTCATATTATTTTCATATATATATATATATATATATATATTTTTAGATATGTATTTTCAAATATATATTAAACAAAAGTTACATACAAATGGTACAATTTTATAATTAAATATAACCTATTTTATTTATCTACACCTACGCTTCTACACGTGCCTTCGCTCAAATAAATATACATTATATATCCGCTGAGATGGAAGAAAAAAAAAAAAAAGTCCATGCATTTGGTCCGACCTTGATTTCTTAACGCCTCATCCTTTTGAACCTCTGCCCTAGCTTCCATCGTTGCCCTCGTCGACCTCAATCAACGGCGTCCCCCGCTCTCCGACCTCCATCCGAAGCCCCAATCGCCGGCCTACATCCTCGTCCTCCGCTGTTCCGCTTTTCCGCCGCCGCCGCCGCCGACCATCTTGCCCTCGCATCGCCGACCCTAAGGTATCCCCCTCTATCTCTCTTTTCCCCGTTCTTGGATTAGTATTGATTCTAATGCTAATCTATTTGTGGTGGGGTTTCTTGATTTCTTTAAATTTTTTTATGGAACCCTGGTTGCGTGCTATCTTGATGATATCGATCTTCCAACTGGATCTTCCATTTTATCATATTTTTCTTTACATGCTCATTAATTGTGCTTTGGTTTGCTATAAAACATCGATTAGTCTTATTCAATTATAAATGTGTAGCGTTTTGTTGACGATGAACACTGCCGTTCTGTTGTGGATCTTTGGCTTATGATAAATTGAAGGTCATTCATCATGAGAATACTATATCTACGAGGTTTATTTCTGGTTTCTGCATTAACGCTTGAGATGTTATATCAAAAATGTTTAGGAATGAGTTGAAGTATGCTGTTGTGAACATGCTAGTCCCCTTTTTTCAAAGCAGTATGAAAGCCCAGTCACCTCTGTGCAAGAGAAATTTTATGAGTTATGGTCATATTAATGGGTTCTTGTTATGTATGTTGTATATAATATCTGGATCTAAATGGGCACTTTGAGATGTTTGGAATGTCATTTTTTGTATTAATATTATTAGACTAGTTGTGATGTATGCACCTATGAATGTTAGTGTGTTTTTGCAAAGATGATCATATATGAATTTGTAGGGTTAACATGCTAAAGATATCTTTTTACAATAGAAGAAAACGTGAAAGAATTATCGTGTTACAAAATTTACACCCATAAACTTTGTTTGTTATATTGTAACATACATATCAATTAAATAATGCAGTGGTTGAATCAACTCTATATTTATGTGCAATATATCTGTTCTTCTATACTTCATTTTCTGTGTTCCAGGGCATAAAGTTTTTTAAGACCTGTCTTTATGTGGATTGAATGGGTGTTTTTGTTTATTTTCCTTGTATTTTTTCTGCATTTATTTTCTGAGTTTATGATATGAAATCTACACTAGATTTTTCTTTGATATTCTATGAGATAGGCTGTGCATATCTGGCCTGCCATGCTTGTCAACAAGAGGACAGGCCAAGCTGGGTCTTTGCAATCTTTAGTTAGACCATGCACAGCTCATAAAAGTGATTGATATACTTCATTATATGTAACATTTTGTTATAAAACACACCCCTATCTAAATCCCGCCCCTCTTTTAACTCTGCCCTTTCCCCTTATCTTCCCCACTCCTTCCTCACCCCTCCCTCCACCTTGCCCCCCCTCCCCACTCCTCTACTTCATTACCTCCTCATCACCAGCAGACACTACTGCCCACCATTGCATGCCAACCCCATAGTTTGGTCCACACCCCTTCTAGGCCCCCTTCTCTCTACCTTGTTTTTGCCACTGGATCCCTTATTTCCTTTGCTATCCATATAGATGTGGACTGTTGATTGATTAACCTGTGCCCTAAAATCAACCAGTTCAGATTGTCTCAGGCCTAGAAATTTGCCTTTCAGGCCAAGCTTGTGCTGAAGAAGTTAGTCCCAAGGCCAGTTGAGTCCATGCCAGGCTAGTTTGTCAGTTGCTGATGCTAATCCTTGACTTTAGCCATGAATTTCTAAGTCTACTACAAAATCTAGCCTAAAATATTTGATTTGATTAATTTCCTTGATTTTTAGAATTTATGCCATGAGGCCTTCTCTTATTTTATTTTACTAATTTTTTGCATATTAAAAAAGGATATGATTATTAAGCTGAATCTTACATAGATTCTTATTTTGGAGGTATGTTGCAAAATGACTGGATTTTGATTCATGTAGATACTTCCATGCTGTTTTATTTTTAAGTTAGGTAAATTCATTGTTTTCTTCTTTTGTCTTTAACATAGTTTTTCTTTAAAAGAAATAAATTAACTACTTTTGGTCATGATTCATGTTATTTTGAGCTTTGTACAACTTCTCATAGGAAGAGAAAGGAGAGGTCCTGAATCTCTATACTAATGATTTCACGTAGCTTTTATTATTTTGCTATCTATTCTCATATATATAATGTGCCTGCCATTATGTTCTGTCTGATATCATGCTGATATCTGCTTTTGTGTTTACCTATTATTAGTTGCCATTTTCCTATGACTTATTTAACTTTCTTGTTCGGTTCTTTGCGTGTGCCACCAGCTGTAGGAGTATGTTTTAGCATGACATAAAATTTAATCAAAACATTGTTGCATTATCATAGAGCAGTTTGTATGCATCTGTAATTCTGTTGGTGACTAGAGCATATAGCATACACGAGCTGAAATTTCCCGTTTCTTTATATTCATATAGTTTTTATATGGTTCTACACAAGATTTTAGGTACCAAAGCATAGTAGCTGATCTGGGATTTACAACATTGATCATGTACCATACCTGTACAATATTGAGACTCAACATTGCATTGTAGCAATATATTGTACAACTGCTGTGCCAACTCTAAAATTGTACTATGTGTCATTATAGGGGTGCATCATACTGACCTGATTGTGCTAGCACCGGGGTCCAGTTCCAAAATTGAAGACCTTAGTTCCAGACTTCATTAACTTTAATTGTTAAATGTCTAATTCTTATCTAGAGTTTTATTTGAAGGATGTTAAATTATTTTGTTTGTGCTAAATGTTTTATCCAATAAGAGAGTCAAGAGCTACAAGTATCAACTTCGGATGCAATTCTTATACTATAGCAAACTTTTGGGAAGGTACCATTTAAACATGAAATTAGCATGCACATATAGATCATTGCTTCAATGTGTTGATATAGGTTGTCTATTATAGCATGCATTTTTCTTTGGTTAAATTTTAAGAAACTTGGAGCAACACTTAGAGCAGTTAAAACTTAAAACAGGTCAAGCAATAAGATTTTTTTTCTTTTTGAAAAAGATAGATTCTTGTCCTCTATCTCAAGATATTTTGCATTTGACTCTTTAAATCATTAACTGCTTGGTTAAAGATATGATACATAACTTTGCATTGGTTAGAGATATGATACATAACTTGCATTCAGTTAGTTCAGGTTGTTATACTGAAGCATATATAAATAAATGCTGAACCACAGCATTTTCTGATTATTGACATACCACTCTGATAACTCTGATAAACTTTGAACTATGTATATCAATATACTTGTGTGCCTTTTGTTATGTCATATATGGATTGTTTATGTGTTTTTTGTTTTCCTAAATTTTTTAGTGTTAGGAAGATGACATGATATTTTGATTACATAGCTATCCTTTTTCTTTTCATCCTAAAGTGACTTTTTTAATTTTGGTGTTGGGTTCCATTACTTGATGCATGGACATTTCATAACAATGATTACGGAGGTGAAGAAAACAATAGTTGGTTCTGTTTCTTATATTTATTTGGACTACGTGAAGCAAAAAGTGAGAGTGCTAATTATCATCTAATGCAGATTTGTTGCGGATGAATTTTTGGTTGCTCGACTTTGTTTTGAAATTCAAAAGCGAGATTGCATTTGTAGCCTAACGTAAATTTAAACACTTTTAATCTGGACTCATCTGTCTTAGTAGTTATGCACATTGCATGTGTTTGGTGCTAGTGCCATAGAAAGTTTTCTCCTCCATCTAGTTTCCTTTTTTTTTTTATGGGGGGCGGGGGTTCTGTCTATTAGAACACAAAAATCAGATCTAGAGGGGAGACCTGCAACCAGCTAAGGAGTTGGGTTTTTCTTTGAAAAACTAACCATTGGATCCATTTATTGGTATATGACACGGGTTGACTAGAAGTTAAGGTCCACTGGCATGTCTGGTATCATTGCACTGGACTTGAGCAATGACCATGGAATCACCTCACCAGAAGGGCTTGAACTAGGCTGAGATTCTGCAACCTTTGCTGCTTCTGAGGGCAAATAGATCAACTTCTCTCTTTGGCTCCATTCCCTCCTTATTCCCTCAAGATTTGACCTAATTTTGCATCCGCCATCCTCATCCTCTCCCACTTCTTGATTATGTCTTCAGCACTGACCACTGTGACCCACCACCATTGAATTTTGGTCATCTTCGTGGCATTTATTGCTGATCCGTGGCATCTCTACTTCCAGCCTGCTTGTCTGTAAAAGACCATATGCCTCTACTCTTCCCCATTCTTTCTTTTAGCTTCTCTCTTTGCTCTCGTGCATCCATTCCACAATTCTCTCAGAGCTCAAAAACCCAAAAAAACCAAAATCTTACCCTCACCTTAAATGGGAACCTGATCCTACCAAAGCCTTATTCATACTTCTCTCTTGCCAAAGAGACTGAGTCCTAATCAATATCCTAACCTAATCTTGATTAGAATACTCTTGCAGCTCTCAATGGTTAGACCATAATTGGTAGCAGTGGTAAAAGAGGGAGTGAATCAATTGGTAGTCAGGAGTTCACACTGAAGAACTTCAAGCTCAACAAAGTGTTCCTGTGCCAAGATGTATTGACATCGGGCATTGCAACTAATTTCTGGTTAAGTTATATTATGCTAGTCCTACATTCAACTTGAGTGTTTTGACTCGGATAAATCTGAAAGCTGCTGTCTGTTTGCTTGCATCAATGGTATGCTATATATTGGTAGGTAATTTAGGAAATATTTTAATGGATGTGTATGTGTATATTATTATTTGATGGGTCTCATACTTGCTAGCTGGTTATTTACTCCCATTGGACTCTCACCTTCTTCCATGCTGTTCCATCTGTTTGTTATAATGCTGCAGGAGTTGTTGGCATATCCTAGGATCTGGATGCTTTAATCAATCAATCATGAATTCTTCACATGCTTCTACAAGAAGCATTTTTAATTAAGTTGTTGCATAGATGCAGCAACCTAGGATCTTGCCCCAAAAGGCCAGCCAAGAATGTATTAATTAGGTTGCTTGGCATAGGTATCAAAGATTATGCAAGTAACCATGGCCTATGCAGATTAGGGGACATTGCTGCATTAGCTCTTTTTAAGGCTAATTATGGGTCAGTCATTATATTGTGACTGTATTTGGTTCCTTGGCTTAGCGAGGATGTTGGACCTTAAATGAGAGGAGTACGTAACAACCTAAGACCTAACCCAAAAAAAGTGAGCCAGAAGTTGTTATTGAGTTCCTTAGCCTTGTAGGAATACCCAAGATCTTCTAAGTGCATAACCTAATATCGACAAAGGGTTAGGTGCAAGGCACAAGGTGCAAGTCATGAAGGTTTAGACGCTTCTTATATCCTAAGGCGCAAAGTACACTCAAAATAGATGATGAGCTTCTTATACCTTGGTCAGGTGCCTTTATTTGGGTGCGCATAAGGTAAAAAATGTATATTTTTATCTGATTTGAGACATATCAAAGATGTATCTTTCTTTGTAAGCTATATTATAAATTTTTTAAAAAAATTATTATATTTTTTAGATTATGTTGACTTTATGTTGTACCATCCCATACACAATTATTTTTTTATCCTATAAAAAAGCTAAAGATTGGAAGACAATGAGATATAACATTAAAAATTATCCTCTCATCTAAGAAAGAAGAGATATTAAGGGATTACAAACTTTAGCTTAGGAAGAGGATGCATTTCATTGGGCTAATAGGCTAAATATATTATTATTATGATTTTTTTTCTGTTGTGTTATAAATTTTGCTTATATAAATTATTTTATTTATTTTAAAAATATGCGTCTCATTTTACTTAGGGGTACGTTTGTACTTTGTGCCTTATGTACAAGCTTCAAGAGCTCTTTGTGCTTAGGTGCGCCTAGTGTTTTTAATGACACTAGTATAACCCATGTAGAAATAAACACACGGTTGCATGTATCTTTACATGTTTCCTTGATTAAGCCTTGGCTTCCTTGGCAAGCTAAGGATCCTAATCCTATCAAATCCTATCCCAATTACCATAATTAGTCTATGGTCAACCTTAAAAAAGCCTATGCTACATTGTTCATGGGTTGTGTTTGCTTTGATATATGTGATATCATTTATGACAACCTAGGACCTTATTTAAAAAGTTTAGAAAAGAATGTATCATTTGAGTTCCTTTGCTATTCAAAACCTACTCAATGCATAACCAATGTAGGACTAAGCATATGTTTCCATGGGTCTTTGCATACTTATAACAATTCAAGACCATAGAGAGGCGAGCCAAGAATGTATTATTTAGGTTCCTTAGCCATCCAAGATCTCCTTAATGTGTAACCAATGTCATTTTTTAGATCAATTTAAGATTTAATGTTAAACATATGAATGGAAAGGGAACATAGTAGAAAAATGTGGGACAAGGAATAAATCTAAGATGTAGTCATGCCATTAGATTCTATTGACAATTCCAAAAATTTAGGACTAAGCATATGTTTACATGAGTCCTCATGATAAATGGCTATAACTTGGTGTTCCTTGATACACTAAGATTTCCTATTTCATTTTATATTTGTACTTTGTGTCATGAATTTTTTTTTTCCTTAATGTCACTTTTGATATTATAATACGTTTTATCTGATTTTTTTTTCAATTTGACTTTGTTTATTGGTTAGGTTGACTTCATCACTAAATCTGACAAGGCATTGTACGGAAGGGATTTTTTGTAAGAGAGCAATAAGAAAGGCTGCTTAACGCCGTTAAGAGCTGAAGTTACCTCTCTAACGTATCTTTCTCAAAACTTGCATAGTCTTTCTTTATTTTGCTTTAATTTCTGTTGGCTAAAATATCACTAAAGATCTAAGATGGTAACCTTTAGTTTGCCAACAACTGCACTTGAAATGAGGGGCAATGGATATTCAAGAAGAATCTTCTTTTAGGGTTCCTTATGTTGGAAGGATTAGTTGAAACAGAACCTGGGTTTCTCGGGCTTAATTGAATATTCCAATATAAGCCTACAACCAGACATGATCAATTAAATTAAGGGAGAGGATAGAGGAATAAGTGGCTGGAAATAAAGAGGAGAATCTATTAAGGGAATAATAGATGGAGAATAAAAATTGAGAGGGAGTGACGAGAGGCCAAATCTGGCCCATAGAAATTCTTTCACAAAAAAAAACTCAATAATCTTCATAAATTCATCCGCTTATATTCATAGACTCTGAAGTGAATAAACTTGTGTCCTACCCAAGAAAGGCCTCTTTATCTATGATGACCCTACAGCCTTTTTGATATAGACTGACTCTATAATATTCCTAATCAATCTAAAATTCTACAACATCCATACTTTCTAAATAACAATCATAAACTAAATTGTAGCAACTTCCTAACTTGTCTGACCTAATATATAACTGAACTACAACTTAGACACTCCAATCTTACTAAAAAAGACTCTTAAACTAGCTCTAAAAATGCCAAAGAAAAATATCTGAAAATGCAATGAAATAATTTTGTTGTCTCTTGTTTGACATTGCCAAAGGAAAGTATCTGGCAGCCAGATCAGATTTTTCATAACAGCACAGATAGTGCGCCTAAACCTAGGGATTCTTGCTGAGAGAATTTAACTATTTATTGAACTTGTATTGAATTCATGTTCATCTAGCCGTCAACATACCATAAACCTTTGAGCTTCGGATTCGCTATATATAAATTTTATAACTAGGTGGAGTATTAGGAAAGTATTGTAAAAGTAGATATAGAGATGTTAGGATAGTTAAAAAAAAAAAAAACTTAATAATAAGAAAATTTGATGATGAAATAAGAAAGTTTCATTAGCAGTTAAAGCTAAAAGATAATGATATATAAAACTAACTAAATATAGGAATAAAGAAGCATATGAAAACTATAAGATGGTTAAGAAATAAGTTAAAAAGACAGTACGAAAGGTTAGATGTAAGATTCATGAAAAATTATATCATTGGCTAGAAACAAAGGATTGAAAGAAAGATATATATATAATTACAAGATTAAGAAACAGAAAAATTAGAGATATGTATCAGGTTAAATGTATTAAAGATAATGATAAAAAAGTTTTAGTTTAAGAGGATGAAATTAAAGAAAGATGAAGAAGCTATTTTAATAAATCATTAAATAAAATAATGTAGATAATTTAGGATGCATTATTAGTTCCATTGAGGATAAAGCTATCATTTGTATACTTGTAAAATTAGGGCACGATGTAAAAGAAGCTATAAAAAAGATGAAAATAGGAAAAACTATGGACCTGATAAGTTTTCATCTAGGTTTATAAACGTTTAGGTAATGTTGGAGTAACTTGAGTGATAAATTTATTTAATAAGATTTTATAAAGTAAGAAAATACCCCTAATGAATGGTGAAAGAGTGCTATAGTATCATTTTGTAAGAATAAAAAAAATTAAAAATTGCTCTAATTATCATGGTACTAAGCTCATGAGTAATATTTTTGAACTTTGAGAGGGTAATTGAGCATAGGTTAAGATGTATTACAAAAATATTAGGAAATTAATTTGATTTTATACTAGAAAGATCAACTATAGAAGCCATTTTTCTCCTTGAGGTTAACAAAAAAAATAAATTTTTTATATGATTTTTATTTTTTAAAGAAAGTATATGAAATGGTCCAAAGAAAAGTCTTATGGTGACTATTAGAAAAGAAAGAAGTACTCATTATATATATATATATATATATATATATATATATATATATATATAAATAAAAGATATATATGATAGAACGGTTATTAGTGTAAGAACTATTAGTGGTGATATTAATGAATTCTCTATCACAGTAAGTTTATATTAGGGATCTACTTTTAGTTCTTATCTTTTTATTTTAGTTATGACTGAGCTTACTAGAGATTTGGAGAGAGGCTTTAGAATCTAAAGGTTTTAATATTAATAGAGCTAAAATTGAATATATGAAATGTAATTTTGGTCAGAGTAGAAATGCAAATGAAGAAACAGTGAAAATTGCTAGCCAAAAAATATCAAGGAGTAAAAAATTTAGATATTTAGGATCAATTATCCAGCAAGAAGGTGAAATAGGTGAAGATGTGAATCATAGAGTTAAAGCAGGATGGATTAAGTGGAGGAGTGCTTCGGTAGTATTGTATGATCGATGCATTCCATTAAAATTGAAAGAAAAATTCTATAAAACTGCTATTAGGCCAGCTATGTTTTATGGAACAGAGTATTGGGTAATATTGAAATAACATGTGAATAAATTAAGTATAACAGAAACACGTATGTTAAGATGGATATATGGTAAAACTTTAAAAGATAGAATTAAAAATAAACATATAAGAGAAATGATAGGATTGTTGCCGCCAGGATCCGTCCTCTGACTCGGGCGCGGTCGATCTCCTGGGACGGACCTGCACAGAAGTCCTCGTACGAGAGGCGTTGGGGGTGGCCCTCCGCGGAAGACCCTCCGACTCTCAAGTCAGTGGAAGGGATCGGTGATCAACAGAAAATGGGGAGGTGGATCTCTCCGGGGAGTCTCCATGGGCGGCCGATCGGGAGCTCTAGGGGGGAGCGCCGACGAGCAGCTGGGGAGAGTGAGAGAGTGAGAGTGAGCGCATACCTGAGAGAATCTGGGAGTGTCGTATTTATAGGCTGTCACCTGGATCTTGAGCGCCTTCTGGAAGGTTCGAAGGTTGTTAGGATACGGAAATGGATCGAATCAGGCCGTTGTGGGGCCGTTGGGATCCGTATCTTGTTTGTTAAGGGATCGACGGCTAGGAGAGCTCCTTGATGGCTTAAGATCTGGTAGGTGCGTAGGTCCTAGGTAGCCGTATTAGGTTCTAGACCACTCTCCAACATAATTCTTTGCCTGGGATTCCGTTACGATGGGTATAGGCTCTCCTGCGCCGGGTTCCGTGGAGGTGAGTATCGGATCGTGGGTCGCTCAGGGAGGCCGAGCTATGGAAATCCGAAGGGAGCCGAGCTATGGAAGCTTGGGGGAAGCCGAGCTATGGAAGCTCGGAGAGAGCCGAGCCATGGAAGCTCGAAGGAAGCCGAACCATGGGAGGCTCGGAGAGAGCCGAGCTATGGAAGCTCGGGGGAAGCCGAGCTATGGAAGCTCGGAGAGAGCCGAACCATGGGAGGCTCGGAGAGAGCCGAGCTATGGAAGCTCGGGGGAAGCCGAGCTATGGAAGCTCGGGGAATCGCGTGACCCGACGGACCACATTAGTTTAGCTTATTCCTTAGGGACATATCGTAGCGGGCGGAGGGATGGGGTCGGTCTTAGCCCCCTTGCACGATTATCAATGCAATGACGATTCTACCCCCCAACACATGCCCCTCCACTCCCTAGTTCGAAGCGTAGGTTCGGGCATAGGGAGTATAGGCTTAGGTGGCGTGATCTGCATTTGGGGATGCGTATTTGATTGCCTGTGCAATGATGCCCTTAATTAATGTCGTGGGGCCATTTTGCCTTTCCGAGGCGGATCCGTCATTCCTTAGGGGTGAAGGTAACGGCTGGGGAATTGCCACGTGGGAAATCCCGACTTTCACGGCGCCCGTAGCGACAGTTCCGGACACCTAGGTTAGGATGCCTCATCCTCACCCTGAGGCGGTTTCGGTTGGCAAAAAGGAGTCATGGCGGCGCTATCTTTATTTGTAGAGCCCCCTTTCATTCTCCTTGAATGGTTTCTTGTCTCAAGTTTTGGTGGAATATCCTGGTAAAGGCCAAGGTGTGGGGGTTGTCTCGACGAAAAGGTCGGACGTCAATGCAGCCTGGTGTGAGACGATTTAACTTGGCTTATGCCGAATGACACGGCGGTGCGACCAAATTCGAAGAGAGAGAGAGCCTTTTCGGGGCTGAAGGACGAGGTAACTCGGATGGAGCCGAAGGACAAGGTAGCTCGGCTGGAGCCGAAGGACGAAGTAGCTCGGCTGGGAGCGGATACTTCAATTGGTTTTTGAAGTATAGGAACAGCTTCGGCCCCACAAAAGGGGGGGGGGGTTAGGTGATGCCTAGGCCTTACGCGCAACCAGACTGGGGGTTTATTACCGAGGAACGCATGGCGTCCGCACCCCTTAATTGCTTTGTCAGTGTTCTGTCTCTTCTCAGCCAAGTCGATTTTCGTTTTGCCGAAATGGATGATACGGCTTTGACGCCAGTAAAAAGCTACTTTAGAGCCTTCCGGGAGGCCTTTATTGTGTTGGTCTTTTTCCACGCGGGTTGTTTCGACGTGTGATGCAAGTGTTTGCCCGCTATTGGA
The DNA here is from genome assembly GCA_900491605.1 of Calamus simplicifolius. Taxonomy (NCBI): domain Eukaryota; kingdom Viridiplantae; phylum Streptophyta; class Magnoliopsida; order Arecales; family Arecaceae; genus Calamus; species Calamus simplicifolius. Next base: position 123,028 of record UESW01003838.1, on the reverse strand, counting down.
GGATGTCGTTTTCGTAGGACGATCCCCTGGATCTGTCAGTTTTCGTAGGATCGGCGGGCGATTTTCTGTGTTCAACAACCATGATTCGGGATCAAAGGATATCTTTGCGTGAGTCATGGTTCAGGCGATGGGCTTGGCGTGCAATGGGGCGCTGCTTTCATCCTGGGAGGCCATGTGGTGGCATGGGTTAAGTGTTTTGAATCTCGGGGCTTCCGGCTTTGATAGCTGCTCCCGGTTCATTTCTGCCTATAAAAAAGGGGGAAGAGGGGTCGTTTTAGGCCATCCTCAAAGTTTCCTTCCCTGTTGGAGTTTCCACAATGCCCATCTCTCTGTTGTTTCGAGTGGGAGGACCGAACTTTTCTTTCATAAGTCATTCTCCCCCGGATAGTTGGGGTGACGAAGGGGCCGCTGGAGATTGGCTCGTCCTAAGGGGATGAGCCCCATAGATCATATGGAGAGCGCACAGGAGAGCCGCAGAGATCACACGGAGAGCGCACATATGCGCTTCCCGTGTGTCCTTTGTGGTTCGCTACAGGGGGCATATGGTAGGAAGTGTATCGACACCCCCGTAGCACGCACGGAGCCTCCCTTCTCCGCTGGTCTGGATTCTCATCCCTTCTATGAGGGGAATCCTTGCCACGGGAAGGAAAATATGGGAGCAACGGGGGTCTGATGGTCCCCGAGCTTTTCGGTCGGACGGCGGCCTGCGATCCAGCATTCTGCCCTAGGGGAGCTGGCTAGTTTGCCCGGGTCCTCAGAATCAGCATCCACGGGCCATGCCTCCTTTTGGACCCTTGGTTCGTTCGAGGGGGGCCGTGGAGGGTCAGCTTCGTCAACTGTCCAGGCGAGCTGACCGTTTGTGGTTTGTCTGATTTGTTGGTCCGGACGTCGGAGCATCACAGTTGCCCAGATCTGCTTTGGAGCAGCTGCCCGAGCTTTGTACTCGTCTTTATTTTATGCATTTCAATGCTCTTGTAATGCCTCTCAGGCGGTTGTAACTGGTTTCGGTGGCAATGAAATAAAGAAAGTTTTGCTTTATTTCTCAATTTCTGTTTCTTTTGTGCCAAGTTGTCGTTGTTGGTCATGGGGCATAAGGACATCTCGTTCGTTTTTAGATGAGGATCCCACGTCATCCGAACTAGTCGGGGCTTGTAAGCTGCCCGGGTCTAGACGGAGGTTTAGAGACTGTTCGGTGGTAAAATATGTTCCTTAACTCTGGCCGAAGCTCGGAGATTCATGCTTCGACCCTATTGGAGCTCGGATATTTGTGGCTCGGCCCTACCGAGGTTCGGAGAACGGTTGCTTGGGCCTGCCAAGGTTTGAAGATTTTGTTGCTTGGTCCTGCTGAGGTTCGGAGATTAGTTGCTTGGCCCTGCTAAGGTTCGGAGATTCAGAGCTTGGAGGGATGACTTAGTCGTCTCCATGTGTCATAATGCCAGGTTCCTGCGAGGTTCGGTGGGGAGCGCCAAGGCAGAACGGGCAGTGCATGATCACGCCCTCCATTTATGATATGACTACTCTCGAGGGAACGAGTTATTGTCAGGTGCTGGCGCTCTTTCTCCTTTACGCTTTCCGAAGGGCGGCTAGTTAAAGAGAGCCTAGGAAAGTGTCGAGGGCATTTATTGCAAGGGGCCGGCAGATCGGAAAGTACTCCATCTCTAAGGAAGGAGGGGGTTTCTCGAACAGTCATTGACATTTACCAATCTTGCTTGGGATGGGGCGTGGCCCTTCGGATTCTGTAGGCGCAAGTTAAAGCGGCGACACGCGGCGAATTTTTACAGGCCAGCACTTATAGCCCGACTGATCGGGATACTCGCTTGAAGAGTATAAATATGGGCGAGCGGAGTGCTGGTGCTTGCCATCCCTTCGGTTCAATCTTTGAACAGCTTTCATCATGGCTTTTCGAGGAGGAGGGCAGTCACCTGGCGGATCAGGCGCAGTAATCAATGGTTCGATGCGTCCAGAGGGGGGTCGCCCTACTATCACGGTTGATGCCCAGGCCTTGGCGTCGGCCTTCGCGAGCCACGAACGGCTCGAGAGGGTTATCGAGGACTACGTCGCCGTCTCTACGAGGGAGGTCGCGGCCCTTCGTAGGGTGGTGGACTGACAACGGGGGGAGATATCATCTCTCCACCGACAAGTTGCTGAGATGTCCCAGCGCTTGGAGGATTTGTTAGCTCCCGGAGAAGATAGTGAGCCTTAGCGAGGGCTCTTTCTGCTTCTTTTTCTTTCTTTTACTGTTGTTGTCTTTCTTTCTCTTTTCAATGAATATAAGGATTTGGCATACTGTGCATTCTATTGCTTCCGAAGCATTCGCCCGTATTTGATTGAGATCTATCAGCCGCCCGAGTTCGAGCTAATTTTAGGAGATCATGGGCGGGTTTCGTTTAGGGCACGTAGGCCACCCGAATTCGAACATAGTTTAGGAGATCGCTTAGGTTGGTCGGGGCTTGTAAGCTGCCCGAATCCGAACCAAATTTTCTTGGGGGGTCACTGGTCTCTGTTTGGACCAGTGGCGGACCTAGGCGGTCCTTTAGAAGGAGATCCTTTACTTCTTCCGGAATATCAGGAGGTTTTTATTTTTTTTTATTTTATTTTTAGGGTATTCGAGAAGTCACCCTGCTTCAAACGATGCCCTGGGGTGCGGCTAAGGCGCGAGGGCTTTGCTCTTTTGGCCGATGATTCGGTCATCGGGCGCAATCAGGGCGCGGGAATGTCGCTCGGTTGGCCCGAGGAACTTGATAGTTAAGGTCGCTCCTTGGCTTTGGCCGAGGTTTCTAGCAGCAGAATATAGCCCTTGGCTAAGGTTTACGCACTCCGGTTTCGGCCGGGGCTTCAGAGATCGTAGCCCTGTCTAAGCTCGGGGATTTTGTCGCTTGGCCCTGCCGAGATTTGGTGATTCTGTTACTCGGTCTAGCCGAGGTTCGGAGAATTTGTTGCTCGGCCCTGCCGAGGTTCGGAGAATTTTGTTGCTCGGCCCTGCCGAGGTTCGAAGATTTCCTGTTCAAATAGGTAACTCGGTCGTGCCGAGGATTGATGAGCAGCACCTATTTCTTTTCGCAATTTTTGGCGACATAATGTATGATGATTCATGTTGCAAATTTAAGAAAACATGTGCCGACAGAAAGGTATAATAAGGCATAACGGGGTGAGCCTATGAAGGACATACCCTATTGATAATACTTACGGAGATTGTCTGAGTTCCAGGTTCGGGGGATGGACTTTCCGCTTAAATCTTGCAGCTTGTAGGTCCCCGGCCCAACGATCTCTGCTACTTGGTAGGGGCCTTCCCAATTTGGTACCAGTTTTCCTTGCTCCAGCGGTTTGGAGACAGATGCTTTCCGGAGAACAAGGTCGTCGGGCAGGAAAGCTTTCCCTTTGACTCTGGAGGCGTGGTAGCGGGCCACCCTTTGCTGATAGGCAGCCACTCTGATCCGAGCTTTCTCTCTGACCTCCTCTATCAGGTCGAGGTTGGTACGGAGCTGTTCGTCGCTAGCTTCCTTCGAGTAGCTCTCCACCTGCAGCGAAGGAAGGCCTATCTCTACAGGGATAATGACCTCTGTGCCGAAGGCCATCCGGAATGGGGTTTTGCCTGTGGGGACTCTCGGTGTGGTGCGGTAGGCCCACAGGACATGGTGCAACTCGTCTGCCCATCTGTCTTGGGCTCTGGAGAGACGAGCTTTGATTCCTTGAAGCAGAGTCCTATTGGTCACTTCAGCTGCTCCGTTGGCTTGCGGATGCCCGACCGAGGTGAGGTGGTGATGGATTCCGTGCTCTTCGCAGAACTGGCGGTACTTAGGGTTGTCGAATTGCCTGCCGTTATCAGTGATTATGGTGTGTGGGAGGCCGAAACGGCAGATGATGGACCTCCATACAAAATCTCTGGCCCGTGCCTCGGTTATTTGTGCAACCGCCTCCGCCTCGACCCATTTAGTGAAGTAGTCGATGACGACAAACAGAAATTTCCGCTGCCCCGTGGCAAGCTGGAACGGGCCGAGGATGTCCATCCCCCACTTGGTAAAGGGCCAAGCGGAGGATATAGGCACCAGGCTGGCGGAGGGGAGTCTTTGGATGCTTGAATGCCTCTGGCATGGGTCGCAAGTTCGGACAAGGTCATCTGCATCCTTCTGCATGGTTGGCCAATATTAGCCTTGTCGTAGCACTTTGTGACATAGGGACCGGCTTCCCAGATGGTTGCCGCAAATCCCCTCATGCACTTCTCGGAGAGCATAATCTACTTCAGACGGGCGGAGACATCTGAGCAGTGGCATGGAGAAGGACCGTTTGTAGAGTTGATCGTCGATTAGCACATAATGGGTGGCCTGCAGCTTTAGCTTTCTGGCCTCTCTCCGGTTGGGTGGAAGTGATCCTTCTTTGAGGTACTTCAGAATGGGGTCGAACCATGATGGTTCGGTCTCAACTTGCATTATTCGGTCAGCTTCCGCGATGCTAGGTTTCTCCAAGGTCTTCAAGTAGAATTTTTGCTCGGCGTCCATTGACTCCGTGGTCGCCAATCGGGATAGCAGGTCGGCACGGGCATTCTCGGATCTGGGAATCTGAGTAATCTCAAACTCGGAAAAATGGAAAAGTAGGCTCCGCACCTCTTGAAGATATCGAACCATGTTTGGTTCCCGAGCTTCAAACTCTCCTCACACGTGACCTGCCACTAGCTGGGAGTTGGTGAAGGCATTAAGTTTCTCCACCTTTAGGTTGCGGGCGATTCGGAGACCGGCCAGCAGGGCTTCATACTCAGCTTCGTTGTTGGAGGCCGGGAAGGAGAAGCGGACACCATTTTCAAAGGTCGCCCTCTCCGGACTGGTGAGAACCAGGCCCGCATCGGAGCGGTGAGCGTTAGATGACCCGTCGACATGGAGGAGCCACCGGGCACCAGATTTTGGCTCTTCTGGGGAGTTGGGGGTGGAGCCGTCCTTCGGGATGGTACACTCGAGGAGGAAATCGGCTAACATCTGAGCTTTGATGGTCGGGCGAGGTTGAAAGTGGATATCGTGCTTGCTCAGCTTGACGGTCCACTTGGTCATTCTTCCTGATGTATCCGGGCATCGTCTTGATGGGTTGGTCAGTCAGGACCGTCACAGAATGCGCCTGGAAGTACGGTCGCAGCTTCCGAACTGAGGTAATCAAGGCCAACACCATCTTTTCAATTCTGCTATATCTTGTCTCCGCATCGCGGAGTAGCCTGCTGACATAGTAAATCGGCTTCTGGACCTTGTTTTTCTCTCTGACTAGCATCGAGCAGACGACACCCTCTGAAACAGCCAGATATAAGAACAGCGTCTCGCCTGGGCCTGGACTGCTGAGGAGCGGGGGGAGCCGAGGTACTTCTTGAGATCTTGAAATGATTTCTGACACTCGGGGGTCCACTGGAAGTTCTTAGCCGACCGGAGGGTTTTGAAGAAGGGGAGGCACCTTTCGGCCGAGCGCGCCACGAAGCGGTTGAGAGCCGCTATCCTCCCAGTTAGGCGCTGGACCTCTTTAATAGATGCCGGAGGTGCCATTTGTTGAAGAGCTTGAATCTTCTGGGGGTTAGCTTCGATACCTCGTTGGGAGACCATGAAGCCGAGAAATTTCCCAGAGTTAACACCGAAGGCGCATTTGGTTGGATTGAGCCTCATCCCATACTTGCGGAGCATTGCAAAGCTCTCTGAGAGGTCCTCGACGTGCTGTGATGCTTCTTTGCTTTTAATCAGCATGTCGACATACACCTCCATATTCTGGCCGATTTGCTCCTTGAACACTTTGTTAACCAGCCTTTGGTAGGTGGCCCCTGCATTTTTAAGACCAAAAGGCATGACACGGTAACAGTAAGTACCTCGGTCGGTTATGAAGGCGGTCTTTTCTTCATCTTCGGGGGCCATTCGGATCTGATTGTAGCCGGAGTAAGCGTCCATGAATGTCAGCATTTGATGACCTGAGGTGGCGTCCACAAGCTGGTCAATCCGGAGAAGAGGGAAGCTGTCCTTTGGGCAGGCTTTGTTGAAGTCGGTGAAGTTGATGCAAATCCGTCACTTGCTATTCGACTTCTTCACCATGATGACATTTGATAGCCTGCTCGGGTAGTTTACCTCTCGGACGAAGTTTGCCTTGATGAGTTTATCAACTTCTTCTTCAATGGCCTTCTGCCGCTCCGGGGTAAAGCTCCTCTTCTTTTGCTTGACGGGCCTGTGCATCTCATCCACGTTGAGACGATGGACGAGAATCTCAGGGCTAATCCCCGGCATGTTAGAGGTGGACCAGGCGAAGACGTTAGCGTTGCTTCGGAGAAACTTGATCAACTTGCGCTGAGGTTCGCCCTTTAGCAGCGACCCGATTTTTATGGTTCGGTCGGAACGAGCCTCATCCAACGGCACTTCCTCCAGCTCCTCGACTGGTTCTCCTTGCTGTTCGGCGAAATCCTTCCGAGCATCCAGCCCGTCAACCTCCGGCATTCTGGACTGAAGGCTGGTAACGAAGCATTGCCGAGCCATTGTTTGACTTCCTTGAACAACTCCAACTCCCTGCCCAGCGGGGAATTTCATGGATAAGTGTGGGATGGAGACAATTGCCTTGAGGGACATCAGGCCGGGTCTGCCGAATATCGCGTTGTATGGGGACCTGAGTTTGGTCACTAGGAAGTTCGTGTGAACAGTGGCCACAAGGGGCCAGGCTCCTGCGCGAACCGTCAGGGTGACGACACCTTCCGGGGTGATAACGTCGCCTGTGAACCCCATTAGGGTGGAATCCACAGCTCGAAGGTTTTCCGTGAGCAGTTTCATCTTGGCAAACACATCGAGATACAAAACATTCACCAAACTTCCACTGTCAACAAGGATCCGGCTTACATCATAGTTATTTAAATTGAGGGATACAACCAATGCATCATCGTGGGGGAACTGTATCCCTTGGAGATCATCGTTAGAGGAGAGCTTGCCCGTTCGTGCTTTCTTGGGCGCTGATCCCTCGTCATCATTCCTGGAGCTCGAGCCGCCGGCCTCTTCGATCACGTTGATGTGGCTGATCACGGGCGGATTCGATGGAGGAGGGGGTTGTTGAAGTTCGGGCTGGCGGTCCCCCCTTGTCCTGGCTCGGGAGCCCTCCTGAATTGGTTCAGCCGGCTCCGCTGGATCATCCTTTTGATTTCATTTTTCAGCTGCCAGCATTCCTTAGTGTCGTGGCCGTGCTCCCGGTGGTAGCGGCAGTATTTGGTGGGGTCTCTTCGGATCGGGTTCCCTCGGAGAGGAGTTGATCGTGGAAGCTGGCGCTCTATCTCCATGAGAATCTGCGCCCGGGGCACGTTAACGGAGTGTAGCGGTCGAATCGCCTGGTGGGCTCCGAGAGCGATTTCTCGGCGGCAGTGGGGGAGCTCTTTGGCGGCGAGGCGGACTCGGCCGACGGGCGGGTCGGTGCCTGTCGGGACCTTTGGGCTCCTTCTTTGTCAGCTCGGTGCGGGCAACTCTCTGCGACTCTTCGACCCTGGCGTATTTGTCTGCCAGGGCCATCATGTCGGAGAGGTTTGGGGGGTAGCTGACTTCTATCGCCAGGTAGAAGTCGCTTTCCTTTGAGACTCCCCTTCCCCCCCCCGCTAAGGCGGACATAGCCACCTCATGATTAAGGTGGTCTACCTCCAGCATGGCCTTGTTGAAGTGGCCAAGATAATTTCTCAGGGACTCCCCCTCTCTCTGCTTGACTTCGGAGAGGGAGTCAGATCTCCGTCGGTGACGGCGGCTGCTGACGAACTGGTCTATAAAAAGGCGGCTTAGCTCGTCGAATGAATCAATGGAACCCGGTTTCAAGGCGTTGAATCAGGTCCGGGCAGATCCTCTGAGGGTGGAGGGGAAGGCGCGGCAGAGGATCGCATCAGATGCTCCGTGGAACATCATTATTGACCGGAAGCTGCTGAGATGGTCATCCGGATCAGAAGAGCCGTGGTAGGGTTCGACGGCTGGTAGCTTGACATGGGAGGGAATCACTTCCTCCATGATCCCTTTTGAGAAGGGGATGCCCTGCTCCGCCTTGGGCTGAGGCGGATGGGCCTGCTTGGCGGCGTCCAGCTCCTGGCGCATCTTCCGAATCTGTCGACGGATCTCCTCTTCAGCAGTAAGAGGAGGAGCTGGGCGAAGAGAGCGCAGGGACGGCGTAGAATCATGGTGGGAGGACACTGGGAAGAGGGTTCGGGCTCGCCGGGATCTGGGAGGATCCCTGTCGTAGCCGCCTTGCAGGACTGGTTGGTCCCTTCTGGATCGATGCGGGGGGTCCATGGCTTCATGTGGACTGGAGAAGGAGGTCGTCGGAGAGGAAGGAGTCGCGGCCTCCTTATGAAGGTGCGGAGCGGGAGGAGCTGCGAAACGCTCCTGAATCAGGTGGGTCAGGGCCTGGACTTGCTGGACCAGCGTGGCGAACTGGTCCTGGGTCACCGGGATGGCTGGTGGTGACGGGGTTTCAATCGGTGGAGGCTGTGGCGCTACATTGTTCACCGGATCAGGTCTCTGGGAAGCGACCTGGTCTTGGGCTTCAGAGGTTGCTCTTCTCCGATTAGCCATTAAAGAGGTTCTACTTCAGATTGAGATCCTTATCTCCTTTCTTTAAGTTTTAACGGGACTTGAGGCCCTTCCTCTAGCGCCAATCTGTTGCCGCCGGGATCCGTCCTCCGACTCGGGCGCGGTCGATCTCCTGAGACGAACCTGCACAGAAGTCCTCGCGCGAGAGGCGTTGGGGGTGGCCCTCCGCGGAAGACCCTCCGACGCTCAAGTCAGTGGGGGGATCGGTGATCAACAAAAAATGGGGAGGTGGATCTCTTCGGGGAGTCTCTCCAGGGGCAGCCGATCGGGAGCTCTAGGGGGGAGTGCCGATGAGCAGCTGGGGAGAGAGAGTGAGAGTGAGAGTGAGCGCATACCTGAGAGAATCTGGGAGTGTTGTATTTATAGGCTGTCACCTGGATCTTGAGCGCCTTCTGGAAGGTTCGAAGGTTGTTAGGATACGGAAATGGATCGAATCAGGCCGTTGTGGGGCCGTTGGGATCCGTATCTTGTTTGTTAAGGGATCGACGGCTAGGAGAGCTCCTTGATGGCTTGAGATCTGGTAGGTGCGTAGGTCCTAGGTAGCCGTATTAGGTTCTAGACCACTCTCCAACATAATTCTTTGCCTGGGATTCCGTTACGACGGGTATAGGCTCTCCTGCGCCGGGTTCCGCGGAGGTATCGGATCGTGGGTCGTTCAGGGAGGCCGAGCTACGGAAACCCGGAGGGAGCCGAGCTATGGAAGCTCGGAGAAGCCGAGCTATGGAAGCTCGGAGAGAGCTGAACCATGGGAGCTCGGAGAGAGCCGAACCATGGAAGCTCGGGGGAATCCGAGCTATAGAAGCTCGGAGAGAGCCGAATCATGGGAGGCTCGAAGAGAGCCGAGCTATGGAAGCTCGGGGGAAGCCGAGCTATGGAAGCTCGGGGGATCGCGTGACCCGACGGACCATATTAGTTTAGCTTATTCCTTGGGGACATATCGTAGCGGGCGGAGGGATGGGGTCGGTTTAGCCCCCTTGCACGATTATCGATGCAATGACGATTCTACCCTCCAACAATAGGAGTAGTCCCAATTGAAGATAAAATGAGAAAAAATCGATTACAGTGGTTTGGACATATACAATGAAGACCTTTAGATGCTTAGTTAGAAAGAGTGATTTTTTAACAATCCATGGTAAGGATAGAGGTAGAGGTAGACCTAAACTAACATGGATAGAAATAATTTAAAAAGATATAACTATTTATAATTTGAATGTCAACTTAGTCATGAATAAAGCAGAGTGGAGATTCATGTAGCCGACCCCATGTAGTTGAAAAAAGGCTTAGATGAGTTGAGTTTAATTATTCATTTATTTAAAAATAATAAAAAAGATATAACTATTTGTAATTTGAATGTCGATTTAGTCCTGAATAGAGCAGAGTGGAGGAAGCAAATTCATGTAGCCAACCCCATGTAGTTGGAAAACCGAAAAAGGCTTAGATGAGTTGAGTTGACTGGAGTTAAGAATGAGCTTAGTAGATATATTTTGGATCATATTTCGTAGTGAATATTTTTTGCAAATGTTGTAGTGCTAATAGATGAAACTAAGGCTATGATTAATCATAAATTAGAATTATGAAGAAATGCATTATAATCTAAATGTTTAAAATAGGATAAAGATAGAATACTTTGAATGTAATTTTAGTACAATTAGAAATCAAGATAAATATAGAGTAAAAATTAAGGACCGTGAAGTTCTTAAATATGATAATTTTTGATATTTAAGATCAATTAGTCATAAGAAAGGAAAGATTGAGAATGATGTTATTCATGGGATTAAAGTAGGTTAGATGAAATGGAGAAGTGTAAATAGAATATTAAATGATTGTAAAATACCTATCAAGTTGGAGCAAAAATTTTATAAGACAACTATAAGATTGACTATACTTTATGGTACATAATATTTGGGCAGTTAGAAAGGTATATGTTCACAAAATGAATGTGTTTTAATGAGAATGTTGAGATGGATGTGCAGTAGTAGAAGAAAAGATAAAATAAAAAAATAAAATTATTTATAAAAAGATGGAGGTAGCATCAATTGTGGATAAATTAAGAGAACGGCTTAAATGGTTTAAACATTTATAATGCAGACCTAGAGATTGCCCATGTGTGAAGAAGTAATTTGATGCAAGCAGAAGGAAAAGAGATAAAGGTAGAATGAAAAATTATGTAGGAGAAAGTAATAAAGAAAGATTTAATTTTTTTTTTTTTATCTTGCAGAAAATATAACTTAAAATCAGGTTGAATAAAGAAAAAGATTCATATAGCCAACCTCAACTAGTTAAGGATTAAGGTTTTATTGTTGTTGTATCGAACCTTGCTTGTAACCTTCCCTCATTGATTGTACTGCCTGGACCACATTAGCAAAAGCCACTGCACTGGCATAATTTGTTAAACCTGGAAAAATGAATCATGGAATGAACTTTTTTGATCTTTCATGGATTTTGTGAAATTGTCCTGTTGCTGTCATAATAACCGATATCATTGCTTGTGATGCAGGGTTGATCTCTGTGCCATCAAATGGAGCTAAGTACATTAAAAGATGCATTTGACCGAGTTGCTAAGAAGCAAAAGCTTTCATGCTCTAAAACCCAAGAAGTCATTGACCAGGTTGGGCGAGAGATAGAGCAGGCAATGGCAAAGATACAGTCAACTGATGATGGTGCAGGATGCTCTGACCAGACATCCATTCTCTTGGAGCTCAAAACCAAGCTCAATGAAATGGTTCCACTGAATCAACTTGAAGGATCTCAGAGGGAGCTAAATGTTGGGCTTGTCAAGTATGCAAAGATCCTTGAGAAGTACTTTAATCCAGACATATCCAAGGCATATCGGAATGTTGACTCTGACATCCATATTGTAAATCAGATCATTGCAAGCCACTTCTATCGCCAAGGCCTGTTTGATCTTGGTGACTGCTTTGTGAGAGAGGCTAACGAGCCTGAGGCTACTGCTGTAAAATCACCGTTTTTGGAGATGTATGGGATACTCGAAGCTATGAGGTCTAGAAACCTTGAACCTGCACTGAGTTGGGCTTCCAAGCAGAGTGAAAGGCTATTGCAGAACGGGTCAAGCCTCGAACTGAAGCTTCACCAACTGCAGTTTGTGGAAATACTGCAGCAGGGAAGCCGGAATGAGGCTCTGAAATATGCGAGGACCTACCTAGCTCCGTTTGCTTCGATGCACAAGGTTGAGATTCAAAAGCTAATGGCCTGTCTATTGTGGGCAGGTCGGCTTGATCAGTCTCCTTATGCAGAGTTTTTGTCTCCGACTCATTGGGAGAGGTTGGCTGAGGAACTCACCCAGCAGTTCTGCAGTCTCTTGGGTCAGTCCTATGAGAGCCCACTTAGTGTGGCCATAGCAGCAGGGATCCAAGGGTTGCCAACTCTACTGAAGTTAGCAAGCGTGATGGCTGCGAAGCAGCAGGAGTGGCAGGCAATGAAGCAGCTGCCAGTGCCTATTGATCTTGGGAGGGAGTTCCAGTTTCATTCTATTTTTGTGTGCCCAGTGCTGAGGGAGCAAGGGAGTGATGAGAACCCGCCAATGCTGATGCCCTGCGGGCATGTGCTGTCAAAGCAGTCCATAGTGAAACTGTCAAAGAGCAGCACGCGGCAATTCAAGTGCCCCTATTGCCCAGATGAAGCAACGGTGGCTCGATGCAGGCAACTTCACTTTTAATGGTTGGTTGGATACAGGTGGTAAGGATTGCAACTTGTGTGATGTACTCCACATGATAGGTAAGTGATATTGGCCATTGTATGGAGGATGGTCCCATGGTTGTCTCTGGATATCTCTTGTTTGTTTAGAAGTCCCCTTGTTCTTTTGTTGAGATTTTCCAGAGCTGATATGAAACTTGGATGCTATTATGTATATAAAGAACATCACCGCTGTCATTCTTTTTCTTGAAAGTTTCTTTCTTTATAGGTTTTGAATGGCAGTTTTTATTTTTTATTTTAATTTCTGCTAAGGTCACCCACAAATGAAGCGGTTCATTCCAATAAAGCAGTTCCGGGATTTTATTTCGTTTCAAAATCTGGAGACAATAGGAGATGGGAGTTCCGATCATTATTGCCAGTTGAAACCTCTCTTCTTCCTGCAAGTAGGAGATGCGTGTGCCTTGAGGGACGAGCCTAAATGGAATGCATGCTTGTGATAAGTGATATTTCTGTCATACTGTTGTTAATTTAAGTGTTGTGGTTGGTTTCTCAATGGTCAGAAATAAGTTTAAATGTTAGTGCCCCGCATGAATAATGTAATTTTCCCGGGGTTATGTGCAACTTCTTAAGATTAATGAGATATAATTCAAGCTTTTTCTTTGTCTCTTATTATTATTATTATTTCAAGTAGAAAGGATATGGGATTTTTTTTTCCGATGGAAAGGAGTGCAGTCCTAAAAAGTGTTACCCGACAAGGAAAGGAAAGAAATGTCTCCTTCTAGGCTACCAACCTAGCTAAATTGTACTTGGACGATCTTTTCCCCCCAATGCCGGAATCCCCCAGGCGGGTATCCAAATTTAAAGAGCTTGCTAGGGATGAGAGGAAAAAAAGACAACAGTAGAGAGAGCAAAAAAAGACAACAGTAGAGAGAGCTCAAGAACTTTTTGAAGGGCTGTTTGAAACGAGATAGCTTAAATAATTCTTCGTTTCATTTATGAACAAAAAGAATTTCTAAAATCAAAAAGCAACGTCTCTCTCTATTAATTTTGTATTCTTAAAATTTAGTGTAGATTATATTTTTATAAATAATTTATTGTATTTTAAATATTTATTAATTTATTTAAAATTTTACATCAGAATGTTCACGCCGGATAGCTAAAGTAACGGACGGCCCTTTTCGTTAATAAATAAAACGGCTCGACCGTCCGCAGCCCCGCCTTAGCTAGCCTTAGGGTTAACGATACTCGTATTGGTGCCAGCCCACTGCCACAATGACCATTTCTTCTTGTTGCTGGTGGCTGAAACCCTCTCGTCCGCACGTTACACAATATCCTTCGTCGAAGTCAAGAAAGTTCGAAGCCCAAACCCTCCAAAGCCCCCGATATCCAACAAAAAAAAAAAAAACCCTAGAAATGCTTCTCCGCTCCGCCATTTCCCTTCCCTCTCCTCCCCTCCAACGCTTCCCTCTCTCCTCCTCCTCCTCCTGTTATTACCAAATATCTCTAGGCTTCGGCCCCTCCACTCTCTCTCTTCGGGCGGACCGGAAGCCCGGAGGCCCGATCCGATGCTCAATCTCGCAGATCCACAGCTACGGCACCGTGGACTACGAGAGGCGGCCGGCCCTCAAGTGGAGCTCGCTCTACCGGAGGATCTGCACCATGGAGAACCCCAGCCTCGGCGCCGCCGCCGTCCTCGACCGGTGGGAGGAGGAGGAGAGGCGACTCAACAAGTGGGAGGTCTGTCGCGTGGTGAAGGAGCTCAGGAAGTTCCGCCGGTTCAAGCTCGCCTTGGAGGTGCCTGAATATTTTGCTTCTTTTAACCCCTGTTCTTTGTTCTTGCGAGTTATGCTTGTTTCTTTTCTTGCTCCTTGCGGTCTGTGGTGGAACAAAATTTTATTTTGTGCCCACTGGTGGTGTTGATTGACTTACTACCTCTCACAATCTAGGAATTAAGGAAGGGGATTCCATCAGATAATCTGTTACCATCCTTTCACTGTGGACTAACAAAGCAGATACTTCGACATGTATTATAAGAAATGAAAGAAATACATGCAAGGAATGCAATATTTCATAGTTATGAGGCACAAATAATTTTGACTTTTATATGGAATTACTTGTTTCACAGAGTAGTATTTTATCATAATATTGCAGCTAACAAAGAATCATATTGACAAGGATCAGTCGCCTAATATTAATGCAAACCTAGGATTATGTTTATGCAAGGATTTGTGCGTGAATCCAAAAAAAAATGGCCTTGTCATTGAAGCCTCTTTCGGAGCCTGGGAAGTTTCATGCCACGGATGAGTAACTTTCTAATGTCGATTTTGTTTCCAATATTTTTTGCTATGCTGGCTCCCTTGGTATACCATGTGTTGATGCAGGGCTATGCTTTGCCATCCTAGTAAAACACAGGTATAGGACCTAGTAGTGATATTTAAAACGTTATGTAGATCCTTGGCTGTGTGTCTGCTACAGTTCATATGCATAATCTGGAATATTTCTCTTGAGCTTATCATTTGGAGGGATGTCAATGCACTTGAATCTTGTTGTCTATAGTTAAGCCTGTCGGGAAACTTCATAAGAACTCCCTTGGAGACGATCCGTGATGTTAAACACACTATTTATCCAATAAACTGGTAAAATTTACTAATCCAAGATTATAGATGGTTTGGTTTATGGTCTTTGACCAAAGAAAAGTAACCTAGCGTTTCTCCTTAATTGGCTTAGGTGTGACTCAGTATTGCAGTCTTCAGAGTAGTATCATCTGTATGGAATTAAGTTAGTGGTGTACATGGTTGAAGTTGTATATGTAGATGATAGATTAACTATAATTGGTAGAGTACTGAAGCTAGGAGCATCAGATTGTTTAAATCAAGGTGTGCAATGGCAAAAGTTTTTTCTTTTGAAATCAGTTATATGCCCTGCTTTTAATAGGGAGGCAGTAAGGAATAATGGATATATATGTTCATTTAAGAATGTGAAATGTGTATTATTATTTCATTTTCTTGTAGAGAGGTCTTTTCCCCTCTTAATCAAGCTAACAGGAATCTCTTTTTTTAGTCCATTTAATTTTATTGTCTTGTAATGTGCCTTACATTTTCATTGTGATAAGATTTGGACTTAATCTAGGTTTGGAATGTGATCACTCACTCTTGAAGTCCATCATTAGCATAGGTTTAGGGAACATAAATGTTTCTTTTTAGGTGTATTTGAATGATGTGAGGAGACAATGATGCATCTATTACTATTATGTTGAGTTCCTTATCGTATTTAAGGCACTTATCGTTTATCTATCGGGTTCAATTACTTTGGATGAGAAAACTACAATCCAAATGGATGCAGGGAATGATTGTTGGACCAATCAGTAAGACCTTGTGTAGGAGCTATATGAACACCATATCATTTATTTGGTGACTTGAAATAGAAACAATAAATGTAAAAAATTATTCTTTGCAGCCTTTGTCCAAGATGATCTTTAATTAGACTTAGTGTTCTGAATCTCTTCTTGCTGTGAGGTCATCATGTTTTTGAAGAAACTTGGGATTTCATGAGGTATCTGCATCTAAACAGGTTAAATTAATATCATATACCTTCCCTCTGCCGGTGGGAGTCAACCTGAGCATCAATGGCAGCCCTTTGGAATTCAAGCCCATTAGTTATGGAAGAGATGAGAAATCGTAATTGGGAGCTTCTGTCTCTTAATACACTTTGGGCCAAATTTACTCCTAGGAAACCAAAATCTGCACACTTTCTGCATAACAGTTTTGGTTAGAGAAATTTCAGGACTCAGATGAGATCAAGGGGAAAGCAATAGTACTGCAAATGATGTAGCTCATTGTAGCTCATTGCAGTTCAGACAAAGTATGCTTGTGTTAATATTGCATTTGCTTGTTAAGATCTGCAATCCTCTCATACTCATTCTTCTACTTATTCTGTTAACTATTCAGGAAAAAAAAAAACAAAAAAAAAACATGGTTTTCTGTAATGATATGTGTATGTCTATGTCAATTCATGCTTCTTATTTTATGCAATGAGCATTTATTGAACATACTAGTTATTCTATAGGAATCCTTGTCAAGGGGAGCATAAGCTCTTTTTTTTTTTTTGTTCTTCAGTTGAGAAGGAAGTAGTGGGGGTCAGAGGTTCTAATGAATCTTGAGATAATTACATTTATTATGAAGTATTTCAGAGTCTATTCCATATTTGTCACTTATTCATTTGACCTTCCCCAAGTTTATTTGTGGGTATGGCAGTTTGACGCTTCTGCCGTTGGCACTTATGTTTATTCTCCTTTGCCTTTTCTCAGGTTTATGATTGGATGACTGCGCAAGGAGAACGGTTTGCATTTGCATCTAGTGACATGGCAATCAAATTGGATCTGATGGCCAAAGTACATGGGATATCACATGCTGAAGAATACTTCTCTAGGCTTCCTGATACCTTGAAAGACAAGCGCACATATGGTGCTCTTCTAAATGTTTATGGCCGAGCAAAGATTAAAGAGAAGGCAGAGTCTATTGTTGAGGTTATGAGAAACAAAGGATATGCAACTGAAGCATTGTTTTTCAATGTGATGATGACTCTTTATATGAATGTTGGAGAATGCGAGAAAGTTAATAAGATCATTAATGAGATGAAGGAGAAGAATGTTCCATTTGACATATATTCTTACAATATTTGGATAACAAACTGTGCGGCTATGGGAGATGCAGAAGAGATGGAACGAGTGGTAGGGCTACTGACTTTGGATAATGGCGTCAATCCTAATTGGACCACTTATACTACACTTGCTACCATGCATATAAGACTAGGAAATTTTGAGAAGGCACAAAGTTGCTTAAAGGATGCCGAAGTTAGAGTGACAGGTAGGGATCGAACACCTTTTAATTACCTTATTGGACTTTATAGCAACATTAGAAAGAAAGAGGAAGTCTATCGGATTTGGAACTGGTACAAGTCAAGTTTCCCTAGCATCCTGAATGTAGGTTATCAGGCAATGCTTTCTTCTTTGATCAGGCTAGGGGATGCTGATGGAGCCGAAATGATCTATGAAGAATGGCTTTCCATGGCATCAAACTATGATCCCAGGATCTGCAATATGCTGTTGGGTTCATATGTCAGAGAAGGGCTGATTGGTAAGGCTAAGAGCGTTCTTGATAGATTTTTAGAAAAAGGTGGAAAGCCAAGACCAAGCACATGGGAGATCCTTGCAGAAGGCTACATGAAGGAGGAGCACACGTCTGAGGCATTGCTGTGTATTAGAAAATCTGCATCATATGCAGGAGTGAATAACTGGAGGCCAAAACTCACAACCATAGAAAACCTCCTTGCGCTTTGTAAGAGGCATAACGACGTTTCAAGTGTTAATATGTTGATGGACATCCTTAAGTTGAGAGGATGCCATGAAAAAGAGGAATACAAGTCATTAATTAGCGGATATTCTCAGGGCGACTGAGCATGGTAAAAGATGAGTGTCTGAGGAATGATGGAGGCCAAGATGCTCGTGATGTTGGTATGTCTGATTTCTGTCCTCAAAGGAGCAGCTCATGTAGCCACATGTTACCATAGATTCTTCCTGCCCCTATATGATTTGGAGGAGACACACAAATGCGCTTGTGGGTTGTTGCACATAAGATATCTGGCACATTGTAAGTTAAAATGGGCCTTGCCAGAGATACAGTTTGCCTGCTTCAGGATTTTGTATGCTTGATTCTGGCACTTGTTGCTAGAAGCTGCACTGCCAGCAAGGGTAACGATCATGTGCATGGATCCACATTAGAACAGAGTTCTATTGATTATTCTAGTTGTCTGAAGGCTTTTCTCCCCCCCCCCCCCCCTTTTTTTATGTCTATATGACCTGGTGGCAAATGTTTTATTTACAACATCTGTAAAGCTGTGGTCTTTCTTCTTTATGAGATGAGGAACATGATGGTGTGGAGCTAGTTTGGCATTGAATACCTCTTACCACCTGAGTGGCACTGGCTATAGGCGTGTGTCTATCTTGTTGCTTGGCCCTTTGAAGTTCAGGACAGCTTAGACGTAGGTTGGTTGTGCTGTTGAGGCAAAGCTGGCAACTGACACACGAGGGAAGGCATGCCGTTAGATTTAGTTGCGAAATATATCTCAAAGGGTCCTAATTGAATATTGGAGGGATACCTGTGACTTGCCGGTTGCCATAGCTTTTGCAAAACCATGTGGTGCTCATGAAGAAATCGCACTCTCGGTACATTACGAATGGGTGATTCAATTTGCTAAATGCTTACAAAAATATCTTGTTGGTGTTAGCTGCATTCATTGGAGGACTGATGAGGATTCACCTGATGACATTATTTGCATAAGACGGCGACTGTTTTCAGCAGTTACGTGGGATTGTTCTTAGCCAATAGCTATCCAAGAGGTTCTTGATTGTACGATTGGATTTGGTCTCACGGTCAGTATAGCAGAATGTGTTCTGTTGTCTTGAAATTAATTTTTTTTAAATATATAAATAAAAGATTTTTAGGTTATTATACATGAAACAATCAAAATTATATATTTTTATATTATTTAAATTATTAAATTCGCATAGATTTGAGATTTTTAAAATAATAATTATTATTATTTAAAGGCAATCAATCACATCTAATGCTTAAATTATTTATGTAGAGTTCGTTGTCCATTCAGAATATAAACAGGTCTACTCATCTATCTATATATTCTATAATTTCAAAAGTACTCCGGTGTCTGCGAGGTGGCATTCTAGTCTCGTACCTCTATGACTGTTATCATGCTTCTGGCGTAGGAAAATAAATTGTTTACTCGATCGAGTTTTATATAAACCTAGGTTTTGGATTCACATGCCATACGGCATGATGCAAATGAGCCTAGTGACCATTTAGTGTATGATTTTTTTCTTTTTTATGATATTGATAGAAATATAGACTAAAAGATATGCTTTATATTATGTCTTTATTTTAATAAAAATTTTTTTAAGAAATGTATGTCATTTATTATATATATGCATATGTCTAGTATTTACAAAGAGCATTTGATTTAGTGTGTAGAGTACGGTTTACACACAAAAGATTAGATCATCGGTTCTTTTGGAATACAAGTTTATTGTTTACAGTTTTAGATGGAATTGGACACACCATCAGTAGAACTATAGCATAAATTTTTAGTAGGTCTGTCTTGACTATGGGGAATGGTTTATTCTAACTATTTGTGCTAGTACACTTTGTGTGTATTGAACAGGACCCAGTTGAGTTAATTATTTTATACTGACTTATAAAATAATTTAAAACTCATGAATATTATGATTACTTATGCTCTTAATCCAAATTCTATTTCTAGACACGTGTATGTAGTGATTATTGCTTTGATTATACATAGAGTGGGCTTCTATATTAGTCAATAAACTCAGTGGGTTGGGCAATAACATTATATATATGGTGAATATTAATAGTTGAAGGAAACCACGTCCTGTTAAATTGGATTGATGATATCCCCTTGAGGAAGCTTATAAGTTTTGATTGTATCAAATCTTGCAAGTGGATTTTGAATCCGATACATCAAATAAGTTAAGTGGATAAGTTCAAGGATAATAAAAGCTAATTAAATTATATTGTCAGTAATTAAATTTAATTGGTGGATATATGTAATCTTAACGTGGGGAGATAATAAGTATTTAATATTAAAGGCTCGAAAATATAAATTCGAATATGATTAGGAGTACAATTATAATTATTTAGTGGAATGAATTGTAATTACGTAATTGAATCCTAACCTGAGATAGGATTGGAAGATTTAATTACGTGGGAAGTCCTTTTCATATTTGCCTATTGGTCCCTATTGTAGCCCTATAAATACCCTTTCAGTTGGTTGCTAGGGTTAAGGTTTGAGAACAGTTTTGGAGAAAGAAAATAAGAAATCCTAGGACGGCCAAGAGATCCCATCATCTTGTGAGAGAAGGAAGGTATTTCGAGAATATGGCGGAAGGCTAAAAGGTTGAGGTCGAACAATCGAATCAAAGTGTTTCAAAGTTCAAATCTGAAGGTATAATCTTGTACTCATAGATTAGAATGGTAAAAGTTTTTTGTATTACTCATATACGCTATAGCCGTGATCTTGAAGGTATTCCGCATTCTCCAA
Organism: Calamus simplicifolius; assembly: GCA_900491605.1. Taxonomy (NCBI): domain Eukaryota; kingdom Viridiplantae; phylum Streptophyta; class Magnoliopsida; order Arecales; family Arecaceae; genus Calamus; species Calamus simplicifolius. The sequence goes on along the minus strand of UESW01003838.1, from coordinate 102,689 downwards.
CAATAACCTAATATAATTAGTTAAAAAATTCAGAGTACATGGATTCAGTCTTTTAAGGGCAGGTCTTATATTCTTATGACCAATCATCTTATCCGTCTAATAAATGAGCAGATAAAGGTCGAATAAAGAAGGTAGAACAAAGAATGATGAATTAGCTGAAGTTATGGCTTGCTCAATCTCGGGTTTTCAAGGTATTAAAATTTCTTCAAAACTAATTTTTGATGTTCTGAAAATATAAATAAATAACAGATGGTAGTTAACTAATTTCTAAGGCTTTTGTTTTTCATCTCTATGCGTTGTTTTAGTTTTTACATGCCCTTCTTCAGGCAGGATGATCTTACTTTATCGTCATGGTAACTGAGAAATTAAACTTTTTTTATCTTTTTTTATATGAAAAAACATTAGAGATAATTATCAAGATTACAATCAAATTTTAAAGGATGATCTTCTAATGAAAGTGTATATATTGTTTAAGTAATATTTTCTTTTAGTAGATCGATCTTCTTCTAATGTCGGTGCAAGATCGAAGTCTATACCTATGCATGCTTCCTCTCTTTTAATTTTGACTTGTGAAGACTCGAATTTAAAGCTGTTTCAGTGCATGCTAGTGAGATGATGGAGTGAATCCAATGACATTTATGAAAGCATGTGGGTTGAGACATCATTGCATGTTGCACAGCAGCGCAGTACCTCCAAGGTAGATCATGTTGCTTTCCCATACACACATGACTTTAATTTCGAACATGAGTATTTTATGGATTGCCAAAAAAGAGTATGACTATTTTATACTATCTTCCTGTCTCTCCCATCTTTTTATGTGGTACTCTCCTTGCATCTTGCTTCCCTTCTCATCATTAATGTGTAATACGCTTTCGTACTCCAAGTTGGCATTAATTAAACTAGCAAGCCATGGGTTTCTTGAATCATGCCATTCAGCCAACTGTCCACCTAGACGTACAGTACTTCCAAGAAAGATTATTTTTCGCATGGGTTTAGCCAAAACCTCGACGACGCCCATTGCCAAGAGTTCTTCCTTTGGATGACAGTGCCTTGGAACCTAGCTAGTGATACGTGTTAATTGGACCACCCTATATCCCATAAGCTTTGCCTAGGCTCAGCTGTGTCCTCCCATGTTCCAACCAAGCATCAGGTCTAAAGTACCATGTAAAGATGAAGCACTGAAAAGGGTTTGGGCTGCATGACTTGGAGCTCTTTTTTTATTGTTATTTTTATCTTTATCCCTCGATATTTGAAATCTAAGGTGGCAATAAATAACGGATCGATAGAGCTGTTTCAGCCGCAGCAAAGGTGGCCAGTGAGGGACTGGACTTATCATGTGTTTATTTCAAAGGATGTATCAGAACAGACAATGATCCAACTGAGCTAAACAAAGCCAAGCTTTGGATGCATTAGGTTGTGTTTAGTTTTATAAAAGAGGTGTTTGAGCTCGAGCCAAGTTCAGGCTTGACTTGTTATCCACTTGACGAAGTTAATATTGGTAGGTGTATATTGGCAGAAGATGACTACCTAATGAATCAGACAGAGGTTAGAGTTTCACTTTATGTCCTTAAGATAATTTTTGTTCCGCAACGGTGCTTACGGTCAGTATGACGATTGTCTTCCAGGATACAACAGTCTTCTTTTGATAAAAGCAGCACTACAATTCACCAAAAATATAGAACTAAGAATGCTACTCTCTTTTCAATGCACTATTGCTATACTACCCTTAGGAAAGTATGCGAATGCCTAAGAGAGAAGAAGACTAGAATTGATTCATATTGAACTCAATTCGGAATGGCTTGGGATGAATGAAATGCTTAGGTCTAGGGTCCTATTTATAGTTTTTAGGTACCCTTTGGAAACAACCCTACGAATTTAATTTAATTTAAATTCTAAAATCAAAGGATGTAAGGGTTAAGGGCTTATCACCCTTGATATGCCCTTTAGACATTGTGATCTTCAGATCAGGCGATCGGATAAGCCTTTTCATGGCTGTGATATGAAGATCAGCCGATCAGATAAGCCTATCCTTATCCTGATAAGCCTTTTCATCATCGTGAAAGTGCAAAGTGCGCCTACAAAGCGCCCATTGCGCCCTTCGCACACGCGCGTGCGCGAGGGTGTGTAGCATCACCCTCAAGCTCTCCACTTATGGTGAGCCTAAGGAACTTAAGCTTCAAGAAAGTGGTTTCCATATAAGTGAACCTTCCTTTCTTGTTCTTTCCGATATGAGACTAAATATCCCCGCAATTTCTCATTCACACACTAAAGGACGGTGATGGGCTTTCAAGGCCCATTAGGGTATTTAGGCGTATTTTGGCCCATTACCCAATAATCCCCCACATGAATGAAAATTGGACTTAGATCAATGATCATCAAAGATCAGCAAAGGCAAACTCCCACATAAAAGGATTTTAATGCAAATGAATATGCAGACACACTAAAGAGAGTATAATGGGATGAAGTTGTATCGGGATAGGTAGCTCATGGCTTTGAACCTTCCTTAGTGAGTTGTTATTGAGTTTACTTGCTAAAAGGTGAACATGATGTCTTGAACATTTCAGCGTTTTGTGTAAACTAAGACAATAACAATCACACTTCTTCCCGAGCATTCTTTTGGTTCTCATGGTTGTGTTCATTTTGGCCCCGAACAACTCCTGGTCTCATGAGTGCTTCAGAGAATTAAACCTTAAAATTCTCATAGAATTGGCCCAGTTCACACTCACATAGGTGATTCTTATTAAGAGTATCCTGCTATACCCCACATGAATGTTTATGTCATAAGAATCATTAAAAGCAATGCTTATCCTAGTACTTTTAGCAGGTAGCACCAATTATCATAGGAATGAGTAGGATTGTACATCCTTAGTGCTATCAAGTCTCTTCATAATTTAGTTGTCCCTTTTGAACCTAGATCTTGGGATCTCCAGTCAGCTAGGTTGGGTATCCACTATGAAGATTTTTAAGTTATAGGTTTTAAACCCATTCCCCTCGATAAACAGTTTACTTGATCTCTTGGTAACCCCTTTATTAATGGATCCGCTAGGTTTTTCTTTGACTGAACATAGTCAATAGAAATTACACCAATTTTAAGTAACTGCTTAATGGTATTATGTCTACGACGTATATGTCTAGACTTACCATTATACATTTTATTCTGTGCTCTGCAAATTGCCGATTGACTATCACAATGTATGCATATTGCAGACACAGGCTTTGACCAACATAGAATATCTTCTAAAAGGTTTCGAAGCCATTCTGCTTCTTTAGCTACCTTTTCTAAGGCAATAAACTCAGATTCCATAGTGGATCGAGCTATACATGTTTGCTTAGAAGATTTCCATGACACAACACCTCCTCCTAAGGTGAATACATATCCACTTGTGGATTTTGTATCTTATGTGTTAGATATCCAATTTGCATCACTGTATCCTTCTAGTACAGCTGGATATCTTGAATAATGTAATCCATAACTTAGGGTATATCGCAGATATCTTAATACCCTTATTAAAGCTGTCCAATGATTTGGACCTGGATTACTTGTAAATCTACTCAACTTATTGACAGCATATGCTATGTCAGGACGAGTGCAATTCATAACATACATTAAACTGCCAATTATACGTGAGTATTCAATTGAGATATGGGTTCTCCAGTATACTTAGCCAAATGTAGATTAACATCTACAGGTGTTTTCACCAGGCTAGTATCATACTTTTTATACTTATTTAATATTTTCTCAATATAATGAGATTGGGATAATATTATTTCTTCAGATGTTCTAGTGATTCGAATCCCTAGTATAACATCTGCAACACCCATATTTTTTATATCAAAATGTTTGATTAACATTTTCTTTGTCTGTTTAATCATTTCAGTATTACTACCAATGATTAACAGGTCATCTACATATAAGCAGATTATCACATACCCTTCAGGCAGGGTTTTGGCATATATACATTTGTCACATTCATTTATTTTGAATCCATTTGATAACATGACATTATCAAATTTTATATGCCATTGCTTAGGTGCTTGCTTTAATCCATATAAGGATTTAACAAGTCTACACACCTTCTTTTCTTGTCCTGGAACAATAATCCCTCAGGTTGTTCCATGTATATTTCTTCATCTAATTCACCATTCAGAAAAGCAGTTTTAACATCCATTTGATGAATTTCAAGATTGTTAATGGCTGCAAAAGCGATTAACATTCTTATAGATGTTATTCTACTTACTGGTGAATAGGTATCAAAGAAGTCTATACCTTCTTTTTGTTTGAAGCCCTTAGCCACTAATCTGGCTTTATACTTGTCAATTGATCCATCAGCTTTAGCTTTTTCTTAAAGATCCACTTGCACCCTAAAGGTTTCATACCAGATGGTAAGTCTACCAACTCCAGGTATGATTATGCATGATGGACTCAATTTCATTATTGACAGCTTCTTTCCAAAAGGGTGCTTCTGGATTAGACATTGCCTCCTTGAATGTCTGAGGTTCATCTTGTAACATATAAGTTACATAATCAGGACCAAAAGACTTTGCAACTCTTGGTCTCTTACTGCGTCTGGGTTCATCTTCAGGATATTCTTCCTGATGACTACTACTAGCAGTATTATCATCATAAGTTCTTTTATTTGAACTTATTTCTAATTTCCTTTTATTTGAAATATATCTTCAAAGAATGTTGCATTCCTTGATTCCATGATTGTATTTTTCTGTATATCAGTTATATCGATTTATACACAAGAAAGCGATATGCACTACTATTATGTGCATAACCGATAAATATACAATCAACAGTTTTAGGTCCTATTTTGACCTTTTTGGGGTCCGGAATAGCTACTTTAGCTAGACACCCCCACACTCTTAAGTAATTGTAAGAAGGCTTCTTTCCTTTCCATAACTCATATGGAGTAATTTCTTCTTCTTAAGAGGTATCTTATTAAGAATATGATTTGCTGAGAGAATTGCTTCTCCCCATAAATTCTGTGGTGTACCAGAATTTATTAACATAGCATTCATCATTTCTTTTAATGTGCGGTTTTTACGTTCCGCAATTCCATTAGATTGGGGAGAATAAGGAGCAGTAGTTTGATGAATAATGCCATGCTCTTGACAGAATTCGTCAAAAGGTGCATCATATTCACCACCTCTATCACTCCTTATGGCCTTAATCTTTTTCCCAAGTTGATTTTCAACTTCATTCTTATAACATTTAAACATTTATAAGGCCTCATCCTTAGACTTTAGTAGATACACATAGCAGTATCTTGTTGAATCATCAATAAATATTATAAAATACTTTTTACCTCCTCTAGTTTGAATTGACTTTAAGTCACATAGATCACTGTGAATTAAGTCAAGAGGTTCAGTATTTCTTTCAACTGATGGAAATGGTGTTTTTGCTAACTTAGCTTCAACACACACTTCACACTTGTAATGTGGATCGATTTCATGATTAGGTAATAATTCTAATTTCATTAATTTTTGTAATGAATTAAAATTCACATGTCCTAATCTATCATGCCATAGACAAGAAGAGTCAACCATATAAGCAGAAGAAGAAGCTTTATTTATTTCAAGGTTTCTATGTACAGTCATTACATTCACCTTGAATAATCCATTATTCAAGTAACCCCTACCAATAAATATCCCCCCTTAGTGAGTACAAATTTATCAGACTCAAAGACCATCCTAAAGCCATGTTTGCTTAGGAGGGAGCCTGATATAAGATTCTTCGGATGTCAGGGACATGTAGCACATCATTCAGTAGAAGCTCCTTGCCAGATGTCATCTTCATAACGATGCGGCCAAGTCCTTCTATCTTGGATGTAGCGGAGTTACCCATGACCAAATTTCTACCATTGATAGGAGTATATGATGAGAACATACTCTTATCAGAGCAGACATGTCTGGTAGCTCCAGTGTCGATGTACCACTCATTTGCTTTGTTAACCATGTTTGCTTCAAATACAACAGCTGACAGCATCATCTCGGATACCTCTTTGGATAGGGTTTCAGTAATGTTGACCTCTTTCTTTCTTTATCCTTGAAACGACAGTCCTTGGATTTGTGTCCTTGCTTTCCACAAACAAAGCACTTTCCCTTGAATTTATATTTCTTAGGATTGCCCTTCTTCTGTTTAAAGCCTTCGCCTGGAAACTTGCGTTTCTTTCTTCCTTCTATGAGGTTGGCCTTTGGCTCAGCAGGTTGTCCTCCTGTCTTCTTGTCTTGGCTCTTATTGTCCTCCTCGATCCTCAGGCGGACAATTAGGTCTTCAAGTCCCATCTCCTTCCGCTTATGCTTCAGGTAGTTCTTGAAGTCCTTATATAGTGGTGGTAGCTTCTCTATGATAGCAGCTACCTGGAATGACTCACTGAGAGACATTCTCTCTGCATGTATCTCATGCAGGATGATCTGGAGCTCTTGGACTTGCTCCATAACAGTTTTGTGGTCGACCATTTTGTAGTCTAGGAACCTTCCAACCACAAACTTCTTGTGTCCAGCATCCTCTGTCTTGTACTTTTTATCCAGGGATGCCCATAACTCCTTGGCAGTAGCAATACTGTTGTACACATTGTACAGGGTATTGTCCAGACCATTCAGGATATAGTTCTTGCAAAGGAAGTCTGAGTGCTTCCATGCCTCCACCGCAGCAATGACTTGCTTGTCGGTCTCCCCTTCCTTCAGGATAGGCGGATCTTCATTCAGCACTCTGACTAGGTTCAGAGTTGTGAGGTAGAACAGCATCTTCTGTTGCCACCTCTTGAAGTCCGTGCCAGAGAATTTCTCCGGTCTCTCGGCTTGAACTGATGTCGTCATAGTAGCCATCTGCAGCAGCACTTCGGTAGCACAAAAATTGTCTTAAGATTGTTGGTGGGTGTATGTTGGCAGATGGTGGCTACCTAATGAATCAGACTGAGGCTAGAGTTTTACTCTATGTCCTTAAGACAATTTCGTCCCGCAATGGTGCTTACGGTCAGTATGACGATTGTCTCCCAGGATACATAGTCTCCTTTTGATGAAAGCAGCACTACAATTCACCAAAAATATCGAACCAAGAATGCTACTCTCTTTTCAATGCACTATTGCTATACTACCCTTAGGAAAGTATGCAAATGCCTAAAAGAGGAGAAGACTAGAATTGATTCAGATTGAACTCAATTCGAATGGCTTGGGATGAATGAAATGCTAAGGTTTAGGGTCCTATTTATAGGTTTTAGGTACCCTTTAAAAGCAACCCTATGAATTTAATTTAATTTAAATTCTAAAATCAAAGGATGTGAGGGTTAAGGGCTTATCACCCTTGATATGCCCTGTAGACATTGTGATCTTCAGATCAGGCGATCGGATAAGCCTTTTCATGGCTATGATCTGAAGATCAGCCGATCAGATAAGCCTATCCTTATCCTGATAAGCCTTTTCATCATCGTGATCTGATGATCATGTTATCAGATAGGCAGTTGCATGTCTTTGATATGCCTTTTCATGATCGGACCGTTGACTTATCTCTAACCGACGATCGAACGGGTGCCTTATCACCAACCGACGATCGGACGGATGCCTTATCACCAACCGTCCTGTTGACTGGTCAACCGATGAGTGTCAGCCTTTGGATCGCGATTGCGATCATGATTTGATCACCACATCTCGACCCTTCATCCGATCGATCAACGATCAATTGATCTTAGCCCCTTATCTTGATCCGATCAATCTCCACCATCGGATCATCATGATCTAGAAAAAATTTAAAGCCCCTCAAGCTCCTCTTTGATATGCCTTTTCATGATCGGACCGTTGACTTATCTCTAACCGACGATCGAACGGGTGCCTTATCACCAACCGATGATCGGACGGATGCCTTATCACCAACCGTCCTGTTGATTGGTCAACCGACGGGTGTCAGCCGTTGGATCGCGATCGCGATCATGATTTGATCACCACATCTTGACCCTTCATCCGATCGATCAACGATCAATTGATCTCAGCCCCTTATCTTGATCCGATCAGTCTTCACCGTCGGATCATCATGATCTAGAAAAAATTTAAAGCCCCTCAAGCTCCTCTTTGATATGCCTTTTCATGATCGGACCGTTGACTTATCTCTAACCGACGATCGAACGGGTGCCTTATCACCAACCGATGATCAGACGGATGCCTTATCACCAACCGTCCTGTTGATTGGTCAACCGACGGGTGTCAGCCGTTGGATCGCGATCGCGATCATGATTTGATCACCACATCTCGACCCTTCATCCGATCGATCAACGATCAATTGATCTCAGCCCCTTATCTTGATCCGATCAGTCTCCACCGTCGGATCATCATGATCTAGAAAAAATTTAAAGCCCCTCAAGCTCCTCGCGACGATGCGAAGTGCGCCTACATTGCGCCCTTCGGACACACGCGTGTGCTAGGGTGATGCTACGCATCACCCTCAAGCTCTCTACTTATGGTGAGCTTAAGGAACTTAAGCTTCAAGGAAGTGGTTTCCATATAAGTGAACATTCCTTTCTTATTCTTTTTGATATGGGACTAAATGTCCTCGTAATTTCACATTCACACACTAAAGGGCGGTGATGGGCTTTCAAGGCTCATTAGGGTATTTAGGCGTATTTTGGCCCATTACCCAATGGTTAATTCTTGAGGTGAGCCCAAGTTTGTAATGGCAACTTGGAGGAATATGTCTAAGACCTAAACATGTGGCTTGAGTTTGATGCAGATCATCATCACTGAACTAGCTTTGACCACTTTGTTATTAGTTATATCAATGGACAGGATCTGTGGAAAATATAAAATTAAAAATCCACTGCTCGAACTGCTGAAAATTATATTCATACTCTGTTCAGATGATAATGATCATCTGTTCCTTCCCAGTGAACTACTCAAAATCATGAGAAAAATACTATACGGAAACACTTGGTGAATAAATTGAAGGTCTTACGAGGTAGTATAACAAAGATAATTGAGAAAAATATTGGTAAAAAAAAAAAACAGACTGGGTCCAGTTTGGATCCGACCCGTTTACCTCACTGCTTGGGTCCGAAGTGACCATGTAATTAAGGTCATTGACCATTTTGTTCAAACTAGTTGACAATTTGATTGAATCTCGCAGCGGTGCCGGGATTTGTGGCCATCAAGAGAGAGAGAGAGAGAGAGAGAGAGATCATGCATCGTGGTTCACATGGAGACTCGATCAACGACATGATTCCCCACGTCGCGCGTTGCACGCTTTACCGTGGATGAAAGCGAAGCACATCCCCTCCCCTGCACTCGGGATTTCATCCAACCACGTTTACGGCTGACATTTGGCGTCCGCATACACCCTCCATCGTCATGACAAATCACCACCATGCCATCATCACCAAACCAAAAGGCTTAAAAATTAACCGCCCATTGTGATGTTTCCCAGACTCTCCTTGCATTGAATGCATGTATTATTATGCTATATAAAATAATATTTTAAATTCAACTTTCTAAATATTGCCTTTGATTTTGATGTTCTATGTTTGGTTGTGATTGCTCGTGAAGATCATTATTAGATGTGCTGACTCGACTTAATAGGTCATGGAAGTTTCCAGTTGTTTAAGTGCGCCGTCTTAATTTAGAATCGAAAACGTTAAAAATATTTTGGAAAAGAGTTACTTATCTTTGACTTTGTAGTTTTTTTTATTATAAATTAAAATATATTATATTTTAAAATGAAAGGATACTTTAAATTCTTAAACTCTTATATTTTGAAAATAATATTATACTTTAAAATTAATGAAATAATTGAAGCATCGATAGGAAAAAAAAATTTATACGTTAACTAAGGATGTAATAACCGAAAGTTTGAGGATAAAAGTAAAATTTGAGCCAAAGGTTGAGGATCAAATGTATATTTTAGCCTATTCGATCTAGCCAAGCCGTCGTGGTTGATAATGGCTTGAGATGATGTCTTTTGCTTCCGATGACATCATTGCCAAAGCTTGCTTTTTTTTTTTTTTTTTTTGGGTGCATACGGATGATCACACTAGTCGCGTGTGAATCAACCCAGATAGATCCGAACTCAAAATTTACCTCACTCGGCTTTCATATCCACGATCCAGCATGTTGTGCCGCTACCTAGCCATCCAGTCCGCCGTCGAATTGGCTTCACGATAAATATGACGGATTTGGGCGCAGTCGTTCTCCCGCAGGATAGTCCAAATATCCAAAAGAATCGGATTCGCAGGGCCAGGAGGCCAATTCTCCTTCTGCAACCAAGAGATGACCGACTTGAAATCACCCTCAATCAAAAACCTCTTAGCATGAAGAATCCGAGCAGCATAAGAGATGCCCACCCAAGTCGCATAAAGCTCAAACATAGGGATAGAGGAGTCAAGAGTACCAAACCCTCCCGCAGCCAATAAGTCACCATGGTGACCACGAATGACAAAAGCAGAACCTGCAGCTATACCGCAGACATTACCATCAAAATTGATTTTGATGAACCCTGGAGGGGAGGCTCCCAAGAGATGAAAACCGTATGCCGGTTCGCAAAGCTTGCTTCCAATGTGGTGTTAAGTAAAGAAATTATAAACTATGAGTGCTTGGTATATGGTATCTTCTTCTTCTTTTTCTCTTTTTTTTTTAATACAAACGGATGATTATACCATCTTAAGATAGATTACACCCGATATATCAACATATAATAACTGAGTAAGGATAATAAGGCAAGGATCACCTTGCTTCGAGTTCCAAATACCAGAATGAGAAGCCACACGGCCTATAATTCAATCAGCAACAGCATTGACCTCGCGGTAGATATGCCGAATGTGGACATGATAAGCTTCCAAGATAGGAGAGCGAATGTCATACATCAAGGGGATAGAATGCATGAGAGAACTGAACTCCTGCCTGATCCACTGAACAACCGTAATAGAGTCATCTTCAATGATAATACTTCGAGCTCTCAAGGACCGAATGACATAAGAAATATCAATTCAAGCTGGCAGCTCGATAAGAGGCATAGATAAGTCAAGTAAGTCAAGTTCTTTCGCTGTTAGCATCCTACTATCTGCGTCATGAATGATAAAAGTCACATCAATACATTTGATACGAATACTTTTATTAAAATTAATTTAAAAAAAAAGGCTTTCAAAAAATAAAAATATACCAGTTGACAGTCCTCAATGGGGGTGTCCTAGAGTGGCCAATCCATCTGTACCCTGTGCGTTGCCAGTAGGTTAAGGCCGGATGACAGACTGATCTTTGTGCTGTAAAGTCGTCCTTTACGCATTCCCAGTACTTCTTGTGTTGAAGTTATTTGCAATAGGAGTTGGGACTTTTTGTCTATGATCCAGACCGCCCTTTTTATGATTTTATCTTTGTTAGTTGGCAGAGATTTAATTATCTGGAATGATGTTGGCTAATCAAGTAACCAAAACACAACCACCTTGACAGTAGTCACTAAATCGGAATATTAATTCCTACCCACAAACTAACTTGACAGCCACCGTGGTTAAACCTGCTCTGAAGACTTCAAACGCGTCGGCCAGTTTGCATTCATGAAATGATTATGGTTGATGCTCGAGTAACGCAAGCAACCAAAACGCAACCACCTTGACTAAATAATACGTTCGGCTGTTGCGGGGTTTTTGTTATCAAGGTATTTTTTTAGCTTATTTGGCTTATAACATCTGGCTCATCTGGAACCAGATTATTTTTGCTGAGGAGATGGTTCCATCTCTGATTATCATCCACACTGTTGGCTCTCGGGCTGCGAAATATCTTCGCTCTGATTCTGCTGCTCATTCTATCAGACTGGTCTCTGGGGTTCCTCTGGTGCTTTATCAGCGCACCGTTCTACGGTTTTTATCTCTTGGGAGCCCCGACCCCCGGGTTATGTCAAAGTGAATTTTGATGGTTATGTATCGGATCGTATGACTGAATCAGAATTTATTATCAGAGGGCCAGAGGGAGAGATGATTGCGGCTGGTGGTCATGGCTCCATTGATATCTCGGTCCCCATGGTGGAGCTTCAGGCTGCTTGGACTGGTATCACTTTTGTAGTTCGCATATTGGGCTCTTCGCGGATGGTCATTGAGGGAGATTTGCTTACTGTCATTCGTTAGATCCGTAGGGATGCTGACTTTAACTCCCATCTTAACCCTCTTATATGTGATATTTGGGCTTCTCTACATACTACTATTGAGCTAGTGGTTCATCATGTTTATAGGGAAGCCAATGCTGTTGCTGATTGGATCGCCTCTTATGTAGTCCGCCATACTGGTCAGTGAAAATGGCATCTTCGTGATCCTTGTCCATTATTTTAAAGCAAATTATGTTATCTGATCTTTCGGACTTAACTCGTGTCAGAGTGGGTGTGATCGCCCGTTTGTACCAAAAAAAAAAAAAAAAAATCATCAAAGGGCAATCTTGTATGAATGAATCCTTTCTTTCCTAAAGTTAAAGAATTCAATAAAAATATCAAATCAGTTCCTTTTAACACCTCTTCGTTCCAAACCAACTCAGAAGGGTAATAATCCAAGACCCACCACAAGCAAATCCTTCCTTCACCCATCTCTCTCTCTCTCTCTCTCTCTTTATAATATGCATCTCTCCTTCTCCTTCCATAGACTTTATTAATAATACTCTCTGGCTCTGGCTCTCGCTCTCGCTCTCGCTCGTTTTCGGGCTCTCGCCACCAAGAGAGAGACCATCATCCCCAATGGCGGAGTTGAATGAGGGCGAGTCCCGCGCAATCCCAAGAGTCGTCTCAATTCTCTCCCATATCCTCCAGAAGGTGGCGGAGGGCAACGACGCCGCCCACCAGCCTCCGGCTTTGTACCCGCACGGTGCCTCGGCCTTCCAGGGCCTGACGAAGCCGGGCATCTCGGTGCGCAGCTACCTCGAGCGCATCTTCCGCTACGCCAACTGCAGCCCTGCATGCTACGTCGTCGCCTACATCTACCTCGACCGCTACACCCAGCGCCAGGCCGGCGTCTTCATCGACTCCTTCAACGTCCACCGCTTCCTCATCACCTCCGTCCTCACCGCCGTCAAGTTCATGGACGACATGTAAGTTTCTACCACCACCACCACCACTGTCCTCTTCCTTCCTTCCTTCTTCTTCACAATTCTTCTTGGTTTAATTTCTTGATGTCGGCGGATTCTTGATCTATCTTCCTTTCAAGAATCCGATCACAATATTGCCGTACGTCTTTTGCTTTGGTAGTGGTTATTATTATTAATCCATGTTTGTTTGTGTGTGTATTCTTCCTGGAATCAAATAATCTTTGTTAATGAATGGGATGGGGATGGGGATCCATCTTCTTCTATTCATCTTCTTCTATTCGTCTTTGCAACTTTGGATTGGAGCTCTTTTCTTCTTGTTAGAAGAAGTTAGATCCCTCTTCCATCCAACTTGCGCGCACGCAACAAGGAGTTACTCTTACCAGCTCCCCAGAACGAACGCCTTTTTTAAAATTTCCTTTCAATTCTTTAGAGGGAGAGAGGGTGGAGAAGATTCGGCCAGGTGTTCAGGACCCATTGATTGCTTTCATGAGCCCTCTCCACTCCTTTTTTGTCCACATGCCAACTAAGAATGAGGTGGGCGTGTCCTCAAAGGAATTCTTGCATCATTCTATCTCCAATTAGGGTGAAGGTGGAGGAGGCTACCATTGTAATCTCGTCATGCAAGTAGTTCTTGTTGTAGGGACCCATTGGCCATCGAACAAAGGGTACAACATCAACTTGGCTTGGTGGTTCCACTGTTCTTTCAAATCGAAATTAAAAGTTCTGCCTGTCGTTTTATGTCAACAGTGATTGTGCTCTTATTCTGTGATGAGAAACAAGAGATTGGCCATAACCATGGGAAGGTAAACTTGACAAATCATCATGGTTAGTCGATGGATGACATGGACATTGATGGCATATTAAAGCAGAGGTTTGGTGTGTCTTGATAGTCCCCTTCAACTGCAAAAGAACCAATCATTCAACTCAAGATAATGTCGAAAAAAGAAAGAAGAGGGATGGTTTTATATTTTACAACCACTAGCATGTGGATATATATACATTGTATGGTGTCATGGACAAGGATCAGCTGCTGATCAGCAGAGTATTATTATAAACTCAAATTGCTGTCAATTCAATGTAAAGAAGTCATGATCTCCGACTATTTTAGCAACTAGAACAGCACACCATCTAGCTCCTAGCTACACCCTGGATAGGAACCAACTCTAAATTAATAATTTCAACTGGCTACATCACCATTTATGTTCATAGTCTTTATTGTTGATGATGTGCTTGTCCATTCTAACAGTAATTATATAATTCTTAGCGACTTGCTCTGTTGGCTCCAAAATTAGATCTTAGTGCATACAATTGACAGTCTTGGGTAGATTATCAAAATGCATTCCTCATGCATGCATTTCTAACCTCTTCACATCTTGTCTTGTCTATCAATGGATCTGATCATTATTGGTTCATATTAAAGTCTGTGTCATGTTTCTGTCATGCTGGTGGTGCGTACCAAACACTAGTAATTTCTACCATTACCATAGCCGACAGAGGCAAACACATATATTAATTCCAATTAAATATACCTCCGATTCAGTTATTTAAACAGGAGAAAGAAGAAAAAATCTCCAAGTGGACTGCTAATTACTGTGTTTTGTTTGTGTTTTGTTTGTAGAACCTACAACAATGCATATTATGCAAAGGTGGGTGGGATAACCTTGATGGAGATGAATTATATGGAAGTGGATTTCTTGTTCGGAATGGACTTCAAGCTGAATGTGACCCCCATGATCTTCAATTCCTACTGCTCTATTCTTCAAAGGGAGGTGTCCCTACTGGAGTCACCCCCTGCTCCCCTGGCTTCCACTGCTGCTCGACAGAGGAAGAGCGCCAGAAGAAGCAGCTGGCTGCTTGAGAGGTGCCTTGGTACATAGAATAGCATAGGACAACCATTAATTTAGATGGACAGACTGATATAATTTTGTGTAGTTTCTGTCTTCTTGGTTTCCAACCTATGGACAAGTGAGCTATAACCCACTGTCATTTTATCCTACTTTTTGGTTTCTCTTTGATTGTTAGGGGGTTTGTAGTTTTCCTGTGAATGGTGTGTACAGACTTGGAGTCCTTGTTCTCAGAGCACATGGATATGGTTCAATATCATAATTTAGATCTTCAGTTCATGTCTTCTGCATTGGGTTCACAAGAGCTATGGTTATTGTCCTCCAAATTTTATTACTGCAGGACCTCAAAATTATTCAATTGGTGAATGGTAATTGGTATTGGTACTATTTAGAGATATTTTGTGAATCTCTTCGTTGAAAATTCTACACCCAAAAAGAAGATTCATGAGCCGACCTCAGATCGGTGGGATGATGCATGCCTCTGTGCATTCATCATTCATTATTGCCAACTAATATTATAAGAAAAGCAACTGTTGTAGTATCTGTTATGGATCCACTCATGATGTATCATGTTCATTGGAGGCATTGGTTCTTGTTGAAGCAAAATGAGTGGGGGGGTAGGGTAGACAAGATTGGAGTACAGACCATGAGAGAGCCAATGGCATGTCTTGATAACATGGGTGAAGGCAATATATATGTTGAGAGCCTCATCATGGCCTTGTTGTAGGTCCATCCCCTTGATTTTAAATGTGTGAAGATGGAATCCTTTCTCCTTGAAAAAAAATATATTCATTTCTTGCCTGGTCTATTTGGGGAGGAACATGTGGTCTGGAGATTTTGGCACTTGCCAAGGCAGCTGTCCTTGGAGAGGCCATGTGAGTTTTCCCCCAGCATGAACCACCCCCCACATGGTCCCCAAGCTTGCATGCCACTCTTTGTGCATCTGACCTGTGAGGGAATCCATTTTTTTTTTTTCCAAAGTAACATCCCATCTATAGCTCCAAGAATGTGATGTGATTCTTTGCCCTCCTATGGTAGTTTTGAACAGAGTTGCTCATTTTCCCTCTATGTGATTCTTTGGGCTAAAGAAGATTTTACTTTGGCAGCACAACCTTAAAGAGAGATTTATAGTACTAATATACATTTTAGGATTATAAATTTGGCCCAACCATAAATGATTCCAAGGTTACACTATCTGGGAGTCCAAACGGGCCCATGGAAAAGGACCGATTCTTTTTTTTTTTCCTCTCCTCTTTTCTTTTTCTTGGGGGGGGGGGGGCATGCATGTAGAATAGCCAGAGGGAAGGGGCAGAGGAGTACTAATTATTTGCAATCCTTAACTTAGCTGAGAATGATAAAATGTTGCAAGGGGACTTCTCTTTTTCTTTTTTCTCTTTTTCTTATTTTGACCTTCCATCAAACCACCCCAGGATGGATCTACACCACAACAAACACGTGTTTCAGCCTGTGCTTCTTTAAATTGTCTTCTCTCTCAGAAAAAGCTTGATGGTTTTCTCTTCGTTTTGTGCATGTCAGCATTGTAAGATAGGTGCTTGATGGGTACTTTGATGTAGCCATTCGACCTACCCATCTCATAAATATAATCACCAATTGCTCTTCATCTTATATCAACTCGAATGGATTCGTTCATGTCTAGCAGATGCTTGCAAGATGGCCCGAAGAAATTCCCTTAACTTGTGTGGTACGTGGCTTCCAGCAGTTCACCCACAGCTTAACTTGAGCTCAAATATTAAAAAGCTAGCATAGACCCATATAATTAAAGCCTCATCATCACAGGAGAAGGGCAGGCCTTTTTTTTTTTTAGTCGTGGGCTAATAAGAATGCATGGAACATCATTTGAAAGGCCGAATCTTCTCTGCTGCCCATAAATAATTAACTGCTAAAGGATGATGGATGGCAACAGGCAAATTTAAAATGTTAGTGTATTTCCGATCCTGTTCCTGTCCACATCTCTGAGCTCGGAATGACTTTTCCTCCCATCAATTTGAGGACCGATTTTATTGTTAAAAAAAAAACAAAAACAAAATTTTGAAGCTCAAAATCTATTGTAAGCTAATGGGTATCTATAATATATTAAAAGATTCAAATTTAAGAGCATAAACTCAACTTTAGAGTACAACAGAAGGCTTAAATTTAGAAGATGCTTATTTAATAATGATATAAAAATAATTTTATATTCAAAAAAATAATAAACTTCGAGAGTAAAGATTACAGTTTCATCCTTATCTTCAAGCTCATCGGATTATTAAAATTCTTTCCATATCTATTTAATCCTTTCAAACCCACTCCTACAATGGTGATTCTTCATGAGGATTGCGTTTTTCTATCATGATCGTCATTCTATATCTATTATAGATATAATATGCCTCCAAATGTAGTAAATCTAAAACACTAATTTTTATATATATTCATAAGGAGGACTCTCTTTTGAATATATGGGACTAAGGGCTGGTCATAACTTTTTATTTAACATAAACTGGTGCCCTAGCTATAATGCATGAGAACAATATAAAGCCCATCAAAAAAATCAAATAATATTTTAAAATGATAAGGATGAAGTGATGATGCAGCCATGGATCCTTTTGTCTACCAACCATTCAAATCAAATCTCGATATACTCAAAAGGGTTTATTGGAAAAAAACATAAAAATTCATGCGATGAAAGAGCAACGAACGATCAAAAAGAAAGCATAGTTATATTAAAAACTATATCTAAACAAGCTTGAATGATATTTTTTAATATTTTTAAATTTAATTTTTATAAAATATAATTATGAAATAAAAATATTGCGACGCAATTCAGTGCGTCGCAATGTTTTTTAAAAAATTAATTATATTAAATAGCGACTCAATAGCGATGCAATAAAACAGAAAATTCATAAAAATATTTTTTTATTTAGCGACACAAGTATTGCGTCGCAATATTTTTTAAAAAATAAATTTTTTTAAAAATTAAAAATAATTATAAAATAAAAATATTGCGACGATTTCGGTGCATCGTAATATTTTTAAAAAACTAATTATGTTAAATAGCGACAAATTAGCGATGCAATAAATCAGAAAATTAAATAAATAAATCGCAACCATCTGATCGTCACCGATCGGACCGATCACAATGGTCCGAGATTGATCCTTGCCGATCGGGATCACGGCTTGGGTCGATCGCAACCGTCGGATCGTCGCCTATCGGATGGATCGCAACGGTCCGAAATCGATCAGGGCTTGGATCGATCGCAATCATTGGATCGTCGCCGATCGGATGGATAGCAACGGTCCGAGATCGATCGTCGCCGATCGGGATCACGTCTTGGATCGATCGCAATCGTCGGATCATCACCGAACGGATCGATCGCAACGATCCGAGATCGATCGTCGCCGATCGGGATCAGGGCTTGGATCAATCGCAACCGTCGAATCGTCACCGATCGGATCGATCGCAATGGTCCGAGATCGATCGTCGCCGATCGGGATCAGGGCTTAGATTGATCGCAACCGTCAGATCATCGCCAATCGGATCGATCGCAATGGTCCGAGATCGATCCTCGCCGATCGGAATCAGGGCTTGGATCGATCACAACCGTCGGATCGTCACCGATCAGATCGATCGCAACGGTTCGAGATCGATCCTCGCCGATCAGGATCATGGCTTGGATTGATCACAATCGTCAGATCGTCGCCGAACGGATCGATCACAATGGTCCGAGATCGATCGTCGCCGATCGGGATCAGGGCTTGGATCGATCGCAACCGTTGGATCGTCGCTGATCGGATGGATAGCAACAGTCTAACATCGATCATCGCCGATCGAGATCACGTCTTGGATCTATCGCAACCGTCGGATCGTCGCCGAACGGATCGATCGCAACAGTCCGAGATCGATCGTCGTCGATCGGGATCTGGGCTTGGATCGATAGCAACCATCGGATCATCGCCGATCGGATCGATTGCAACGGTCCGAGATCAATCGTCGCCAATCGGGATCACGGCTTGGATCGATCGCAACCGTCGGATTGTCGCCGAACGAATCGATCGCAACGGTCCGAGATCGATCGTCGCCGATCGAGATCAGGGCTTGGATTGATCACAACCGTCGGATCGTCGCCAATCGGATCGATCGCAATGGTTCAAGATCGATCCTCGCCGATCGGGATCAGGGCTTGGATCGATCGCAACCGTCGGATCATCACCAATCGGATCGATCGCAACGGTTCGAGATCGATCCTCGCCAATCGGGATCACGGCTTGGATTGATCGCAACCGTCGGATCATCGCCGAACAAATCGATCACAACGATCCGAGATCGATCGTCGCCTATCGGGATCAGGGTTTGGATCGATCGCAACCGTTGGATCATCGCTGATCGGATGGATAGAAATGGTCCGAGATCGATCGTCGCCGATCGGGATCATGTCTTGGATCTATCGCAACCATTGGATCATCGCCGAACGGATCGATCGCAACGGTCCAAGATCGATCGTTGCCGATCGGGATCAGGGCTTGGATCGATCGCAACCGTCGGATCGATCGCAATGGTCCGAGATCGATCATCATCGATCGGGATCACGGCTTCGATCGATCGCAACCATCGGATCGTCGCCGAATGGATCAATCCCAACGGTCCGAGATCGATCGTCGCCGATCGGGATGAGGGCTTGGATCGATCGCACCCGTCGGATCGTCGCCGATCGGATCGATCGCAACGGTCCGAGATCGATCCTCGCCGATCGGGATCAGGGCTTGGATCGATCGCAACTGTCGGATCATTGCCGATCGGATCGATCGCAACGGTCCGAGATCGATCCTCGCCGATCGAGATCACGTCTTGGATCGATCGCAACCGTCGGATCGTTGCCGAACGGATCGATCGCAACGGTCCGAGATCGATCATCACCGATCGGGATCAGGGCTTGGATCGATCGCAACCATCGGATCATCGCCGATCGGATCGATCGCAACAGTCTGAGATTGATCCTCACCGATCAGGATCACGGCTTGGGTCGATCGCAACCGTCAGATCGTTGCATATCGGATGGATCGCAATGGTCTAAGATCGATCAGGGCTTGGATCGGTCGCAACCGTCGGATCATCGCTGATCGGATAGATAGCAATGGTCCGAGATCGATCGTCGCCGATCGGGATCAAGTCTTGGATCGATCGCAACCGTCGGACCATCGCCGAACGGATCGATCGCAACGGTCCGAAATCGATCATTGCCGATCGAGATCAGGGTTTGGATCAATCGCAACCATCGGATCAGCATCGATCGGATCGATTGCAACGGTCCGAGATCAATTGTCACCGATCGGGATCACGGCTTGGATCGATTGCAACCGTCGGATCGTCGCCGAATGGATCGATCGCAATGGTCCAAGATCGATCGTCACCGATTGGGATCAGGGCTTGGATCGATCGCAACCAATGGATCGTCGGCGATCGGATTGATCGCAATGGTCCGAGTTCGATCCTCGCCAATTGGGATCATGGTTTGGATTGATCGCAACCGTCGGATTGTTATAAAAAATTAATTTATAACGTTGCGACGCAAGAATTGCATTGCAACATTTTTTTAAAAAAATAAATTTATAAAAAAATTAAAATATAACATTGCGACATAACTTTTTGCATCGCAATTATTTTAGAGAATTTAATTTTTATGAAATTTAATTATTAAATTAAAATATTGCGACGCCATTAAATGCATCACAAATTAATTAAAAAAATTAATTAAAAAAATTAATTAATTTAAATAGCGACGCATTAGCGACGCAATAAACCAAAAAATTAAAAAAAAATAACGTTGCGACGCATGTATTGTGTCGCAATATTTTTTTTAAAAAATTATAAAAAATTTAAAAATAAAACATTACAACGTAACTTCTTGCATCGTTATTATTTTTAGATAAATTAATTTTTATCAAATTTAATTATGAAATAAAAAATTACAACGCAACTAAATGCGTCGCAAGGTTTTTAAAAAATTTAATTTTGTTAAATAGCGACGCATTAGCGATACAATAAACAAAAAAATTAAAAAAAAATAATTTTTAACTTAACGACGCAGTAATTGCATCGCAAATTTTTTTTAAAAAAAATAAATTTTATAAAAAAATTAAAAATAAAATATTGCGACGTAACTTTTTGCGTCGCAATTATTTTTAGAGAATTTAATTTTTATAAAATTTAATTATGAAATAAAAATATTGCGATGCAGTTAAATGCGTCGCAAATTAATAAAAAAATTAATTTTTTTAAATAGCGATGCATTAGCGAAGCAATAAACCAGAAAATTAAAAAAAATTTAATTTTTCACGTTGCGACGCATGTATTGCGTCGCAATTATTTTAAAAAATAAATTTTATAAAAAATTAAAAATAAAATATTGCGACGTAACTTCGTGCGTCGGTATTATTTTTTGAGAAATTAAATTTTATTAATTTTAATTATAAAATAAAAATATTGCGACGCATTAGCGATGCATTTTTTTCAAAAAATAAAAAAATATCATGCCGGATATTGACGCCAAAATAGCGATGCAATTATTGGCGTCGCTATTTTTCTCAACAAATAAAAAAATTTATTAGCGATGGATTAGCGACGCAATGTTGCATCGCTAAGCCTTATTATATTTTTAAAAAAAATTGCGAGGGATTAGCGACGCAATGTTAACATTGCGTCGCTAATCCCTAATATATATGCTCTCGCGCCCGACCCCCCCCCCCCCCCAAACGGCCTCTTCTTCTTCCTCTCCCTAAACCCTAGCCGCTGTCCCCTCCTCCGGCTCCCTCCGCCCCCTCCCCTAGCGCAAGAAGCCTACCGGCGGCGATGCCCCCCCCCCCCGGCGCTCATCACCCCCGGCGGCATCCCCAAGTTTTCAAGGTGAGCCCCCACGGTGCGGCAGTGGCCGGAGACGACGGCCACGGCCGCCGCCGTGGCCGGCGGTGGCCTGGCCACGATGGCCAGGCCACCGTTAAAAAAAAAAGGAAGTCGGGGTGGGGTTTTTCCAAGCTCAGCAAGTGTTTTACTGTGGATATCTAAGTTTGTGCAACGATAAGCGAGATTGGTGGGCTGTTTCTAAAATCGTTCCACGTTCAACAATCATATTAGATGAGAGTTCATCAAGTCAATCAACTGAGTGCCCCGCATTTCAAGATGATGAGATAGAAATGCATGCAATTGAGGACGACACAAGGGCTCCTGAAACATCACTTAGAGATCCAAATGGTGATGTCCAAGAAATTGAGGATGCAAACGTTCAGTTTCCTTCCGATGATAATGAAACTGAATCACAGTCCGATACAGCATCGGATGTTGAACCAACATTTCAGAAACAAATGACACTGATTAAAGATATAGGTTCATTCAATTTCGATTTATTTTATAAGTGTTTAATTTTTGTATGTTTATTAATTATTCATATTATATTGCATTGCATTAATCTTTAGTATTTACAGTATGACGGACCGAGGTTGATCTACCCCTGATGGACATAGCCTTGCTACGTCACATCCTACTACCAGGCTTGACGCACGGACTTTCGCCTCTCCAGGCATCGACGCTGACCCTGTATTTTCCTCTACCCGATCGGTGCAGACCTCTGAGAGTTCTTCTATGGTCGATCGCACCGTACTTCGATTGGATGCCGATGGGATGTAAGTATATACTAATTGTAACTATATGTTTATGTTTTTAAGTTAATTACTTATTTTAATTAGTTTTTTTAACAGCTTTATTGAGTAGCATACTATATCGAGCCGGATCAGCTCTATCTTTCAAAGCCGTGCTGATCTCAATGGCTATGATTGGCACCATGTATCTGCGGCCACGAGGGAGTTTTATTTTTTAGAGTTTCAGGTAAACTTTTTAAATACATTTTATAACTGATATAAACTTTTCTAATCTTAATATATTCTGAAACTAACTATTTATTTCAATGCAGAAAAAGTTTACGTGGGACCCTACTATCCAATGCCATTAGGTCAGCATGGAATGCTTTTGCGGCACGCCGATACTCCGGCATGCTTTATCGTTGGAGGAGTTTGGGTGACCGTCCAGGGCATGTTTCGGAGGGTATTTGGGCCAGCTGGCAGCTGGCGTGGCAGTTCGAGGCATGGATCAGGAGGTTCGCATCAGCCAGCACGAACCGCCGATCTGAGAAGGGCGGTCGTGGCATGGGCCTCTCCTGTCACACTATTGGTTCCATTTCTATTCAGGAGCACATGCGTCGTATGGTTAGAAATCATAAACAATTTAAATACTAATTTAGTCATTAACAAATACTTGCATTTATATTCTTTCTTCTGCTTTTGTAGTCCGAGCAGGAGGATAGAGATCCTGGTGAGTTTCGTCTATTCAGGGTGATACACACCAGGAAGGACGGTTCCTGGGTTGATACACGATCACGGGAGATTGGGGTAAGAAATTAGATTTATATTTTATTTATTTAATTTTTAATATTTTATTCAGCTTTATATATTGATTCATTTATCATTGATTTTATAACTCAAAGGCACGAGTCGAGGAGCTGCAGTCTCAGGCTTCGCAGGTCAACTCTACTGATGGGGGGCCGCCCGTCGAACTCTCACCAGAAAAGAGTCGACGTGTGTTTTTGAAGGCTGTTGGTGCCCAGCCGCGAGACCGTAGGGTCTATGGTTTGGGCACCAGAGCTTCCAGATATTTTTCCCATCAGGGCTCCAGTTCACGTGGTTTTGGCGATATTCCTCCCGAGCAGATAGACGACATCCGAAGATCTATCAAGGAGGAAGTTTGCGAGGAGGTTCGGGAGGAGCTCTCAGAGATGAGAGAGCAGATGCGTTAGTTGCAGGATTTAGTTCGTCACTTGTCGCAGGGTTCATCCCAGCCTCCACAGCCGCCTGCAGACACATGATGTATATTTTTTTTTCACTACTTGATGTATTTTTTTTTTCTGTTTTGTATATGAAAAATTTAAATAATTAATAAAATAAATTTTTTATCTATTTTTTAAAATTGTGTAATGGTTGTTTTGGTCAATTGTATTAGCAATTACATTGTATTAGCAAGTTTAATTTATAATATTTAATTTTTTTAATTAATATATTAATTTCCTTTAAAAATTAAAAAATAATTTATTTTGCTTTTTAAAAAAATAAATTAATTAATTAGCGATGCTATTTTTCATCGCAATTAATTTAAAAAAATTAATAATTATGTTATTTTAATTTTTAAAAAAAAATTAAATTAACTAGTTAGCAACGCAATTGTGACAAGATTTTACGTCGCAAATATTTTAAAAAAATTTATTTTTAATGTCGCAATTTTTTTAAAAAAAATTAAAATTTAATTTAATTTATTTTTTAAAATATAAATTCATTAATTAGTGATGCTATTTTTCATCGCAATTAATTTAAAAAAATTAAAAAATATTTTAAATTTTTTTTTAAAATAAATTTATTAATTAGTGACTCAATTGCGACGAGATTGTCCGTCACAACTATTTTTTTAAAAAAATATTTTTTAATTAGCGATGCATTCAGTATGAGTCGCAATATTGTGACGCATTTTGTTGCGTCGCAATATATTGCGATGCATTTAGTGCATCGCAGAGAGTTGCTGTTAAGCGATGCAACTGCGACAAATTAAGATTGCGTCGATCATTTTAGCGACGCCTTAATTGCGCCGCTAATCAAGCTATAGCGACGCATTTTGGGCGCCGCTATATTTTTATTTTCTTGTAGTGAAATATATTTTAAAAGACCATCCGATTGAGAAGAACTTCTTTCAAAATTTTTTAAAGATTCATATTCTATGAGAACTAGGAAGTGCATTAACTTTAAAAGAATTTTATAAAAAATTCTAATTGTATTTTGTTATTATTAATAATTAGTAATAAAGTTTGAAGTATTCTTCATCCATTTGTTGAAAATATTTTTTTCTTATCGTAGCGTAAGACTACAATTTTATAAAAGATGATAAGAGCAAGACCAATAGTTATTTTCTTTATAAAAGCTTACTTGCATCATATGAAAGGGAGAGATAAAAGTCTATTATTATGTCTACATAAGACTGTAATCCCCTAGATTTTGTTAACTGCTCGTGAGAGTTTATCACGAGATCGAGATGATAGACTCTAAAGATTTGAATTTCAAATATCTTGTAACTAACAGAGTCCCAAATCTCTTGATTTGAGGACTCTGCATCGCCTTTAAAGGATCATGTGATGCCTTCTTCCCGTCATCCTCGAACGCCTCTTTTCCATCCTCATCGTGCACACGCCTTCTTGGTAAGTCCCTCTATCTAAGCCTGGGAGGGAGAGAGAAAGTCAAAGAGAGAAAGAGAGTGTTGAGAAATTTGAGAAATTGTATTTACCCCAACTTTATTGATTTTGATGATTTCCAAAAGCCATGAGTATTTTAAAGGAAACAATGAATTATTTATCAAATACCATGAGTTTATTAAAAATGAAAAATATAAACTATCAATGTTTACATTCAATGAGTTCTTGAATCAATTAAAACAAAAAGAATTCTTATACTACTCATTTGATAATCAATAACTTAATGGAAAATGTCTTGATGATCAAATCAATTCTATTCAAGTCACATTTATATTTAAATTTATTTGGGACGAGTTTTAAAGTCTATCAGAACATTTTTCTGATTTTTGTATCGCTCCCGAGCCGACTCAAGGGTTTCCGAGTCGACTCCCCAAATGTCTGTTTTTCAATGTTGTCCTGAGTCGACACTTGAGTTTTCAAGAGTCGACCCCTGAACCTTCGCGAGCCGACTCATGGACTGTGCGAGCCGACTCGACTCAGACGGCAGAAGGCTCATTTTTGAGCACTTCTCGAGTCGACTCCCCGCATATCTCGAGTCGACCCTTGAAAGTTAGGTGTTTCTGGAATCGAGTGTCGAGCCGACTCACAAAGCTCGAGTCGACTCCGCAAATCTGGGCGATTTTTCACGATGACACATCAGCTCCAACGGTAAGATTTTCAAATAACGGCTATTTTTCTTTGTCTCTAACGGATATATTTTGCAGAATCTATAAATAGAGGAGCTCTTTTCAAATCAAAGAAATCAAGAGAGAAAAGAATATCTTTCAAAAAGAGGGAAAAACAGAGCTTTATTGGAAAAATCTTCTAGTTCAAAATAGAGTGATTCAAAAGGAGTGAAATCAAAGAGGAAGTTTCGTCTGCTCCAGATCATCAATCCACAAGAGTCAAAAGAAAATCCAAAAGCTTTTCAAAGATCAAATCGAAGGATTTTCAACATTCAACAAAAGGAGAAAAAGCTTCATCTCAACTCCAAAGTTTTCAAACGGTCAAGAATCTTGCTGAGGCCTGATTCAATACTTCAAGAGGAGTTAAAGAGGAGAAGGAAGAAAGCCAAAGCCACAACCATCTGCAATCTTATCAGGCTTTTCTAACCCTTTTTATACTTTATTTGTATATTTGCTCAAGGGGAGCATTTCTATATTTAAACTCTTTATTTTGGTTGTTTGCTGATTCAATCAGTGGATTGAATCAGTGGAGGTTATTATACCTCGTTGCAAGCGGAGTGCTTGTGTTGGGTTAGTTGTGAGCCCGTGAAAAACAACGTGTAGGGTTTTGTGCTGGTAAGCCCGTGTAAAACCGGCTGGGTTCGTTGTGATCCCGGAAAACAACAAGTTTGAGTTGTGAGCTTGGAAAACAACTCGGCTGTAATCGAAGAGATTATAGTGTGGACCCAAGTGAATCTTGGGAGTGGACGTAGGTGTTGGTTGCACCGAACCACTATAAAATTATCTTGTGTTTGCCGTGCTATATTTTCTCTCTCTATCTCTCTTTATTATTTGCTTGTGTATTGATTAAAGTTAGCCTCTCACTTGCACATTTTGCTAACTAATCAACTAAAGTTAAAAAGACTTAAATTTTTAAGAACCCAATTCACCCCCCCCCCTTGGGTTGCCATCTGGGCCAACAATTGGTATCAGAGCAAGTGCTCATTTAGAATTTGATCTCACGATCAAGGGCTAAAGATCCTTATGGCAACACAAAGTGGTTCATGTTTTGCTGAAGGTCATTCTACGAATCGACCTCCTTTATTTAATGGAACCAACTATTCATATTGGAAAGCAAGAATGAGAATATTCATTCAAGCTTCTGACTATGAATTGTGGGGAGTAATAATAATGGACCTAGTACACCCACACACTTAGTTGAAGGCATTCTTGTTCCTAAGCCCGAAAGGGATTGGAATGATAATGATAGAAGAATGGCTCAATTAAATGCTAAAGCCATTAACATTTTATATTGTTCCTTAGACTCTAATGAATTCAACCGAATCTCAACATGTAATTCCGCAAAAGAAATTTGGGATAGGTTGGAAATAACACATGAAGGAACAAACCAAGTTAAGGAATCAAAAATAAACATTTTGGTTCATAAATATGAATTGTTTACAATGGAACAAACTGAAACCATCACATGCATGTTCACTAGATTCACTGATATTGTGAATGGTTTAAAGAGTCTTGGTAGAATTTATTCTAATGCTGACCTTGTGCGCAAAATTCTTAGGTCACTACCAAGATCGTGGGAAGCGAAAGTCACTGCTATCCAAGAAGCAAAGGACCTCAATGCATTACCTTTAGAGGAGCTTCTAGGATCCCTAATGACCCACGAGCTGACAATGAAGCAGCATGTTGAGGAGGAAACAAAAAGAAGAAAACACTTGCCCTCAAAACTGCAGAAATGGAAGAGAGCAGCAGTGAAAGTAATGATGAAGATGATGATGAAACTGCTCTCTTGGCCAAAAAATTCAGAAAGTTTATGAGAAAAAGGCCCTTCCATAAAAAGAAATTTGGAGCAAGAATTGATGGAGAAAAAGATAAGAAAAAGGACAAGGAGAAAGAAAAAGAGAAAGAGCCCTTAGTATGTTATGAGTGTAAAAAGCCAGGGCACTTTAGATATGATTGTCCTTTGCTGAAAAAGGCCTACAAGAAAAAGAAGAAAGCATACATGGCAACATGGTCTGATGAATCTTCCTCGTCGGAAGAAGAAGAACAAAAGGAAGTTGCCAATATCTGCTTCATGGCCAACAACGACGACAACGACAATGAGGTAAGTTCTGAAAACTCAAATGATGAATTCACTTTTGATGAAATGTTTGAGGCTTTCAATGAACTTATGATTGATTTTAAATCTTTGAAAAAGAAGTATAAGTTTTTGAAAAATGACAATATTAGCTTAGCTAAAAGTAAAAATGAATTAGCTTTAGAAGTTAAGAACTTAACTAATGAAAAAGAAGAACTTAGCAAAGAAAGAGATAATTTTAATCAAGAAATAGATTTGTTGAAATCTGAAACTAAAAACTCAACAAAAGATTTAAAAGATCAATTAGAAACCTTAGCTTTAGAAAAAGAACAGCAAGTTAAAGAAATGATTCATTAAGAAAGATGTTAAAAATATAAAGACATTGTTGAGAAATTCACCTTAAGTTCAACTAAACTAAACATGATTTTAGATAATCAAAAAGCTGTTTTCGATAAAGCTGGCCTAGGTTATAATACGTATAGGAAACAAAAATCTTTAAAGAATATTTTTGTAAAAGCCAATCAAAGTAATATAACTTGTTTTAAATGCAATGAAAAAGGTCATAAATCATTTGAATGCAAAACATTAAATAATAACAACAAGTTAAATGTTAAAGCAAAGAAAATATGGGTTCCGAAAGGAACAATTTTTGTTGCTACTAACCATGAAGGACCCAAGAAAGCTTGGGTACCTAAACATAAAGTTTGATTATATTGCAGGAATGTCTTGTAGCCAAAAGATCAAAGAAAAAGTGGTATCTTGATAGTGGCTGCTCAAGACATATGACGGGTGACAAAGAGGAATTCATCACCCTAGAAGAAAAGAAAGGTGGAGTTGTGACGTTTGGCGATAACGGTAAAGGTCAAATTATGGGCCTTGGTAAAGTTCGCATAACTCCATCTATATTTATTGATAATGTACTTTATGTTGATGGTTTAAAGCATAATTTAATTAGTATAAGCCAACTATGTGATAAGAACTTTAATGTTTCATTTAAATCTTCTATTTGCATAGTATCTGATTCCATTAATGATAGCATTGTTTTTACTGGTTATAGACATGGCAATGTGTACTTAGTTGACTTAGACAAATTATCTGAAAGTAGTCATTGCCTAATTGCTGACAATGCTAACATAAATGATATTGGATGGTTATGGCATCGTAGATTAGGTCATGCAAGCACACACCTTATTTCAAAACTAATTAAGATGGATTTAGTTAAAGGTTTACCTAAGTTAGATTTTGAAAATAACAAAATCTGTGATGCATGTCAATTTGGAAAACAAACTAGAAGTTCTTTCAAATCTAAAAACATTGTTTCAACTTCTAGGCCTCTAGAGCTACTTCACATGGATCTTTTCGGACCAACTAGAACCACAAGTCTAGGAGGAAAGAAATATGGTCTAGTGATTGTAGATGATTACTCTAGATACACTTGGGTATGTTTTTAGCTCACAAAGATGAGACTTTCTCGATATTTCTGAAATTCTTCAAGAAAGTCACAAATGAGAAAAACACTACCATAGTGTCTCTAAGAAGTGATCATGGAACTGAATTTGAAAATCACTTATTTGAAAGTTTTTGTTCTGAAAATGGAATTAATCATAACTTTTCAGCCCCTAGGACTCCACAACAAAACGGTGTAGTTGAAAGAAAAAATAGAACCTTAGAAGACATGGCCCGTACCATGCTATGCGAAAGCAACTTACCAAAGTATTTTTGGGCGGAAGCAATTAACACAGCATGTTACATCTTAAATAGAGCAATAAGACCAATATTAAAGAAAACACCTTATGAATTATGGAATGAAAGAAAACCAAATATAAAATACTTTCATGCATTTGGATGTAAATGTTTCATTCATAATAATGGTAAAAACAACTTAGGAAAATTTGATGCTAAATCTGATGAAGGAATTTTTCTAGGTTATTCAACGACTAGTAAGGCATATAGAATCTTTAACAAGAAAACCTTAATAGTAGAAGAATCCATACATGTAGTTTTTGATGAATCTTTAGCAACTGGATCTGAAAAGATTGATGATGAGGAAGATACAAACATAATTGAAAAAGATCTTGAAAAACTTAATATTGAAGTATCTTCTGATCATGAACAAGAGGCTAAAGATGATGATTCACATAAGGTCGATGATGTTAATAATGATCATAATGATATAGATCTTCCAAGAGATTGGAGATATGCTTATAGTCATCCTAAGGAATTGATTATAGGTGATCCTTCTCAAGGAATAAGAACTAGATCATTTATGAGAAATATTAGTAATCATCTTGCATTTGTCTCTCAAATAGAACCTAAAACTATTGAAGAAGCCGAAAAGATAATAATTGGATGATAGCAATGCAAGAAGAACTAAATCAATTTACTAGAAATAATGTTTGGACACTTAGTTGAAAGACCTAAAAATCATTCAGTAATAGGATCAAAATGGGTTTTTAGAAATAAATTAGATGAAAATGGCATAGTAATTAGAAACAAAGCTAGATTAGTTGCAAAAGGATATAATCAAGAGGAAGGTATTGATTTTGATGAAACCTTTGCACCTGTAGCTAGATTGGAAGCCATTAGATTGTTACTTGCATTTGCATGTCATATGAATTTTAACTTATTTCAAATGGATGTTAAAAGCGCATTTTTAAATGGATTTATAAATGAAGAAGTTATGTAGAACAACCACCAGGTTTTGAAGATCATGAATTTTCAAATCACGTTTTTAAATTGCACAAAGCTTTATATGGTTTGAAACAAGCACCTAGAGCTTGGTATGATAGGTTAAGTAAATTCTTAATAGAAAATGATTTTACAAGAGGAATGTTGATAAAACACTATTTTTGAAAAGAAAAAATAAAGATTTGCTTGTAGTACAAATATACGTAGATGACATTATTTTTGGTGCTACTAACGATTCTCTTTGTCAAGAATTTGCAAAGTTGATGCAGGGAGAATTCGAGATGAGCATGATGGGAGAACTCAACTTCTTCCTTGGACTCCAAATCAAACAATGCAAGGAGGGAATCTTTATCAACCAAACCAAATACACAAGAGAACTACTCAAAAAGTTTGGTATGGAAACAATGAAACCCCTCGGAACTCCAATGAGTCCTTCATGCAAGCTGGACAAAGATGAAGAAGGTAAGAAGGTTGATCAAAAGTATTATCGAGGTATTATCGGATCCCTTCTTTATTTAACAGCAAGTAGACCAGATATTATGTTTTCAGTATGTTTATGTGCTAGATTTCAATCTGAACCTAAAGAATCACATTTAATAGCTGTTAAAAGAATTTTAAGATACTTAAATGGAACGAAAAATGTAGGTTTATGGTATTCTAGAGACTCAACTTTAAACCTAATTGCATATTCGGATTCTGATTATGCTGGATGTAAACTAGATAGAAAAAGCACAAGTGGTGCATGCCATTTCTTAGGAAGTAACTTAATCACATGGTTTAGCAAAAAGCAAAATTCAGTTGCATTATCAACTACTGAAGCTGAATATGTAGCAGCTGGAAGTTGCTGTGCGCAAATCCTATGGATTAAGCGACAACTTGAAGACTATGGTATCACACTTGATAAAACACCCATAAGATGTGATAACACTAGCGCAATCAATTTAACTAAAAATCCGATTCAACACTCAAGGACAAAACACATAGAAATTAGATATCATTTTATAAGGGAACATGTAGCTAATGATGAAATTTGTTTAGATTATGTAAACACTGAAGAACAACTAGCTGACATCTTTACAAAACCTTTAAGCGAAGAAAGATTTTGTTATCTTAGAGGAGAGTTAGGAATTTGTAACCCTTTTGGATAGATTTTGAAACCTCTAAGGAAATATATCTAGAGTTCTTTCAATTTCTCAAAATCTTAAGGAAATTTTATCTAGAACTCATATCAATTTGATCTATCAAAATCCATGATTTTTAATCATACTCAAAGATCAAATCCGGGTTCATTTCAGACACTCTGAAAAATTTCATTTTTTACTCTGAAATGGTTTCGGAGCCGACTCGAGAGTATCGGAGTCGACTCGAGTTTCTGCTGAAACTCAGGAGTCGACCCCTTCTCTGAGCGAGTCGACTCGAGATCGAGTCTGTGCTCTGTGACTTACCCGAGCCGACTCTATGCTTTGCGCGAGTCGACTCGACGTGGTCCCAAATCGCTTTATTAGGGCACGAGCCGACCCATCGATCGATTCTAATCATTCCAAATCATTTTCAAAACCCTCCAAAACCCTTCAAACCTTCCAAAATCTTCCAAAATCCTTAAACAATCATTCCACTTTGATTCAATGGCCCCCAAAACCCGTGGTGCTAGTAGTAGCGGTGCCGGGATGAAAAGAAAGAAGACCGTGCGTCGACCCGTTCGCGAGCC
This sequence comes from Calamus simplicifolius, assembly GCA_900491605.1. Lineage (NCBI taxonomy): Eukaryota > Viridiplantae > Streptophyta > Magnoliopsida > Arecales > Arecaceae > Calamus > Calamus simplicifolius. Next base: position 70,332 of record UESW01003838.1, on the reverse strand, counting down.
GACTCCGGACTCTTCGCCTGCTTCCTCTTCGGACGACTCGCCTGCTCCTACTGCCACTACTCCTCAGGTAGATCACCTTGCGAGTAGAGTCATTACTACAGGAAGGAAGTTTGACTTTGATTTGTTTGAGAGAGAGGGATTGCTTGTAGGGTCACAGTTGAAGGAAATGGGATTTGAAAAGATATGCTCCTTAGACTGTCCTACATACCCAGCTTAGTTAAAGAGTTTTATAAAAATTTGACTAGAGGGGACAATGGATTGGTCAGCATTGTTAGAGGAGTTGGTTTGAATGTCACTGCCATCATTCTCTCTAAATTATTGGACTTACCCCTATCAGGACCTTCCACTTTTGACCCAGAGGATAGGTCACCTGCCCTCACAAGATTATTGAATAGAAATTTTGAGGGATTTGAAGAAGTTTTTGCCAATCAGCTGCCACTGGACTTGAGATTGCTTCATAACATCTGCAGCAGGATTCTTTTCCCTAAGACAGGCCGTTTTGACTACGTGTCTGAGAGGGATATCTTTGTTATGGATGCTGTAGTTTCAGGCAAGCCAATCAACTTACCCATTATGATATTATGGTATATAGCTGATTGTGGGAGTAAGAGGAAATCCTGTCTTCCCTACGGCATGATCTTGACACAATTATTCAGAAGCCAAGGAATTGAAATTAGTGATAGTGAGCCCAGGAGAAATTTGAGACATACTGACTACTATTCATTGGCCACTATTCACCGCATGGGCTTCAAGAAAGTAATGGTAGTTGGATAAGAAAAGGTCAAGAAGATGTTAGAGCTGAGGAGGACAGAGTTGAAGACATTAGAGCTGAGGTCGAGGCTGGACCTTCTGTTGCTGGACCGTCTGAGGCAGGACCTAGCATGCATTATTCTCCTCCACCTCAGACTTCATCTTCTTCTGTGAGATTTTCAGATGAGCAGTTATGTCAACTTAGAGCTATGTTTGCAGAATTTGATAATCAAAGAAAAGATGAAATTGGTCAATTGAGAGAAGATATTAGAGAATTAAAGGAAGACATCATTTCAAGACTTGACTTACTTTCATTTTCTGTTGGTACCCATGTGGATTCACTCAATGCTGAGCTTAAGAAGATATTTGAAAGACTTCAAGGGATAGCTGATGGATCCAATGTGTATCTTGATAGAACTAATCAGTTAAGAAGAGATATTGATGCTGCAGTTGATCAGATACAAGTAACTATGAATGACTTTAACAAATCACAAAAGGATGATATCATGGAAATGATTGGACACTTAAAGAGTATAGTTTTCAAGCGTGTCAAATGATTTTGATACTTATCATAGTTTGTATTTCTAGATTTCCTTACTAGATTGTATCTAGGAAGTTTTGCTTTAATATGACTGTATTTGAACTTTGATGAATTTAAGTTAGTTTAATTTCATTACAATGAGATTGTGTTACATTTTGATGTAATTTGACATACTTTTGAAGTAATGAGAAAAGTTATGTTCATTTCAATTATGAGTACCTTTGAATATCCTTGAATGCTTATGTTTAATTTGATATAATTTTGAATATCTCAATACTCAATTGATAACTTAGATGCTGAATGAATTCGAATGAATTTAATCAAGTTGATGCTCTGATGCATCTCAACCTTTTTGTTGATTACAAAAAAGGGGAGAGATTTATATGATTTAATCGTATATGCATCATCATATTTAAGAGGAAGAGATTTGTTTAAACCTTATATGCTTTTAATTGCCCTAATTAAATAAGGGGGAGAGAATTAAATAAGAAAAAGAAAATATATGTTTCATATAAGGGGAAGAGATAATTTGAATTTCATAAAGAAAAAGGTTTATTTGCTTAAGTTTTTGAATTTGAAAAATTTTGAATGAATTATAAAATTGAGGTTCATAGGGGGAGCTACCTCATTGAGGGGGAGCCTTTCCATGAACACAAAAGTTGATTTTGGTATCATAAATTTTTTAATTTTATAATGCATATACTCAATGTTTTTGTCATCATCAAAAAGGGGGAGATTGTTGAGAAATTATTGAAACATAATTGCCCCAACTTATTGATTTTGATGATTTCCAAAAGCCATGAGTATTTTAAAGAAACAATGAATTATTTATCAAAACCTGAGTTTATTTAAAAATAAAAAATATAAACTATCAATGTTTAATTCAATGAGTTCTTGAATCAATTAAAACAAAAAGAATTGATAATCAATAATTAATGGAAAATGTCTTGAATGATCAAATCAATTCTATTCAAGTCACATTTATATTTAAATTTATTTGGGACGAGTTTTAAAGTCTATCAGAACATTTTTCTGATTTTTGTATCGCTCCCGAGCCGACTCAAGGGTTTCCGAGTCGACTCCCCAAATGTCTGTTTTTCAATGTTGTCCTGAGTCGACACTTGAGTTTTCAAGAGTCGACCCCTGAACCTTCGCGAGCCGACTCATGGACTGTGCGAGCCGACTCGACTCAGACGGCAGAAGGCTCATTTTTGAGCACTTCTCGAGTCGACTCCCCGCATATCTCGAGTCGACCCTTGAAAGTTAGGTGTTTCTGGAATCGAGTTCGAGCCGACTCCCACAAAGCTCGAGTCGACTCCACGAAATCTGGGCGCGATTTTTCACGATGACACATCAGCTCCAACGGTAAGATTTTCAAATAACGGCTATTTTTCTTTGTCTCTAACGGATATATTTTTGCAGAATCTATAAATAGAGGAGCTCTTTTCAAATCAAAGATCAAGAGAGAAAAAGAATATCTTTCAAAAAGAGGGAAAAACAGAGCTTTATTGGAAAAATCTTCTAGTTCAAAATAGAGTGATTCAAAAGGAGTGAAATCAAAGAGGAAGTTTCGTCTGCTCCAGATCATCAATCCACAAGAGTCAAAAGAAAATCCAAAAGCTTTTCAAAGATCAAATCGAAGGATTTTCAACATTCAACAAAAGGAGAAAAAGCTTCATCTCAACTCCAAAGTTTTCAAACGGTCAAGAATCTTGCTGAGGCCTGATTCAATACTTCAAGAGGAGTTAAAGAGGAGAAGGAAGAAAGCCAAAGCCACAACCATCTGCAATCTTATCAGGCTTTTCTAACCCTTTTTATACTTTATTTGTATATTTGCTCAAGGGGAGCATTTCTATATTTAAACTCTGTTATTTTGGTTGTTTGCTGATTCAATCAGTGGATTGAATCAGTGGAGGTTATTATACCTCGTTGCAAGCCGGAGTGCTTGTGTTGGGTTAGTTGTGAGCCCGTGAAAAACAACGTGTAGGGTTTTGTGCTGGTGAGCCCGTGTAAAACCGGCTGGGTTCGTTGTGATCCCGGGAAAAACAAGTTTGAGTTGTGAGCTTGGAAAACAACTCGGCTGTAATCGAAGAGATTATAGTGTGGACCCAAGTGAATCTTGGGAGTGGACGTAGGTGTTGGTTGCACCGAACCACTATAAAATTATCTTGTGTTTGCCGTGCTATATTTTCTCTCTCTCTATCTCTCTTTATTATTTGCTTGTGTATTGATTAAAGTTAGCCTCTCACTTGCACATTTTGCTAACTAATCAACTAAAGTTAAAAAGACTTAAATTTTTAAGAACCCAATTCACCCCCCCCTCTTGGGTTGCCATCTGGGCCAACAGAGAGGAACCCGGTTAAAGAAGCCTCGGTCCCTTCCCTGTGTCGACTCTGGTTCAGGCCCGGCGGCGTGCCCGCCACCTCGCCGGGCCTGAGCCCTGGCCGACAGCCCCATCGACACCGGGGGCGGTGTCCGGTGGGGTGCCAAAGGAGAGAGAGAGAAGAGATTAGAGATGAGAGAGAGAAATAACCTGGGATGGGTTAGCCGGCTGTTCGATCCTCGGTTCGGGCCTGGCGGCGTGCTCGCCGCTTCGCCGGGCCTGAGCCTTGGTCGGCGACATCCACCAGCACCGGGCGTGTGTTCGGTGGAGGTCCGACCGGCCATGGTGGCCGGCCGTGCCGCCGGCACGCCTCCTAGCCGTGGCAAATAGTGAGAGAAAAGGGGAGAAAGAAAGAAGAAATTGGAAAGGGAGAGAGAAAGGGAAGTCGCGGCCGGCTCTGGTCCGGCCACCGGTGGCCGAGCTGCCTCCAATTTGGCCGGCAGCGGCTCTGGCTGCCGGCACGGGATAACCCTGTTTCGTTTGAAATAGGGGAACAGTAGGAAAAAAAAAGAGAGAAGAAGAAGCTTGGGCCGATCGGGCTGCTTTGATTTGGGCTTGTTGGGCCAGCATGTGAGCCGTTTTTGAGCCACTGTTTGGGCTCTGTAATGGGCCAAGAATGGCCAAATAATTATATGGCCGGAATCAGGATTGCTTCTAGTTTCTTGGGATATTTTTAAATCCCCATTTGGGAAATATGTTGAGAGATATTCGAGCTCAAAGTCAGGCCCGTGAAGTGGTTTGGATAGAGTTTAAGAATCATTTTATAATTCAGATTTTAGAAATTTAATAATGAAAAATGATACTGTAGGTTCCCAGGTGTCCAATTAGCTGGGTTATCAATTGAAATTTACGTATTGAGGTAAGTAAGCCAAGTATTATAATTTTATAAATTATTTAATTTATAAATTGTGAACTTACAGTTAAATATAATTATGTTAATTTTGCAAAATTATGTTGTTATTATCGAGATGATAATATGCAATTATGATAATGACAGTAAAAATTTATGTGTCTCCGCGGTTCTCACATGATAGATTATGATATGATAAATTATCATATGACAGATTATCATATGATAGATTATGATATGACAGATTATGATATGACAGAATACTGGTACCAGGACCCTTCCTCTTAGGGGACATTTAAGAGTGATACACAAGATGAGTGATGTAAGGCCGTGGGACACATAAAGAAAAACAATGACAGTATACACAGTGTTTTATTTACATCGCATATTCTAGTAATTATTATTGAATTAAGTTTCCAAATTATTTTGATCTGATGACATGAATATGCTGATAGCATGATAAATGTAAATTTGAAATTGTATTAGGCTTACTTATTGAGTGTGAGCTCATAGAATTTTCATAATGTTTTTCAGAGCCTCAGGAATGAAGAAGGATATTTGGGATAGACGGAGCTTCTACTAAATAAACTTAGTTACATTATATTGATATAGTTCAGTATTGCTTGTGTGTAGGACTGGTAGCCCAAGACTGATAATTATGGTTTGTAATAAATCATGAATTTAGATTTTTGTTTTATATTGATTTATGTGATGAAGTTCGAGAAGCCTTGCATGCCTGGCATGCGGCGAGTTGTCACCCTAGTTCGGGTTTTGGAACTGGGGCATGATAGCTTTAGTGGTATCAGAGCAAGGTTATGACATTAGGGACATGTACATGATGACACTTTAGGCAAAATACTAGGATGACAATGAGACAATTATAAAATTAAAGGAATTTCAGATATTATGCTTTGAAAACTTGACATTCAGAGTTTACCATGACATTAATTGCAATTAAATTATTAGGAGATAGGAATGGCACGTCGCACTATAAGTCAACAAAATGATAAGGGTTCCCAGTTTGGTAATGCTGGCCAATCGGGAGGTTTGAAAGGCACTGGAGGTGCTGCCCCGGCCAATTTAGTTGGGACTGATCAGCAGCGACTCTAGACCGAGATGCTTCAGGTTCTCTCGAGTATGGCGCAGTCGATGTGGGACATGCAGCATCAGATTCTGCAGGCTTTGCCCACTCAGTCTGCCCTTCCTATTCCACAGACTCAGCCTGACTCTACTGCTCCACAGACCCAGCCTACTCCATCTCAATCTTGGATAGGGGTTGGCCGCAGCTTTGCAGACTTCAAGAAGTTTGCCCCTGCCCCTTTCTCTGGATCCACCAACCCTATTGATGCTGAGCGGTGGATGCGAGATATGAAGAAGGCCTTTTCAGCTCATGGTACTCAGGAGATGGAGCGGATCAGATTTGCCACTTACCTTCTCCAGGGAGAAGCCTATGATTGGTGGTTAGTTGAGGAGCAGCGTCGGGATGGACATGTTATTTCTTAGGGAGAGTTTAGAGAGATATTCTTCGACAAATATTTTCCCAGGAGTGTACAGAGACAGATGGAATCAGAGTTTATCAAATTAGAGCAAAAGGATCTTTCTGTGGCCCAGTATGAAGCTGAATTCACCAGGTTGGCCCATTTTGCTCCAAATATTGTGACCAATGAAATGGCCAAGGTCACCAGATTCACTGAGGGACTGCAACCCAGACTGAGGCAAGCGGTCAATGCATTTGAGCTCCTCACTTACAGTGCTGTGGTGAATAAGGCCTTGGTAATTGAGAGAGATATGAATGCTGTTAAGGATTGGGAGCTGCGAAAAAAAGAAAAGGGCCTACTTCTGGCCAATCCTCTGCTCAGGCCAAGAAGAAGGGTGCACATCAGGCCCCAACTGAACCACAGAATAAGGAGACTCGTTGCATTCATTGTGGTAACTCCCACCTTGGAAAGCCTTGCCACAGATTGATTGGTGCCTGCTTTGTCTGTGGAAAACTGATCACAAGATTGCTACATGTCCCTTTCGGAAGGATCAACAGCCTTCTTCAAGTCAAGGAATGAGCCAGCAGTATCAACAGCAGCCACCGAGGACCCAGGGAGGGTCTTCAACCTCACTCAGCAGGACGCTGAAGCCTCTAATTTTGTGGTGATAGGTATACCCTTTAATGTTTTATCTAGTATTATATTCTTATCTAGTGCAATGCATTGATAGTTAATTAAAAGTTAGGTTCAATCCTTAATGTTAAAACAAATTACACTTATGTCCAGGAATGATTAAAGTAGGTACTGCTTATGCTCAAACTTTAATTGACCTGGGTGCCACGCATTCTTTCATATCTGACATCTATCTTGACAAGAATGCATCATTGACACCTATTCTCTGGAGCAGAGTTGCATATTGCTTTTCCAAATGGAGATGTTATGAAAGTTGACACAGTATGCAAATCTTGCCCAATTGTCTTGGAGAATAGGAGGTTGAATGCTGATCTCATTGTCCTCCCACTGAAGTTTTTCGATGTTATCCTTGGAATGGATTGGTTGGCCTCCTATCATGCTTCAGTAGACTGCTTCAGGAAGACTGTCAACTTCAAAATTCAAGCCAGCCTGAATTCAGTTTTACTGGTGGTCAGAAACACCTAGCCTCAGTGTTCATATCAGCGATGCAGGCTGGAAAGTATTGATGAGTGGTGGTCAAGGATTTCTTGCTGTAGTCAAGGACCTTCAGCAGGAAGAGACCAAGTTGGAGGATATTCCATAGCTCGAGAATTCCCCGATGTCTTTCCAGATGAATTGACTAATTTGCCCCCAGATCGGGAAGTCGAGTTCTCTATTGATTTAGTTCCTGGAACTGGACCTATATCCAAGGCCCCTTATCGCATGGCCCCGGCTGAGCTAAAAGAACTGAAGATCAATTGCAGGAGCTCCTAGATCGGGGATTTATCAGACCCAGTGCTTCTCCTTGGGGTGCTCCAGTTCTATTTGTTAAGAGAAGGATGGCAGTCTTCGACTCTGCATTGATTACCGGGAAATCAATAAGGTAACAGTGCGAAATAAGTACCCTCTGCCAGGATTGATGACTTGTTTGATCAACTCCAAGGAGCCCGGATATTCTCAAAGATTGATCTCAGGTCAGGGTACCATCAGCTTAAAGTCAAGGAGGGAGATGTGCCTAAGACAGCATTCAGAACCAGATATGGCCACTATGAGTTCTTGGTGATGCCGTTTGGGTTAACTAATGCCCCAGCAGCATTCATGGACTTGATGAACAGAATTTTTAAGCCATATCTGGATCAGTTTGTGGTGGTTTTCATTGATGATATTCTGATATATTCCAAGAGCCATAAGGAGCATGAGGACCACCTGAGGATCGTGCTGCAGATTCTTCGAGAGAAGAAGCTTTATGCCAAGCTGCAGAAGTGTGAGTTTTGGTTGGATCAAGTATCTTTCTTGGGTCATATAATCTCTAAAGATGGTGTATCTGTGGACCCAAAAAAGATTGAAGCTATCATTAGCTGGAGCCGACCTTCCAATGTGGCAGAAGTCAGAAGCTTCTTGGGGTTAGCCGGGTATTACCGTAAATTTGTGGAGAATTTCTCTCGCATTGCTCTACCCCTAACTCGCTTAACCCAAAAGCGAGTGAAGTTTGACTGGACAGTGGAGTGTGAGAAAAGTTTCCAGGAGTTAAAGCAGCGCCTGGTGTCAGCTCCCATTCTTGTTCTTCCGACAGGATCTGAAGGTTTTACTATATACACTGATGCCTCTCGGAAAGGATTGGGATGTGTTTTGATGCAGAATGAAAGGGTGATAGCTTATGCCTCCAGACAACTGAAACCTTATGAGCAGAATTATCCTACTCATGATCTGGAATTGGCTGCTGTGGTTTTTGCTCTGAAGATTTGGCGGCATTATCTATATGGAGTGTCGTGTGATGTGTATACAGATCATAAGAGTCTAAAATACATCTTCACACAGAAGGAGCTGAATTTAAGGCAGAGGAGGTGGTTGGAACTATTGAAGGATTATGACCTGAATCTACAGTATCATCCTGGGAAGGCCAATGTAGTGGCTGATGCTTTGAGCAGAAATCCTCTTCTGAGTTAGCTGCTATGATTACTTCCCAGCCTCACGTATTGAGAGATCTGGAGAAGTGGGAGGTTGGTCTGAGAGTACAGCAGTCTGATGGACTTGTTGCAGCACTTGTACTCCAGCCGACCCTTAGTTGACAGAATCAAGTCCTCCCAGATGGAAGATCCAGATTTACAAAGATTAAAGAAGTGTGCAGTCAGGAGTTCAGAATGAATTTTATGTAATGGAGGATGGATCCCTGAAATTTGAAGGAAGACTTTGTGTGCCAAACATTGAGGAGCTGAAAGGCTGAAATTTTGAAGAAGGCTCACTACTCTCCTTATACTGTGCATCCAGGTGGCACTAAGATGTACAGAGACTTAAAGGAAAATTTTTGGTGGAAAGGTATGAAGAGGGAGATTGCTCAGTATGTGGCCAAGTGCTTGGTGTGTCAGCGAGTGAAGGCCGAGCATCAAAGGCCTGCGGGACCTCTTCAGTCTCTGATGATTCCACAGTGGAAATGGGAAAAGATTACAATGGACTTTGTGATGGTCTGCCCAAAACTCCCAGAGTAATGATGCGGTTTGGGTTATTGTGGACAGACTAACAAAATCAGCTCATTTCCTACCTTTCAGAGTTGGAGTCTCTAGTGAAAGATTGGCTAATTTGTATATTGAGCAGATCGTGAGACTCCATGGTGTCCCGGTATCTATTGTATCAGATAGAGATACCAGGTTTGTGTCCCAGTTTTGGAAGAGTCTTCATAAGGCCATGGGAACCAAACTAAACTTCAGTACAGCCTATCATCCCCAGTCAGATGGACAATCAGAGAGGACCATACAGATTCTGGAGGACATGTTGCGAGCCTGTGTGATGGACTTGGGTGGAGCTTGGGATAACCACTTACCTTTGGTGGAGTTTGCATATAATAATAGTTACCAAGCCAGCATTCAAATGGCTCCATTTGAAGCTCTGTATGGTAGGAGGTGCAGATCTCCTATATGTTGGGATGACGTGGGGGAAAGGAAATTGCTAGGCCCTGAGCTGATTCAGCAAACAGTAGATAAGGTGCATTTGATCAGGGAGCGTCTTCGTACAGCTCAGAGCAGGCAAAAGAGCTATGCTGATGTCAGAAGAAGGGAATTGAAATTCCAGGTTGGGGACCATGTTTTCTTAAGGGTATCACCAACCAAAGATGTGATGAGATTTGGGATTAGAGGAAAGCTGAGTCCACGTTATATTGGACCTTTTGAGATCTTGAGCAGAGTCAGGAGAGGTTGCTTACAGCCTAGCACTGCCTCCGATTCTATCTGGGGTACACAATGTTTTTCATGTCTCTATGTTGAGGAAGTATATCTCTGACCCCAGCCATGTCATAGCGTATGAGCCTATACAGTTGAGGAAAGATTTATCATATGAGGAGCATCTTGTGCGTATTATGGATCATAAAGATCAGGTTCTGAGACGGCGTATCATTCCATATGTCAAGGTACAATGGAGTAATCATTCTGAGAGGGAGGCTACTTGGGAACTTGAGGAGGAAATGAAAAAGAAGTATCCACAACTATTTATATCCTAATATAGTTAATGATATAGCTACAACTGTTGACTTTTGAATAAAGACTTAGTTGATTGTATGACAAAATTGGAATTTAATTTTCTCTAATGAAAGTTATCAATTTCGAGGCCAAAATTTTTATAAGGAGGGGAGAATGTAATCCCCTGGATTTCGTTAACTGCTCGCGAGAGTTTATCACGAGATCGAGACGATAGACTCTAAAGATTTAAATTTCAAATATCTTGTAACTAACAGAGTCCCAAATCCCTTGATTTGAGGACTCTACATCGCCTTTAAATGATCATGTGAATGCCTCTTCCCGTCATCCTCGAACGCCTCTTTTCCATCCTCATCGTGTGCACGCCTTCTTGGTAAGTCCCTCTATCTATGCCTGGGAGGGAGAGAGAGAAAGTCAAAGAGAGAAAGAGAGGAATCGGGTTAAAGAAGCCTCGGTCCCTTCCCTGTGTCGACTCTGGTTCAGGCCCGGCGGCGTGCCCGCCGCCTCGCCGGGCCTGAGCCCTGGCCGACAGCCCCACCGGCATCGGGGGCGGTGTCCAGTGGGGTGCCGGAGGAGAGAGAGAGAGAAGAGATCAGAGACGAGAGAGAGAAACAACCTGGGATGGTTAGCCAGCGGTTCGATCCTCGGTTCGGGCCCGGCGGTGTGCTCGCCGCTTCGCCGGGCCTGAGCCTTGGTCGGCGACATCCACCGGCGCCGGGCGTGCGTCCGGTGGAGGTCCGGCCGGCCATGGTGGCTGGTCGTGCCACCGGCACGCCTCCTAGCCACAGCAAATAGTGAGAGAAAAGGGGAGAAAGAAAGAAGAAATTGGAAAGGGAGAGAGAAAGGGAAGGCCGACCGCGACGGCGGCCGGCTCTGGTCCGGCCACCGGTGGCGGGCCGCCTCCAATTTGGCCGGCGGCGGCTTTGGCCGCCAGCACGGGATAACCATGTTTCGTTTGAAATAGGGGAACAGTAGGAAAAAGAGAGAGAGAGAGAGAGAAAGAAGAAGCTTGGGCCGATCGGGCTGCTTTGATTTGGGCTTGTTGGGCCAGCCTGTGAGCCATTTTTGAGCCACTATTTGGGCTCTGTAATGGGCCGAGAATGGCCAAATAATTATATGGCCGGAATCATGATTGCTTCTAGTTTCTTGGGATATTTTTAAATCCCCATTTGGGCAAATATGTTGAGAGATATTCGAGCCCAAAGTCAGGCCCGTGAAGTGGTTTGGATAGAGTTTAAGAATTATTTTATAATTCAGATTTTAGAAATTTAATAATGAAAAATGATACTGTAGGTTCTCAGGTGTCCAATTAGCTGGGTTATCAATTAGAATTTGCGTACTGAGGTAAGTAAGCCAAGTATTATAATTTTATAAATTATTTAATTTATAAATTATGAACTTACCATTAAATGTAATTATGTTAATTTTAAAATTATGTTGTTATTATCGAGATGATAATATGCAATTATGATAATGATAGTAAAAATTTATGTGTCTCTGCGGTTCTCATATGACAGATTATGATATGACAGATTATCGCATGACAGATTATGATATGATAAAATATTGGTACCAGGACCCTTCCTCTTAGGGGACATTTAAGAGTGATACACAGATGAGTGATGTAAGGCCGTGGGACACATAAAGAAAAACAATGACAGTATAAACAGTGTTTTGTTTACATCGCATATTCTAGTAATTATTATTGAATTAAGTTTCCAAATTATTTTGATCTGATGACATGAATATGCTGATAGCATGATAAATGTAATTTTGAAATTGTATTAGGCTTACTTATTGAGTGTGAGCTCATAGAATTTTCACAATATTTTTCAGAGCCTCAGGAATGAAGAAGGATATTTGGGATAGACAGAGCTTCTACTAAATAAACTTAGTTACATTATATTGATATAGTTCAGTATTGCTTGTGTGTAGGGCTGGTAGCCCAAGACTGATAATTATGGTTTGTAATAAATCATGAATTTAAATTTTTGTTTCATATTGATTTATGTGATGAAGTTCGAGAAGCCTTGCATGCCTGGCATGCAGCGGGTTGTCACCCTAATTCGGGTTTTGGAACTGGGGCGTGACAAAGACAGAGCAAAATCATCAATGGATATAATTTTTTTGTTTCTAATACATCATGCTTGGTGGATAGCCTTCCTATCAAACATATAGATAGGAATTGGCTATATTTTGTTTATTCAAAGTTTAGTACCTTAATATGTAACACATAACAGTAGTCCATGGATAATAAAAAAAATTAAGAGAGAAGAAAACATAACATTATGTATGCCTAAAAAGGGAAAGCAAAATCACCTTTGGATATATGATCGTTAGGCTCTAAATGCATCAAACTTGACTTATAACCCTCCTTTGAACATATAAGAGGGGGGATTGATAACTAGTGTCCTAAGTATAACACATAACAATCTAGGGCTAAGATAGATCCTACTTAATGTGCTATAGAATGTTTTGCTCAATTAATATAGAAAGCGATGAATTAGACGTTATTATGACAAAAAGCATATAGGGAGAGTTTTGATATCACTTATTACGACAAAAGACATATAAAGGATAAGAGCTTAACTAAAAACCAAAGAGAGTAAAACCAAATAAGAGAGCAAACATAGAAATTTACATAGTTTGGGCTACTGGCCTATATCCATGAGTGAACGAGTGCAAAAAATTTCATTATCAAGAATGTTTAGAGATTACAAAGATTATTCCCTACTAAACTCAAAAATTATAGGGATTGTTTTTCCATTAAAGACTTTCTATAACAAATTTCTAGACCCACTTATACCTAACAGGACTCACTCTTAAATTCATACAAATCTCTAATATACCTAAGTTATCCTGAGGTACCTCAGGACCAAGGCTTAAGCTAAAATCATCTTGAAGCCAAGGCTACTTGTGCTTTATATAGAAGGAGGATATACAATATACTATAAGGAATAGGGCTAGAGTCATACATATATATGAAACCATGTCTTGCTTTATCATTTGAATTTCAAGACTATATGGATTAAGATTAAAGTCCTACATAAATATGGAAATATATCCTTCTTAAGCTTGTAAATTTCAAATAAACTCTAACATATATGTTTTGTTGATCCTTGATGGAGATTAAGTTCATGTGAATGCTAGGATCGAACTTTAATATGAAAACTCATGCCATGAGCCAATTAGGAAGAGAGATGTGGAAGGAGCCAAGCACGTGTAAACCATCAAAACTTTGATAGTGTCATCTAAGAGTGCAAATGAATGCCTTTTCACTGTAGAAAGATTATTTAACAGCGCATACCTTTCCATCTTTTTCATGTAGGGAGGAGCATAATAATGATGGCATTGCTAATATTGCAAATGATACCATGTAGCATCAATTAAAGAGTCACTTAGAGAAAGTGTTATAAGATTAATATATTTAATGACATATCTAAATGGATGTCTGTGAGAGCACACTACAAAAAAAAAGACTTATTATGGCGAATTAATTCGTCGCAATAGCTACAAAAGTCGTCGTAATAACTTATTACGATGATAAAAAATTCGTCGTAATACATTACAAATCGTCGTAGAAATATATTGTCGTAATAACCTATTACGGCGACTTATTTTCGCCGTAATATGTTGATATTACGGCGAAAATAAGTCGCCGTAATACAATTTTAATATTTTTTAAATTTAAATAAAAACCTATTACGGCGATTTATTTTCGCGTAATAGGTTTATATTACGGCGAAAATAAGTCGCCGTAATAAATTTTAATATTTTTTAAATTTAAATAAAAACCTATTACGCGATTATTTTCGCCGTAATAGGTTTATATTACGGCGAAAATAAGTCACCGTAATAGGTTTTTATTTAAATTTAAAAATATTAAAATTTAATTAAAATTTTATTACGGCGACTTATTTTCGTCGTAATATAACCTATTACGGCGAAAATAAATCGCCGTAATAGGTTTTTATTTAAATTTAAAAAATATTAAAATTTTATTTTAATATTTTTTGTATTGCACCTGTTATAATATAATATTAAAGCAACGATACTAGAAATAATTTTCTAATATAAAAGTTTCACAAAAAAATAATAAAAATTTTCATTCATTTCAATAAAATCGTCATATACAATGTTTCAAAAAATACATAATTTAAAAAAAAAATACATGTCCTATGGAGATGAAGTCTGCTGGGATCCGCTAGGATGATATCCAGGCACTAACTGTCGCATGAAAGCAGTGAGCTCAGCAGTCGTCGCCTTTAGATCCTGGATAGTCTTCTCTTGCTGAGTGAGTTTATCCTCTTGCTAGCGAGCTTATCTTCTTGTTGAGCAAGCTTATTCTCTTGCTGAGCGATGAGCTCTCGGCACTCATGTAATTCACCCTTTAATTGTGAGTTTGCAGAAGATGAAGAACTACCTCTATTTCTCGATGTACCCTTCGGTAATGGACCCCATCCTCTTTTATAACCAGATCTAGAGCCTAAAACCTCCTCCAAAATGACATCCTCATTAATTGGTTCTACTGTAGAGTCCTGTGAGGAAAGTCGCTCTATTAACTGTGCCTGCAATGAAAAGAAAACAAATTCAATATGTTTAGTATAAAACATTACATTGAATAATATTATATTTTTAATTGATAAAACTTACATGGGTTTCTTCAGCTTTTTCATTTATCCATTGATTCTTCTTTTTATCAAAATGAAGAGTATTCCACAGATGAAGTCTGGATGGCTCCTCTCCCGTAACAGGATCTCTCTGAAAAGAAACAATAATAATTTAAAACAATAATTTAAGACAATAATTTAAGACAATAATTTAATACAATTATCAATGTATCAATGAAATAATCTAATACAATGTATCAATGTATCAATGTAATAATCTAATACAATGTATCAATGCATCAATGTAATAATCTAATACAATGTATCAATTCATCAATGTAATACAATTATCAATGTATCAATGTATCAATGTAATAATCTAATACAATGTATCAATTAAAGTGCCAAATTCTGGAGGGTCATGCTGCCTTTAGCCATAAAAATAAGAGAGGTGGTGCCAAATCAATTTTTAGTGATAGATTTGAGCAGATTGAATCGTTGGAAGTATTGTCCTCGCTTTTCAGCATTGTAGGTCTTCTATCTTCATTATTTCACTGATATTTTCCCCTAACTTTTTTGTTTTCTTAGCCATATTCTCTTTTCTCCTCTTATGACTCCAATCTCTTTTGCTGGTTTTGTTAATTTGAAGGATAAAAATCAGATCAAATCATATCTAAAAGTTATCTTTATAATTTAAATTGCTTCACGCAGTTCACTCCTACTTGGGCTGCATCAGCTGCTAACCAGTCCATAAAATCTGTTTGGTGGCTTTACAATTAAAAGGGCAGCTCCATGGGGGTTAACTTGCATTGGTTTTTGTTTTCTCTATTATCACCTATGCATATCACTAAAAAAGGTCAAACAACAATTATTATATAAATCAAAGTTGGACAATCAGAGTTTGCCATGAGCAATCTCGGTCTAATATTTAACTCAGCAGCAAATGTCAAGCCCTTGAATGAAGCCTTGATTTCCATTGTAGCAGCATTACATTCTTATAAATCTCTGCAAATATAAGAACGGTAGATTGTAATCATGTCTGGTCCCACAAATGCCAGCTCTTATTTGCTACGGATCGAAAGATCTAATGATCTAATTCTTTTTTACTGCACTGTGAACTTGTTGTGTTGATAGGCTGCTGATTTAGCTTCCAGCTTATGTCAGCAATATCTGCCTCCTCTGGATTAAGAATCGTCATTATTGGGCTAGAACCACTTGCTCATTATATCCATGTATATTACTTAACCATGGCACTGTTGTGACATGATTAGGTTAGTGGAATGTTGTTGAACTTCTGGGAACCTTTATTGAATATCAACTTCATTCATTATTCATCAGTATTCCTTTAGTCAATATGGTGAGAGATCTGAAAGAACAGTGCTGATATCAACCCGGTCCTTAGCAGTCATCTCGTTTTCAAAGGGATTACCACATAGGGACTCAGAAAAGGTATGTATGGGATTCAAGATGTGCTCAGGAGTCATTCATTTTCTGTCAGGAAGTTGTGCTGGGTTAAAAATTTTGTGTACTGAGCTAGTGTTCAAAATGTTTCAACCACAAAAGCTGCTTCTGATGACTTAGGATGTTTTCTGGCTTGGATAAGTCAAAATTGCATTCTCATAGATCAAACATTCTTATCCAATACTATATAGCCATTCACAACGGTTACCACTTTGCTCATGAGAATTTATGAGAACCACACTAATCTTAATGTTGTCTTTCTTCTTAGAGCAAGAATTTATAGATTCATTATTCTTCAGAAAATGGACATTAATTTTTGTTTGAGATGACTTAAGAATTGAATAAATAGATGAAAGAATTATAGATTTTCTCCCCTCCCTACAAATGATCCCCGTCTGGGTTCAGATCCCAATTCCCAATCACCAAATCTAGCACTCAACATAGATGCTGGATCAAATCTTTCATAAATATGACTACACTAGATTTATAACACTACAACAATATCAGACCACAAAATACATAAATATAAAAGCACTAGGTTCACAGTATTCCTTACCATATCATAAGAGTGAGCCGGTATAGACTTCGATCCAGTGAGAGCAGCATATGGCTGCAATTCCCGATTAGATTTATTTGTTTCTGATTTTTTCTACATCAAAGAATTAATGAAAATAGTTACATGAGTTTATAAAAAATATAAACTATTAAAATATTTGTATGGATGTATTTACCTTATACTCATCTGAATAAAAGTAATCACATAGAAAGTCCCAGTCACTCTGCGAGACACGAGATGGCTTATTTTGTTTTGCTAAGCTCACACTTGTGTCCCCACCGTGACTAATGAAGTGGATATGAAGCCGATATCTAAATTCTCGATAAACTTTATTCATTTGAAACTCAATACCTTTTTTAATATGATCTAAATTCATATCAAGATCGAACTTCTCCTGCAAGTATATATATAAAATTATAAAAGTTATAAGGTATATTAAGTACATTAAACGTAATCTAAAGTAATCTAATACAATTATACTGACCTGAAGTCGATCGATCATAGGTGCTTTCTGTGCATCAGTGATCTCACTCCACTTCCTGACCGCAAGTGGTGCCATGTCACGTACAACCACTCCTATCTCGGTCAGAAACTCAGAGCGAAACTCACCCAATGGTCGTCCAACCTCAGGTGGCAGAAGAATAGGCAACTTCTGTCCATGACGCGTATCAATCAGATGTGCGGACTTGTATCCGCGAGCAGGACCTCGGCCCTTCTTCTTTGATGATGTAGCTGCAAAACATAATGAACTAAATTAGTGCAAAATAACATAAAGAAACATAGCCAAATAATATAAGTTTAAAATAGAGTTATTACATGATGGGCCGACAGATGACCCCTCTGTCAGAGCTGGAATGTAAGGAGAATCATCTCGCCTCGATGTAGCAGGAGTATCTCTCGAAGACATCTGCAAACAAACATACAAACTAGAATTAACAAATAAGAAAGTATAAGAACATATAGTTATAATAAGTAAAAAAAAAAGAATCTTTTTCCTCCATTACACTGGGTAAAAGTGTATTACTCTTTCTATTCTGCATAGCTATTAGTGTACATTTAGTACAGAACTATTTATGTTGTGTCAACAATTGTTTTCTTGTTAATGAATCACTTGTAAGGTATTTAAGAGCATTAAATCTTGACGGTAGAGGCTAGGTCTTGAAAATCTGATTGGAACAGTTAAAATAGGATGATGGTGTCCTACCATCAAATTGGTTTAGAAGGTCTGAGGTGTACTTAAGAGAGATGGTGTCCTCCACACTCTAGGGTTTGGTGTCAAGAGAGCAAGAGGGCATTGAAAGTGAATGCAAGAGGCATCAAATTGTGTATATTCTTATTTGTTTTAACAACTGTATTACAAGCTTTGTCTAGAGAATGGTGTTACATATTTACATCAGTTAAGCAGATGCCAATTGTTCATCTTCACCTCTCTTCACAGAAGTGTTATTACAAGCTTTGTCTAGCCTGTTTAACATCTGCTAGAGCTTTTGTTATTTCATTTCTTGAAACTTGGTGCTCCATCTTTGAAATATGACCATCCACTCTGCTCAAATAGATAGCATTCACTTTGCACTTTATGTAGACTTATTTGTTTTAACAACTATATTTCTACTGATCAAATGATGGGAAATATTCAACTGAATTTGTGATGTTGGCCGCATGAAGTTTTATGTTGATTTCACATCTTATTGCATCAATACTTGTTTCCTTCATTCCTAAATTGCTAACTAGATTACAGATTTTGATTTTTCTTCTAACAACCAGTACATTGCTTCATCCTCAATGGATAAGACTGTGCGAGTCTGGGAAATATCTAAAGGTCATTGCATTCGAGTAATATATGGAGTTTCTTCCCAATTATCCATTCGTTTCCACCCAGTAAGTAAAGGTTCATATCACTCTTTCTTATTTTTCCAATAGAAAGTATTGAGATATTTATGAAAACTGGTTTGTTCTTAAGTGCGTGTGTGCATGCACTCACGCAGGCCTGTGTTACAGGGACCCTGCAATTTATATGGCTGAAATGGTGCTATGAATGAGCATGTCATACATCAAATGGGAGAGTTAGGGAGAAGCAGAAAAGTTCTTGAAACCGAAAAGAAGGGATGCATCAATATGCACATTCCAAGATGCATCACCATGCACATTCCAAGTGCTTGTTATTTTCAGTGCATTATGTTATAGCTAGTACACATATTGGTTAATGAGGAAACTTTGGGTATCTCTTTGCTTAGTGCTGCTGTCTAATAAATTTAGAACCCACTAGAATTTGACTTTCTTGAACCTTGCATATGAAGTGGACCTACCCCACCTAACGCTTGTGTGTCATCAATGATTTTATTCCTAAAGCCTCGGTGTTTCCCTTTGTGTAAAAGCATATAACTCTCTACAACAATAACAAAATCATCAACATTCTTAAACAAGAGTCCAAGTGAATGCTTCATACCTGCTAACCATTAACACTCCTAAACAAGCGTTTGAAGTAAATGCTTCATATCTGGTCCTTCCTCTGATTATTTTGTTGAGAGTTCACAATTATCCCTTAATATGCCTAGTTATGGACCTCAATCCTTAAGGCATTGACTACCAACCAGGCATCTAAAATCCTAAATTGCCATGTCTTGATACATTGAGATTCACTAGTAGGTATGGCTAACAGCTCCTGATGAGAATATGCAAACATCTTACAACTTGTCTGACTCTAAAAAGCACATGGAACAACCTATAGCCCACCGACAATAGATCGGCGACGATCCGATGGTTGCGATCGATCCAAGCCATGATCCCGGTCGGTGATGACCGATCTCGGACCGTTGCGGTCAATCCGATCGGCGACGATCTGACGGTTGCGATCGATCCAAGCCAAGATCCCGGTCACCGACAATAGATCTCGGACCGTTGTGATAGATCCAAGCCATGATCCCGGTCACCGATGATCGATCTCGAACCGTTGCGATCCATCCGATCGGTGATGATCCGACGATTACGATCGATCGAAGCCATGATCCTTGTCGACGATGATCGATCTCGGACTGTTGCGATCAATCCGATCGGTGATGATCCGATGGTTGCGATCGATCCAAGCCATGATCCCGGTCGGTGATGACCGATCTCGGACCGTTGCGGTCAATCCGATCGGCGACGATCCGATGGTTGCAATCGATCCAAGCCAAGATCCCGGTCACCGACAATAGATCTCGGACCGTTGTGATAGATCCAAGCCATGATCCCGGTCACCGATGATCGATCTCGAACCGTTGCGATCCATCCGATCGGTGATGATCCGACGATTGCGATCGATCGAAGCCATGATCCTTGTCGCCGATGATCGATCTCGAACCGTTGCGATCCATCCGATCGGTGATGATCCGACGATTGCGATCGATCGAAGCCATGATCCTTGTCGACGATGATCGATCTTGGACCGTTGCGATCAATCCGATCGGCGATGATCCGATGGTTGCGATCGATCCAAGCCATGATCCCGGTCGGTGATGACCGATCTCGGACCGTTGCGATCAATCCGATCGGCGACGATCCGACGGTTGCGATCGATCCAAGCCAAGATCCCGGTCACCGACAATAGATCTCGGACCGTTGCGATCGATCCAAGGCATGATCCCGGTCGGCGACGATCTGTCTCGAACCATTGCGATCAATTCGATCGGCGATGATCCGACAGTTGTGATCGATCCAAGCCATGATCCCGGTCGCCGATGATCGATCTCGAACCGTTGCGATCCATCCGATCGGTGATGATCCGACGATTGCGATCGATCGAAGCCATGATTCCTGTCGACGATGATCGATCTCGGACCGTTGCGATCAATCCGATCGGCGATGATCCGATGGTTGCGATCGATCCAAGCCATGATCCCGGTCGACGATGATCGATCACGGACCATTGCGATCAATCCGATCGGCGACGATCCGACGGTTGCGATCGATCCAAGCCAAGATCTTGATCGCCGACAATAGATCTCGACCGTTGCGATCGATCCAAGGCATGATCCCGGTCGGCGATGATCTATCTCGAACCATCCAATCGGTGATGATCCGACGGTTGCGATCGATCGAAGCCATGATCCCGGTCAGCGACGATCGATCTTGGATCGTTGTGATCACTTCGATCGGCGACGATCCGATGGTTGCGATGGATCGAAGCCATGATCCCGGTCAACGACGATCGATCTCGGACCATTGTGATCACTTCGATCGGCGACGATCCGATGGTTGCGATCGATCCAAGCCATTATCTTGGTCGCCGATGATCGATCTTGGATCGTTGCGATCAATTCGATCGGCGATGATCCGATGGTTGCGATCTATCAAAGCCTTGATCCTGGTCAGCAACGATCGATCTTGGATCGTTGTGATCCATCCGATCGGTGATGATCCGACGGTTGCGATCGATCGAAGCCATGATCCCGGTCAGCGACGATCGATCTCGAACCATTGTGATCACTTCGATCGACGACGATCCGACGGTTGCGATCGATCTAAGCCATTATCTTGGTCGCCGATGATCGATCTTGGATCGTTGCAATCAATCCGATCGACGACGATCCGACGGTTGCGATCGATCTAAGCCATTATCTTGGCCGCCGATGATCGATCTTGGATCGTTGCGATCCATCCGATCGGTGATGATCCGACGGTTGCGATCGATCGAAGCCATGATCCCGGTCAGCGACGATCGATCTTGGACCATTGTGATCACTTCGATCGGCGACGATCCGATGGTTGCGATCGATCCAAGCCATTATCTTGGTCACCGATGATCGATCTTGGATCGTTGCGATCAATCCGATCGGTGACGATCCGACGATTGCGATCGATCCAAGCCATGATTCCGGTCGGCGATGACCGATCTCGGACCGTTGCGATCGATCCAAGGCATGATTCCGATCGGCGACGATCTATCTCGAACCATTGTGATCAATCCGATCGGCGATGATCCGACGGTTGCGATCGATCCAAGCCATGATCCCGGTCACCGATGCACATGTTTGCACATCAAATACAAAAAATTGTAAACTTGTAAAATAATATATCTTTTTATTACGGCGAAATAATATTTCGTCGTAATAAAAAGAAAGAAAAATAAAAAAATTTTAAATTCAAAAAAAAATGGACCTATTACAATGAATGTTATAATTCATCGTAATATGTCTTTTTATTACGGTGAAATATTTATTTCACCGTAATAAAAAGAAGGAAAAATTAAAAAATTTAAATTCCTAAAATACAAAAAGGACCTATTACGGCGAAGTATGAAATTCATCGTAATAGGTATTTTTATTACGGCGAAAAATAATTTCGCCGTAATAAATAGACAGAAAAATAAAAAAAATTTAAATTCATAAAATAAAAAATGGACCTATTACGACGAATTATAACATTCGTCGTAATATGTCTTTTATTACGACGAAATATTATTTCGTCGTAATAAAAAAAAAAAATTTAAAAAATTAAAACCATAAATAAAAATGTGGACCTATTACGACGAATTAAAATTTTCGTCGTAATAAGTCTATTTATTACGGCGAAAAATATTTTCGCCGTAATAAAAAGAAAGGAAAATTAAAAAAATTAAAATTGTAAAATAAAATGTGGACTTATTACGACGAATTAGAAAATTCGTCGTAATAAGTTTTTTATTACGGCGAAAATTTATTTCGCCGTAATAAATCATTGTTATGACGAAGTTAATTTTTATTTCGCCGTTATAAATAAACCTATAACGACGAAAATATTTCGCCATAATAAGTTCGCCACAAATAACATACTTTTTTGTAGTGGCAAAAGATGAAGTAGGTATAAAATTTTATTTTTTTGATAAATAACAACTTGCCAAATCATCATACCTTGAGCCTTTTATATAACTCCAATCAAACCTTAAAAAATAGAAGTTTCATGCTCCAAACTCAAAGGATGGATTCAAGATGTAACAATCCATCACATGCACCTAGAATTAAAAGTCCACAGCATGCAAGATGTCTTATTCAAAATTGACTTTTGATAATTCATTTAATTCTACTAATACTAATCAATAAAAATTAATCTGATATAAATATCACTTCTATAACTATTAACAGAAGTCCAAATAAAATTACAATGTAATAATTAAATTATTGTCTTGAATCAAAAACTGTATCAGTTCTTTAACTAATATATATCTAACTAAAATTGATGGGCTAGCTTCTATCGAATTCTTTTTCTTAAAGTGTTATCCCCAAAAAAATAAAACTTTTATAAGCAATGCTTAGTAAGTATCCTAAACATAAATTAGATGAATCAATAAATATAATGATGTAATTTAAAATACATTTGTATTGCAATAATGCTTTTATAATATTTTATAAACAATGTCAATAACATATGGTATTCTAAATAATAATATTGATTTTCAAAATAATAACTCTTGTATCTATACATTAATATATGTGATAATAATGGCTCTACAATATTAAACTATGGTTACATATAATCCTTATGATAGGGCCAATGTATTGCCTATAACCTAGTGGATGAAGGTTGAATCATCGTGTATATCTCCTATAAAGGTAGATTCTAATATTCATCATTAATTATACGTAGTTTACATTACACTAGTCAATCATATTTTATTTATCAGTATTTTAGTCATATTCAATAATCTTACTTATCCATATTTTTAATCATCATATAATTTCATAATAAAAGCACAAATCATTTTTCTAATGATAAAATTTTGTAGTAAATAGTAGTAATAATAATCAATCATAACTTACTTGCCTGGTTTGAATTTTTATAAAACATGACATAAATATGATGTGCAAGAAATTAAATTTTCAATTTCATGTGTTACCAAATATATATAACATTCTAAGTAATTTTTAAATGTTAATAATTCAAATAAATTTGAATATTTAAGACAATTTAAGTGTGTATATATATCATTTAGTAATTTATTTACTCAAGATTTCCATATAATTAATTCATAAAACTAAGAAATCCTTTTGGTAATCATGAATAATTTATAAAATACTCTAACTTTTGATATTACATGTTTCAAATAGAATTAATAAGAACTAATCTTTAAATTTTGATGCTCGAGAGCTCTATAGATCTTTTTGATCCTTCAATCTTATCCTTCTGAACTATTGATTTAATATTAAAAAATCTTATAGTATCATATTTATATAGAGATTTCTTAAAGTCAAGAGGTTTCCTACTTTTCATATGATACTAATATTCTAAGACCAATAAATTTTTAAATTCTCACATGATACTAATTTTTTTAAAAAAAATTAAAAAGATAGATATCCATTAAATTTTATAGAAGTTCACCACTAATATATGTTCATAAAATTGCTCTTAACTTTCTAAGTTAAACTCTGATTTGAGTGATTTAAAATATATTAGAAAAATAACTCAATATCAGATACCATGAATTAAATTCAATAAAAATTCTAATTATATAGTTTTTAGTTTTTTTTTTAGCTCAATTCAATTAAATTGAATCTTAATGCAAAGTGAACTAATGCAAAATGGCTAGATCTTACAAAAGATCGATTAATTGGGCAGTTAATTAGTATCTTTTAGATAAGCCATTCTTGAGCAGGCTTGATTTTGCCATATGGGTCCTAAGTTAGGTCAATCAATAAGCGTATACTATTATAATTTTTGCCTATATTCACAGGCTTGTTGACTTTTGAGCGTCTGGAAAAGTAAAAAAAAAAAAAGAAAGCATTAAAGACCCCACGTTCGCAAAACGTTCGCGGAACGCTTGGTGAGCATTAATTTCCTTCCGTTCTGGGAGGAACAATAATAAGGCATAATGGTCATATATATATATATATATATATATATATATATATATATATATATATATATATATATATATATAGACTAAGAAAAAAAAGAATATAAAAAAAAAAGTAAGAAAATTCAAATCCTAAAAGCTCTATTCAATTATTGAAGATCTTGTTACCGTAAGTGCTTGGAGTTGGGAGTTTGTCTCAACAAGGAAGTCCATCTCAACAAGCTACTGATAGTAAAAGATTTATTTAACTATTTTTATTATTATATTTTTATTTGGGCATTTAAAGTATCATTTAGTTTGCACCTCCATTCGATCGTGCTCGCGGTATGAGGATCAGATCGAGCCGGATCGTTGTATCTTAGAGACAAATCGCCAACAACCCACACGAGGAAAAAGATTTATTTAACTATTATTATTATTATATTTTTATTTAGGCATCTGAAATATCATTGGGTTTGCACCTTCATTCGATCGTGCTTACGGTAGGAGGATCGGATCGAGCCTGATCGTTGTATCTTAGGGACAAATCGCCAACAACCCGCACGAGGGGACGAAAACTTATCCTTAGGACAGTGTTAACATGCCTAAACCAATTTGATTTTGTTAACTTTAGTTTATATTTTGAATTTAAATTTTAGATTAATTTTCTAGTATTTTCTAAAAAAGGATTTTTGCAAAAGGAAAAATAATTTTCTGGACAAGTTTTCCTATCATTAGAAAGTGCTAAAATTTATTATAAGTAATTAAAAAAATTCTTATTTTTGAATATGTTCAGAAGCCTTAGAATTATTTTTGAATTTAAAATTTAAAATTCAAAATTAAATTTGAAATTAAAAAAAATTTGAAACTCAAATTTAAAATTGAATTATTTGAGTTAATTTTGCTTAGTGGTTATACTATAATTGCAAGTAGTTTCTAGATTTAATTCTTTTGAATTTAAATTTAAAATCTAGAAATATCTAAAAAATCACTAATTTAAAAAATTTAAATCATAAGGCTAAACCTTCAGCTTTTTGGTTATGCAGAACGAATTAAGCAACCAACTTTTTCAAAATGGGTTTTGATGATCTTAGTGCAATCAAACCTGAAAAAGTTAATGAATCATTCTTTAGGAGGTGGCAAAGTCAAGTGAAATACTGGCTTACCACTTTAGGCCTATTTTCTGCTATAGAATTACCATATCCCAAATCCAATACTCAACAAGGTTCTTCTAGTATAGTTGATACTTCCTCTTCATCAGCATCAAAAACACCCCAAGAAATAGATTTTCATTGTAGACATAGAATTTTAAATGCCCTATCTAATAATCTCTATGATGTCTACCTTCATACTAAAACTGCTAAGGAACTATGGGATGCCCTTGAGGCTGAATATGGGATAGTTGATGTTGGTCTAGATCGATTCACCATCTTAAAATTTTGAAAGTACATAATGGTAGATTCCAAACCCATTAGTATTCAAATTATGAATTCCAAGATTTTCTTAGAAAGTCAGAGTTGACTGGCTATAGTTTTTCTGAAAACTATAAAGTCCAAGCCTTAGTAGATGCCCTTCCACCATCTTGGTCATCCTTTACTCGAGAGCTAAGTTATAAGCAAGGTAGCTTGACCCTAACAGAAGTGATTAACTCTATTAGGATTGAAGAAGAACACCGACTTAAGCTCAATCAAAATCAAAAGACCGACCTTGGACCTAAAATCCATTTGACCGAGTCAAATCAAACTTCAAATCAATTCAAACATAAGGGAAAGAATTTTAAGAAGAGGAAATTCCAATCTAGATCCAACCGATCATACAAACCTCCTCAAAACTGACCAAACCAGAATTGACCGAATCAGAAGTCAAAGAATTATAAAGGCATATTCTGCTTTGTGTGCGGAAGGATAAATCATGTGGCGAAGGACTGCTACCACCGAAAGACTGAACCATTGAATAAATCATCTAAACCACAAGTTAATGTGGTTGAGAGTGGTGCTGAGCCTTCTTTCAGGTCGGTAGATTTAAAATTCTTAATTAACTCAACCCAATCTTTTTGTGATTGGTGGCTTGATTCAGAAGCTAATGTTTATGTTTGTTTTGATCGCTCCTGGTTCTCTACCTTTCAGAAATCAAGTGGAAGAGGTGTGACACTTGGAAATAATTCTTCAGCACAAGTGCTTGGAAAAGGTCAAGTGGATCTAAAGATGACATCTGGGAAAATTCTGGTCCTTCATGAAGTGCTATTAGTTCCTATGTTAAAAGAAATCTGATTAGTGGATCTCTCCTTATATCTAGAGGATATAAAATTGTTCTAGAGTCAAATAAAGTTGTAATTACTCGTAATAATGAGTTTGTCGGTAAAGGCTTTGTATGTGAAGGTCTTTTTAAATTAAATGTATCCTTTAAGTTATCTAATAAAAGTCCTCTTCTTTTTAATGTTAAATCTTCAAATGTTTGGCATAGTAGACTTGGTCATGTGAATTTTGATCGTATTCATTATATGACAAATCTTAATCTAATTCCTAAAGTTCACATTGATAGAAAGTTTAAATGTGAGATTTGTATTCAAGCCAAGATACCAAGAAAACCTTTTAAATCAGTAAATAGGAGTTCAACACTTCTTAAATTAGTCCATAGCGATGTATGTGACTCTACCAAGTTTTCTACACGAAAAAGAAGTCGTTACTTTGTAACATTCATAGATGAATTTTCTCGATATTGTTACATATATTTGATAAAATCCAAGGATGAAGTATTAGATAAGTTTAAGATTTATAAGGTAGAAGCTGAAACCCAAATTAAGAAAAGCTTAAGAAATTTAGGTCAGATCACGGTGGTTAATATACCTCAAATAAAATGACTCTATTTTGTCAAGAATATGGGGTTATTCATGAAGTTACACCACTATACTCTCCTCAGTCCAATGGTGTAGCTGAACGAAAAAATCGTACATTAATGGATATGGTTAACTCAATGTTAATAAGTTCAGGTGTACCCAAGAACTTGTGGGGGAAGCTCTTTTAGCTGCCTGTTATATTTTAAATAGGATACCCTTTAAGAATAGTCTTAAAACACCTTTTGAGCTTTGGAAAGGTAGAACACCAAGGCTAGATTACCTTAAAGTGTGGGGATGCTTAGCTAAGGTAGGAATACCTGAACCCAAGAGAAAAAAAATAGGACCTAAAACTGTAGATGCTATCTTTATAAGTTATTCCAGCAGTACAAATAGGTTCCTAGTAATAAACTATGATATAAGTGGCATCTTAAATAATACTCTTATTAATTCTAGAGATGCTACTTATTTTGAAAATATTTTTCCTTTTAAGAACCAAGTACAAGATCAGCTCTCTTCTAATCCTTTCTTGGTTCATGATTCTTTTAAAGCTGGGTCCTCTAATGAGTCAAAGAAAAGGAAAAGATCTAATCCTGAAGGTGGACCTTCTTAACTTAGGAAAAGTTCAAGGATAAGAAAAGAAAAAGATCTTGGTAAAGGTTTCTTTGCTTTCCTAGTCGAAGGCAAACCTTCTTCTTTTTCAGAGGTGATGTCTTCTCCTGATGCTCCTTTTTAGAAGGAAGCTATTCTTTCTGAATTTAATTCAATCTTACAAAATGAAACTTGGATCTTATCTGATTTACCCCCTGAAAGAAAACCTTTAGGGTGTAAGTAGGTATTTAAGAAGAAATTTAGACCTGATGGTTCAATAGAAAAGTATAAGGCTAGATTAGTAGCCAAAGGGTATAACCAAAAGAAAAGGTTAGATTTCTTTGATACATATTCTCCTATAGCTAGAACAACAACCCTTAGATTACTTCTTGCTATTGCTTCCATTCATAAGTTAATCATTCATCAAATGGATGTGAAGACTGCGTTCCTAAATGGAGATCTTGAGGAGGAGATCTATATGGAATAGCCTGAAGGTTTTGTTGTAAAGGGACAAGAAGACAAAGTTTGTAAACTTATCAAGTCCCTTTATGGTCTTAAATAACCTCCTAAATAATGGCATGAGAAATTTGATCAAATTATTCTATCTTTTGGATTTCAAATCAATAATCATGATAAGTGTGTTTATTCTAAAATCATCGACAATGATTGTATAATCCTTTGCTTATATGTAGATGATATTTTAATTTTTGGAACATCTCTTGAAATTATTTCAAGTGTTAAATCTTTCCTCTCTTCTAAGTTTGATATGAAAGATTTAGGAGAAGCGGATGTAATCATAGGGATGAAGCTTATCAAGTCCCATGAAGGGATAGCTCTCTCTCTTTCTCATTCTATAGAAAAAATGATCAAGAAGTTTGGTTATTCCAATCTTAAACCAATATCTACTCCTTTTGATCCTAGCTTTTACCTAAAGAAAAATTTAGGTGACCCAATTAATCAATTAAAGTATTCTCAAATTATAGGATCTCTCTTGTATGTAGCAAACAGGACAAGACCTGATATTGTCTACGCTGTAGGAAGGCTTAGTAGATATAATCAAAATCTTGATCAATCTCATTGGGTAGCCTTAGAAAGAGTGTTCCGATATTTAAAGGGAACACTTAATCTCTCTTTGATGTTTATTGAATACCCTGAGGTGGTTGAGGGTTACAGTGATGCTAATTGGGTCACTGATTCTCATGATTTAAAATCAACCACCGAATATCTCTTTCTTCTTGGTGGTGCTGCTGCTATTGCCTGGGGATCCACTAGGCAAATTATCATTTTTAGAAGCACCATGGAGGCCGAATTGATAGCTCTGGATACCACCTATAATGAGGCAAAGTGGATAAAAAATCTAATATCATAGCTACCTTTGGTACCTAAGCCAGTTCCAGCTATATCAATCCATTGTGATAATAAGGCCGCAATTGAACTAACAAATCAAAAGAGTACCAATAAAAAGACGAATCGCCATATACAGCTTCGTCATAAGTTTATAAGACAATATAAGAAAATTGATGTTATCTCTTTGGAATTTGTCAAATCTGATAAGAATTTGGCAGATCAATTAACCAAGGGATTATCTATGAGTGGAGTCCTAGATTCATCGAGGGGATAGGGCTTAAGCCCATTATTTAGTCACCAGAAGTGGATACCCAACCTCTGTGATTGGAGATCCCATGAATGAGGTTCAATGTGGTAGAAACGAAGCTGATTGAGTGATTGTGTTAGAGCACAAATTTTAAAAAAAATTTCAACCTATCCTTATGATGAGTGCTTTTATAAAGTGACAAAGTAAATTTGTGTAAGGTTGAGTGATTCTCTTAATGGATCTGAGGTAGGTTATCCGCAGGGTATTAGTCATAAATACCCTTGGAGGATTCACCTATATGAGAATTGTTATATTAGGCCGTGATTAAAGGTTTGGGTTAACCTTAAGAAATTCTTATAAAAAATCAAGATACTAAGCGCAAGGCCTTTAATATGCGCTGACCGCTTAAACCCAATTGATTCATACTGTGTGTGTGATTAGTAGAAGTATGAGTCAAGGACCTAGTTCAAGGTCTAATCCATTATGATTCCTTCAGATGTATACAATCAACACTAAGTGAGGTTCAAGTCCACAGGACATCTCGTGCAATATAAGATGCTCTAAAATTTTTGATATATTAATTTTATTATTTATTTTATTTTTATCGAGATTGTTGACTTTTGAGTGCCTATAAAAGTAAAAAAAAAAAAAACATTAAAGACCCACGCAAGCATTTAAAGCTCGTGTAGCATTAAAGACCCACGCAAGCATTTAAAGCTTGCGTGGAGTCCGAACGCTGGAACGCGAGCGTTCGCAAAACATACCAAGCGTTCCGTGATTAATTTCCTTCCGTTAACAAGGCCTAACGGCCAAAATATTATATATATATAGACTAAGGGAAAAGAGAATATAGAAAAGTAAGAAAATCCAAATTCTAAAAGCTCTATTCAATTATTGAAGATCAACAAGGAAGCCTGTCTCAACAAGCAACTGGTGGTAAAAGATTTATTTAACTTGTTTATTTAACTTGTCTCAACAAGATAAAAGATTTATTTAACTATTTTTATTATTATATTTTTATTTGGGCATCTAAAGTATCATTGAGTTTGCACCTTCACCCGATCGTGTTCGCGGTAGGAGGATCGAATTGAGCCGGATCGTTGTATCTTGGGGATAAATCGCCAACAACCCGTATGAGAGGTCGCCAACAACCCGCATGAGAGGGCGAATCGCCAACAACCCGCATGAGCAAAAACTTATCCATAGGACAGTGTCTAACACGCTTCGATCAGTTTGATTCTTTTTAACTTTAATTTATATTTTGAATTTAAATTTTAAATTAAATTTCTAGTATTTTTTTAAAAAAAAATTGCAAAAGGAAAAATAATTTTCTAACAAGGCTTATGGCATATGATTGACTTGATTTACGAGCTACATTTGTAGTCATCAAAAATCGAAAGCGACACTTGCTATGAAGATCTAATTGATTAAAGATTTATCTTTTAATTTTCCTTTCTCTTAACACATTCCTTGTGATGTGGTTCATATTTCCATCTTTTTTGTTCTCTCTCGAGCTAAGCTGTTTCATGAAAATCCTTCTTCATCGAGGCATTAGAACCTTCCAACCAATCAATTGACAATTGGTAGCCAATATGCCTATGAAAAAACCTAGCATGCCACATAGATATTGATACATCATGGATACATTAAAGCATAGTTTTAGGTCTTGGCAAAATATCCCATAAGATGCCAAGAGGAGATGCCATTTTAAGCATCAAGATGGACCTCGGAGCATTCTTTTAAAAATAAAATAAAATATAATATAATTTTTTTAAAAAAATAAAAAAAATTCTTCAATTCCATTGGATTTAAAGCTTTGGGAGAAGGTCTTTATACAAGAATAGGATCTTGGCAGAGTTTTCTTATGCTGACTGCCGTTGAATTCTTCATTGGTGGGACTGCATGGAGGCGAAGGCTGGTGGATGGAATAAAAGGCTTTTGGAGGGGTTTGCTTAGAGGACCTATCCCCTTCTCAAACTAACTTGATCTTTAAAATCTCACATGTTGAAGGAGAGTAGGATTACAAGAGAACTGCTCTAATTCGAAAAGGAATAGGGATGAGAAATGCTCTTTCGAATAAGAAGAATAGGAGAGTAGAATTACAAAAGAACTGCTCTTTCGAACAGGAGTAAGAGTGAGCCTATAAAAACAAGCCATGTACACGGTGACCGGCTGTCACCTAGCGGCGAAGATGGTTTTTTTTTTTGTTCTCGTGGCCTGCTCTCATTGCGGCCTTCAGTGTACGGTGTTTCTTCTCGACCACTACCCCTTCAAACCAAGAGCCGGCCGGCAGCCCTTCCCGCGCGCACAGCACCGTCGGCACGTGCCACTGATTCCCGGGTAGGGGCCGGGAGGTTACCTTACCGCGATTCTATTTATCCCTAAGAGGCCATCTTGATTCTTTCCGTCGTCGCCATCGCACGATCCGATTGCCATGAGGCCAAACCCTAGCTAGGGTTCGCCAAAATTTCGCCGCCGTCATTCCTTTCTTTCCCGCGCCGGGATAGGATTCGATTCAAGGTCGATGCTTTCTCTTATCCTCGTAGTTTTATCCTCTTCTTGTTTTTTTTTTCTTTTTCTTTTTCTTCCTTTTTCCGAGTAATTTTGATCGGGGGGCGAGCTCTACTCTGCGCTGTTGTTCCGAGCCTTTTTTTTTTTTTTTTCCGACAATTATTCGGCTCCCGACTGGTTGAGTTTTTAAGTTCTTACGCAGATTGTTTTTTTTAAAAAAAAATTCTTGAATTTTGTTTTGTTTTGTTTTTTTTAATCGTCGAGAGATGAAATGGTGCTTGATTTTAGTAATTATTTTCAGTGATTTTGCGGCAGGTTTATTGGTGGGATTGAATCGGAATGGATAAGAATTCCGGCGAGAGGGAAGATTTGAAGCAGAACTTTGGCAGTGGTGATGATGCTGGAATTGGGTGCAAGAAGAAATCTTTAGCTCCCTGGAGTTACCAGGAAGGCTACCGCCGTTCCTCCTCCAAACCTCTCGACTTGAACAAGGAGGATTCAAGCAAATTTGTAGAGGAGAAGGACAAGTATTCTGGAAAGGATTCCTTGGAGGAGGAGGAGGAGGAGGAGGAGAAGAAGGTTTCTGGAGAAAAGGAGGATCTGACGAGCAATGGTGATGCTCGAGTTATACCCAAACGGCATAAGCGATTGGTCCCATGGAGATTCCAGATTGGTTACGTCCGATCCTCTTCCAAAACCCTAGATTTGACAAGAGAGGGCTTGGCCAAATCACCCGAAGAGTCTTCCAATTTTGGCATGGAGGGATCGGTTGATGCTGCTGCTCAAGGTTCTCTGGCGGAGCCTCCCAAATCAGCGGAGGAGATGGCGAGTGATTTGTCTAATAAAGAACAACCCGTACCAAGGAGATACCCTTCTCGTCTAAGAAAATCAGGAGACCGTTATATCGTTACTACGTTTAAGAAAGACACTGCAGAAGAAGCTACCAAGGGCACCCATAAAAATGGGGAAACAACAGCTCAAAGTGGAGTAGCTGCGGGAAGGAATGAGGATACAACTAAGACTTTGACAAAGAGAAGAAAATTGCAAGAAGCACACCAACAGAATAACCCAATGAAGACTAATGAGAAAGATTCTTCATTGCACACTGAACAGGATGTAAATTCCCACGTTTATCAAGCAGCATGGAAGTCAAACATGGCAAGAAATAACCTATTGGAAAATATCATTGCTCGTGATAAGGTCAAGGAGACCTTGACCATATTTAGAAAGGTGTTCGAGGAAGAGAAATCAAAGTCAAAGGAAGCTATGCAATGTGTCCGTGCTGATCTTAGTGCTTTTAAGCTCTTCAGGGAGAAATATGGGCAGGGTGATGGTAGAAAATATGTGGGAAGTGTGCCAGGAGTTGAAGTTGGTGATGAGTTTCATCAAAGGGTGGAGCTCTGTATTGTCGGCCTTCACCATCAACACAAGGCCGGTATTGATTACATTAACCAAGGTGAAAAAACTGTTGCTATTAGTCTTGTGTCCTCTGGCCATTGTTCTAATGTCAGGGACAAATCTGATGTCTTGATATATTATGGCTCTAGAATTTCTGGTAAAGATCAGAAACCTGACCGTGGAAATCTAGCACTGAAAAACAGTATGGAGACCAAAACACCTGTACGAGTTATTTATGGTTTTGTGTATTACCAGTCCTGTAATTCCCAAGAAGCTAGGGCCAAGCAAAAGAAAGTACCAACCTATATTTATGATGGACTGTATTTGGTTGAGAGGTTTTCAAGGACAAAAGACAATGGTGATCAATATGTTTTTGAGTTTCAGTTGAGAAGAATGGCAGGGCAACCCAATCTTGAGATTGCAGAAATTTTGAAGTCAAAAAAGTCGGAAACGGGTTTTAATTTCTATCTAGCAGATATATCTCAAGGAAAAGAGAAACTACCCGTTTCTGCAGTGAATGCTATTGACAAGGAGTATCCAGTGCAATTCAAATACACAACAAAGTTGATATACCCTTTTCAACATCACCCCTCTCCTCCGAGTGGTTGTGATTGCATCAATGGATGCTCTGATTCTGACGAGTGTGCCTGTGCTGTTAAAAATGGAGGGGAGATTCCATTCAATCATAGTGGTGCCATTGTAGAAGCAAAACCACTCGTCTACGAGTGTGGTCCTTCTTGCAAGTGCCCTCCATCATGTCATAATAGGGTTAGCCAACATGGCATCAAGTTTCCACTGCAAATCTTTAAGACTGAAGCAAGGGGTTGGGGAGTGAGGTCCCTGCAGAAAATTCCTTCTGGCAGCTTCATCTGCGAGTATGTAGGAGAGGTATTAGAGGACGAGAAGGCTCAGAAAAGGACAAATGATGAATATCTTTTTGCTATTGGAAACAACTATTATGACAAATCCCTTTGGGAGGGGCTCTCAACTTCTATACCTGCTTTGCAAAAGGGTGCTTCCTGCAAAAGTGATGAGGTGGGCTTCACTATCGATGCTTCTGTGTTTGGCAATGTTGGAAGGTTCTTTAATCACAGTTGTACACCAAATCTTTATGCACAGAATCTCCTTTATGATCATGAAGACAAGAGTATGCCTCGCGTAATGTTTTTGCTTCTGAGGATATTCAGCCATTACAAGAACTGACTTATGATTACAACTATACCATAGATCAGGTTCATGATTCTGAGGGTAACATAAAAAGAAAATACTGCCACTGTGGCTCTATTGAGTGCACTGGCAGGTTGTATTAATTTTTTTTGTGGTATTCATTAAATGGAAACTTCGTACAATTGGAAGTTTTCTAAATTTTCCAAGATCAATGTCTAGTCAACCATTTTCTTGGTGGCACAGTGAGTAGATAAGATATTTTCGCTTGAATGGTGGTTGTACTTCTAAAGGTGATTTTTATGTTTCTTTTTATAGGTTTTTTAAGCTACAGAT
Source organism: Calamus simplicifolius (assembly GCA_900491605.1). NCBI lineage: Eukaryota > Viridiplantae > Streptophyta > Magnoliopsida > Arecales > Arecaceae > Calamus > Calamus simplicifolius. The sequence goes on along the minus strand of UESW01003838.1, from coordinate 35,351 downwards.
TTTGCATCACTAGAAATATGCATTTAAGGTAGATAACTTTGGAGGTATAAAATGATTGTAGTGGAGACTCGGAGTACCCAATTTTTCTTTAGTGACTTTGTGACCCATAAGTTATTATATAATGGAGCTCTGTAACTGCAGAAGATCTGATTTTACCTCTACCAAAAAAACTTCAGCTTTGAATGAAATACAGGTCAGTGCAGGTGAATCCGCATGATTTGTTGGCCTTATTAGTGGATTAAACAATTTCAAATAAATTGTATTTCATACACAGACTTAGCCATAGCCCTCTGATTCTGTACTTGAACATGAAACCACATTCTGCTTCTTGCTTTTTCATGAAACCAAATTTTCTTCAATAAATACACAATAGCCTGAAGTAGATCTTCGATCTTCTTTGAATCCTACCCGCATCTGAAAAACATTCAATCATGATTGCCATACACGATTCCTCTTTCAGGATCTCCTTTTAAGTAGCATAAAACTTATTCTATAACTCTTCAATAATCGACAGTTGGAGAAGACATATATTGACCTATAACACTAACTGAATAGGCAATATTTGGATGAGTCACAATAAGATAGTTCAACTTTCCAACCAATCTTTTGTATCTTCTAGGATCTTCAAACAACTCACCATCTTTTGTAAGCTGTAAATTAGGAACCATTGGAGTGCTGCATGGTTTAGCTCCCAATTTTTCTGTTTCAGACAATAAGTCAAGCACATACTTTCTTTGAGATAAGAATATCCCTTTCTTACTTAACACCCAAGAAATACTTTAGTGTTCCTAAATCCTTTGTGTGAAACTGACTGTGAAGAAAAGATTTGAGAGATGAAATACCACCAGTATCACTTTCAGTAATAACAATGTCATCAACATAGGTAACTAATAGGATGATATCAGTTGCAAACTGCTTGTAGAAAACAGAATGATCGGACTTACTCTTCTTCGTACCAAACTTTTCAATAGCCTGACTAAACTTTTCAAACCAAGCCCGAGGACTTTGTTTCAAGCCATACAAGGATTTATGAAGATGACACACTTTCCCATACTCTCTCTAAGCAACAAAATCGGATGGTTGCTCCATATAAACTTTCTCTTGAAGATTACCATGAAGGAATGCATTCTTAATGTCTAACTGATGCAGAGGCCAATTATATATGGCTGCCATAGAAATAAATAATTAGACAGAGGTAAGTTTAGCAACAAGAAAAAAGGTGTCAGAATAATCAAGTTCTTATATTTGAGCATATCCCTTAGCAACAGCTTTTAATCTAGCAATAGTCCCATCAGGATTGACTTTAATTGCAAACACCCATTTACATCCAATAGCCTTTTTATCTGTAGGTAACTATACCAGGGTCTAAGTACTATTGTCATCTAAAGCATTCATCTCCTCAAACATAGCATTATGCTATCTAGGATGAGATAGAGCTTCATGAACAGTCTTAGGAATAGTGACAGAATCAATAGATGCAATAAAAAAACAAGAGGATGGTGACAAATGATTATATGACACAAAAGAAGATATTGGATAAGTATATTGACGTTTACATTTGCGAAGGGCAATAGGAAGATCATCGTTAGAACTGAAAACTAGATCCGATAACGAAGAAACTGGCGCAGGACATGGAACATGAGGCGTAGGAATAGAAACCGGATCAGGAATAGGAGGTTTAGAAGGAAGAAGACCAGAACTAGGTGATGTAATAGTATAGATTAGTAAATCATCTTCCTCTTCCTGATTGATAGGACCTGAAGATGAAGTAAATGGTATTTGTTCAAGAAAGATAATATCAGTTGACACAAGGTACCTGTTAAGACTGGGATAATAACATTTATATCCTCTTTGCACATGAGAATATCCAAGAAAGATACACTTTAGAGATTTAGGATCAAGTTTCGTAACCTGAGGTTGAACATCCCGAATAAAATAAGGACAACCGAATATCCTAGGTTCAATAGGAAATAATGACTTATTAGGAAAGAAGACATGAAAGGAAGTCTCACCAGAAAGAACAGAGGAAGACATATGATTAATCAGAAAACAGGCTGTACAAACTGCATCAGTTCAAAATTGTTTAGGAACTTGCATTTGAAATAACAAAGCTCTGGCAATTTCAAGAAGATGTCTATTTTTTTGTTCAGCAACTTCATTCTTAGATGGTGTATTTACACAAGAAGTTTGATGAATAATGGCCATATTGAACCATATAATTTTGAAAGTATTCTGATAAATATTCCTTAGCATTATCGCTTCTTAAAATTTGTAGAGGCACATTAAATTAAGTTTTGATTTCAGCACAAAAGTAGTAAAATGAGAAAATAATTCTAAACGGGTTTTTCATTAAAAATAGTCATGTCATTCGAGAATAATCATCAATAAAGTCAACAAAATATTTAAACCCAGTTTTAGACTCAATAGGACAAGGACCCCAAACATCGGAGTGAACTAACTTAAAAGAAGCACTAGCTTTTTTATTGACTCTGGGACTAGAACTCAAACGATGATGTTTGGCAAACTGACAAGACTCGCAATTTAATGAAGATAGACTAGAAAACTGGTGATAAAGTTTTTTTAGTATAGGCAATGAAGGATGACTCAACCGACAGTGTGCTTCAAAAGGGGTTACAACTCCTCAATAAGCAACAGACTTTGGTACTTGTGTATTAAGAATGTAGAGGCCTCGAGACTCATGTCCTCTACCAATAATCCTTTTCGTCGTAAGATCTTGAAATAGACAAAAATCAGGATAGAATGTGATACAACAATTAAGAGAACGGAGAAGTTTACTTATGGAGACTAAATTAAAAGACAAGTTAGGTAAACTTAAAACAGATTTCAAAGGAATTGAGGGTGTTAGAATAATTGTGCTGGACCCTAAAATACAAGATGTAGACCTATCTACTAAAGTAACTATAGAACTAGAAGCCTGCGACTTAAAAGAAGAAAATAGATTAGAATTACCTATCATGTGATCTGTGGCACCAAAATCAATGATTCATTTGGAAGATGAGGAAACAAAACATGTGTTCATTTTACCTGAATCAACGATGGCAGTAATAGGAGTAGATGAAAACTTTAGAGATTCCTAATACTGTGAGAACTTGGCATACTCATATGCAGATATTAAAATGGACTCAGAAGCATCATTAGTAGAGGCAATATGGACTGACTGGTTTGATTGATTCTTGCGCTGCAACTTTCTATAATCTTTCTTCACATGTCCTGGCCTATGACAATAGTAACATACAACACGTCCCAAATCCTATCCTTGAGTACTAAGATTTCGATCATAATTACTTGAGTCTCTCCCTCTATTGCCATGTCTATATAGTTGTCTTCCAGATTCAGAAATATAGCTGACAAGAGCACTATTAGGCTGAGCAGAAGCTAAATTTTCTATGCGGAGTACCCTACTAAAAGCTTCTTCCAAGAGAATATTTCGGGACTAGAAAGAATTTGAGATTTAGCAGCCTAAAATTCAGAAGGAAGATTAGCCAAAAAGCTCATAATTGCCATCTTTTCTCTCTGAGCTTGCTGAACTTTCACATCAGTACTAAATGGAAGTAGCGTATTAAGTTCCTCATGAGTCTTCTTAAAATCCATAAAGTAGTCAGTGAGGGATCTATCACCTTTTTTTGTATGATAAAATGCTTGGCATACCTCATAAGTGCGTTTGATATTTTTCTTACCAGAGTACACAAACTTTAAATAATTCATCAATTCTTTCACAAATTCACAATGATTTATCAAACCAACCACCTCACTATCAATAGAATTATGTATTTGCAAAAATAGATGGGCATCCTCTCTTAGTCATGAGGTTTTCGAGTCATCGCTAAGTGGATCATCAGTTAAATGATTATCCATAGCAATACTCTGCAAATAAAGTCTAACAATTTTACTCCAATCTAAATAATTAGATCTATTAAGTTTGTGTTTTGTGATTTTGACATCATAGGAACCACATCAAACATAATAACAAATTTCTTTTCCTTCATATTATCAAATATCAGTCAAATAACAGAACCAAAATCACAATAAAGTTAAAAATACCCAAAGAATCCGAACCTATCCCAAAATAGATCACACACCGAATAGATGCTGATCCAAACAGGTAGTAAACTTATTATGAATGTTAAGGTGAGCAGAATGAACGAAAAGGACCAGATTCCGGTAACGAAACTCTGAGCGAAGGCTGATCGATGAGTGGCACTTCCTCAGGTGTAGGCGATGAGAACAAAAAAATTGTCAAAAATAGAAACTCAAGAAAACCCTAAAACCTCACTGTTTATATATTTCAGAGTTATAAGCTTGAAAGCTCTGATACCATGAAACACAACTAGAACTCTGAAAAAGAGAAAGAAGAAAGTAATTTTTGTATATTTTTATTCATCAATTTCTTAGGTATATATACAAGCTACAAATCCTATGTTAGGAAGAAAAACTAATTATATCAAATCCCTATAAATCAAAATCAATATATTTACTTCCTATTATACAAATGCAATCTACCTCCTATTCTAGAAATCCAATATGTAATAATCCCTATGAATCAGAATCAAATATATTTACTTCCTATTCTAGAAATATAATCTATAACAGTTAGAAATCTTAGTGGGACATCTTGTGGGACACTAAGACATGTAATGAGGGGCATATCAATAGTGAAAATGATGTGATGCATCACATGTCGGCATGGACAGGCAGCGAGGGGCATATCAATAGAGGTACCTTGCTAGTATAGGATGATATAGCTTATATGCATTAATACTGAAATCTTAATGTTACATAGCTTTTTATTTTATTTGATATTGCTTCTCTTACAAAGATTGCATGGCTTCATGTGTTGTATGTACATATATATGCTAGAAAGAGTGCAAATTTTTTTTCTAACCTCCTCGCAACCGACTTCCCTCTCATCCTATCCTAGGCGCCTATAGACAGATTAATGTATGGCTTCCCTTCCTGCTTTAGTAGCATGGCTATTAAAGGTATGAGCCCATGCCCTTCCTTTTTCTCTTTTTTTCTAATCTTTTTTCATTTCTCATGCTTTTTATTTAGATCATGGTATGCCGTATTGGTGCATACCAATTCTATACCAAGTGTACTGTATTGTACCAGTACCAAATTGAGACTTAGTATGCATGACTAGGTTGTATTGAGCCTTCATATGCTGAATCGATCTACATGCCAAGCATATTAACACTGTACCAATGCAGTGCCAGTACGGGTTCGCTACTGATGTTGTAATCTTAATTGTAGGTTTTAGGTTGTAATTATTGGAAAGTCTGATAATAGCCAATTGAGGTTATATAATGAGAATCTTTAATCCATAATTTTAGGAGTTTCAAAGGAGTTAATTTGGGTAAGTTAAGAGTTGGTTGTTGTTCACTTAGGGTTTGTTTGGATCTTTAGAGAGGAACGAAGGGAAGCAAAAAGAGAGAGGAAAGGAAGAGAAAGGAAGGGGAATGGACTGCGACCCTCTTCTTGTTTGGAAAGGAGGAAGAGGAAAGGAGAACAAAGTTTATAAAACATTCCTCTCCTTTTTAGGCCCCAATTTGGGAGGTTAAAAAAAATTGAGCTTTAGAGGGAGAATGGAGGGGAAGGAATAGTCCTCATTCTCTTTCCCTTTTTATTTCACCTTCTTCCCAAATAGGGGTCTTTATAACCTTTCTTCTTTCTTCTCCTCTGCTCCTCTCCATTCCCCTCCATTCAAGGTTCGCCGTATTGAGAACCGATACCATTTCCATATCAAACCAATACGATTCGATATGAGGTGTATCATACTAATCTAGTAGCATTTCAATCTGGTGAATTAGAAGGTTTCAACTCATGAATCACTCTGAATCAGGCCAAACTGAGCGGTTTAAGGTGATTCGCCTCATGTCTGAACCAATCGACTAAACCATCCCAGTTCTAGGCTGATTCAGTTTGGTTTGTCCCAAACCACAACCTATTTCAGTATGGTTTGGTAACCTTACCTCCATCCAAATAGACCCTTAATGTATATCATGAATAGTAATACTATGTTACATGTAGGCTGTTAGGAGTCAATAATTAGTTTGTTTTAAAAACTTTTGAGCTTTGTTTCTATATTTTTAAAGAGTCCTAGGACAAAAGTTCATAAACTCGCGTGTCAAGTTTGGGAGTCTTTATAAAGTGGATCGAGCAAAAGGCCTATGTGCTTTATTATTGTTGTTGTTGTTGTGAATGGAATTGAAGGTTAGAGGCCAAGTTTAGCCTTCTTGTTTCTTCCCTCTTCTTCTCTTCTCTTTATGCTGCTTATTCCTCTCTCTCTCTCCCCCCCCCCCCCCCCCCCCCTCCCTTTTCTGTCTCTCAAACCTTTTCATCTTTATTTGTAAAATTGTTATTTATCTCTGCCTCTTTTGATCTTCAAATAGATCATGTTGCTATTTATAGACCTCTATCTGCATTATTAATCTAATCTGATTACAAATTTATATTTGATTGTCTAAGAAAGCTTTAGATTGTAATTTGGCCCATAAATAGGATACCCTAAATAAACATTCTTCTGAATGGCCATTGCACTAGGTTTCATGATTTTTATTGCCTATCTTAATCTTGGAAGCTATATAGCAAGTAATAAGGTCCTTTACAACCCCAGTCGTTCATTTCAAGGTCCACCATGGTATGTTGGCAGCCATAAACCTTGCTGGTTTTCATCAAATTTGGTATTAGAGTTAAAGAGCCCTACTTTTCCTCCTCGATTTCTCTTGATCTCCTTTGTGTCCCCTCCATTCTTCTCACCATTTTATCATGTCAGTTGATGAGTCAAGTTTCAAAATTGACAGCCTTCATGAGAATGTGAAATATGAGAAGATATTTTGCCAAATGGATAATCTATCAACAATAATGTGGTGTCAATGACTACTACATTATAAAAAGTTGCAATGGCTTTAGGCATTAAAAAGCTCCTTAAGGATAAATTACAAATCAAAAGTCAAGAGAATGAGGAAGCTAAGAAACACTACATGAAGACCTTGCAATTGAAGCTTCTCAATGTGGACAGCATATGACCAAAATTCCATCAAACAAAGATGCTGCAATTGATGATCTGTTGATTGAGGATGCTGCAAATGGTAATCTATCAAGTATTTTAAAAGTAGAAGATCATAGTGACGTGGATTTGTATGAAGAGCACTCATGGTGAGATCAAGTCACAATCCTAAAGAAAATGACAAGGATTGGGCGATATGAGGATCCATTCTTGACTAATTTGCTGGATTTCTTGAGTGTTGTCATCAATCAGATGATTACACCTTGCTGCTTTTAAAACAATGGACATCAAAACAACCTATGAATGATTTGATTGCAAGGGCCTCCATCATCAAATCATAAAGACCCACCAGGATCAAGCTTTCTATAAAAAGATCTCAAGGACAACATCCAAAAGAGTTGAAGCATATGATGCACGATTAAATTGTATGATATTCAATTTTTCATTTAAAATTCTTTAATTATAATCTTGAGATTGAAACCAATAGGATATTAAAGTCTAATAATAGCTCATTAATGTTGTATCATAAGAATTTTAAGTCATAAATATGAGTTTCAAAAGGAATCTAGTTAGGTAAGTTAAGGGGCTAGTTATTGTTCACATTATTATAGAATGAATAGTGATGCTACAGTACCTGTGGGCTGTTAAGAGTCAATAACTAATATATTTTGAAGACTTCTGTGAGATTTGTTTCTGCCTTTGTAAAGATCCTTAGAACTAAAATTCATCAACTTTTCATTAAGCTTGATGGTTCTTTATAAAGTGGGTCAAGCAAAAGACTTGTATCATTTTTTTAATCATGAAGGTTTTTTTTTAATCAAGACTTGTATGTTAGTTTTTATAAAGGTTCCGCTCTTTTATTCCTCCTCTTCCTCTCTTGTTCTCTTCTCTCTATTTTTTGTTACTATTCCTCTCCTCTCTCAATCTTCTTCTTCTTTATTTCATAAATTTATTATTTATCCTTGCTTCTTTTGGGCTTTGAATAAATCATATTGCTACAATAATAGCAATTACAAAGTCTTAATCCCAATCTAGTTTGGGTGGGCTACATGAATCTTTTTCTCCATTCTGTTTGATTTAAAGTCATATTTTCTATAAGATACAAAGATTTTAGATCTTTTTCTATCACTTCTTTCTATGTAATTTTTAGTCTATCTCAATTTCTTTTTTTTTTTCTACATGTATTAAATCATTCCTTTACATCGATACATATCAAGATTTATGTTGCAAATGTTCAAATAATATAAGTCATTCTTCTCTTAATTTGTTCTCAATTAGTGTTGCTTTTGCTTTTTTGAATAACTTCATTTCTTATACTATCTTTTCTTGTATTACTAAATATCTATCTCAACATTTTCATTTCAACCATATATATCTATATATATATATATATATATATATATATATATATATATATCTAACTACCTAACATTATGATAGCCAATTTTATAATTATCTTTTTTTTTTTTTCAACTTGGCTAGTATTCTATGCATGATTTTAGGTTTTGATGGAATGTTCCATGGAATGCCAACATAGGTTGTCGTCCCAAGCGCTAGGATAAGACCATCCCCATCATCCCAATATCTGAATCAGTGTATCTTGCGATGCCCCCGCTCCAAGTGTCGGGATAGGATGGTACGACAACGCATCTCATTTCATGAAAAAAAATCAAGACAGCTTCATTCCATGGGATTTAAAATCTTAATTCCACGATTATATACTATTTTAGTTATATTTCTCCATTTTATCTAATCTATTTTAATCTTATAGACAATTTATCTTCAATCCCTCCTTTCCTAAGAATAATTGGTCCTAAATATCAAAAATAAAAACTTTAGGAACTTTATGGTCTATAAATTTTCATTCCACACTATTTGTAATTTTTATATGTATTATTTGATCTAATTTGATTGCAAATTTATATTTGCTTATCTGAAAGAGCTCTAGAGTCTGATTTTAGTCATCTTTCCATATATAGGCTACCCTAACTAGATATTCTTTTAAATGGTCATTGCCTTAAATTCCAATCTTTCTTAATAACTACCCTAATTTCAGGACTTGGATGATAAGCAATAAAGTCCTGCATCACATGGAGTTTGGCTGAGGCCTTCCTAAGTGTTTTTTTCTTTTTTTTGTTTTGAGAGCTTTTATTGTTATTGTGGCATTGACTTTGTTGATGTCAATGTAACATCTTCAAAAGTTTAGAAAATGATTCTAAATTAAGCCTTGACAAATGTAGTGGTGAAGACGTACAAGAGCATACTAAAAATATGGCATAATTTGAACTTATTTATTGTCCACAAAGTATTTAATATTGTTCTTATCATATTCTATGCGTATATGATTTAAGTTTTGAAAGATTAATGACTTCTCTGTTCGCTACAATGTGATGAGAGAGATTGGAAAGCTTTATATTTATAAAGGTGCGTAAAAGCCACCGCATTTATCCCCTTCAAACTAATGACATCATCAGTTGATCAAGCCATAAAGGTATGTAAAATGCCCTTTTCTTTCTTTCTGTTATCGCAGCATTACTTGTTTTTCTAATTTTGATATTTGTAATAATGCATGTTTTTAAGATTTCATATGTATAGATAATAAATTATAGTGAAAATCCTAATCAATAGGATTGTGAGCATATTTTTAGAAATTAAAATTTTAAAAAGGCTTGTTTATCATGGGATTTAGTGAATTTAATAGCATCAATAGGAATATGTTTCCTTTTGAGTTGTGGTTTAGATTTTAAATAAGAGTAGACTCATGCCCCCGTACATAAAGTTCCTGGCTCCGCCACTGTCTAGAACCCAGAACGCAGATTTCTGGTAAGGCAAGTCATAAATCTTGGTCTCCAACACATTTTTTCTATGATGATGCCAATTGATACATAGCATTTTGGCAGAATGATTCGTAAGTGTTATGCACAATGTGATTTTTGTCATATAACTGTCCATGAACTGAAGGTGAATACAGAAAATAGAATGTTTTTTTGTCATATAACTGTCCATGAACTGAAGGTGAATACAGAAAATAGAATGTTTTTTTGTGTTGCCTTTTAAAGTTTTGGATGTTTCTCCATGAATGATATCCTTGCATCCCCATTTGATTTATGAAGAAGACTTAGGTGCCTTTATGAAAAATTTTATTCATCTGGTATGGCCAGTGGTGATATTGGCAGAGCCTTAGTAATGTTCTGTCTTAAATGTGACAATCAGTACTTCTTTGGTCATATCCAATATAGCAAGTGGTACTGGACAACTGCATTTTCATTTTTGTAGATCCAGATTGGACGAGGTTGGAAAGAGTAACCAACAGATTAGCAAGTAATGCTTTTGCTGAAGAAATAGTCTTGAACAAATCTTCTCTCTTTTTTGATTTCTTCTTTACAATCTTTCCTTCAAATGTGTTGTTCCTTCACAAGTATCATATGGATAATATGCTTTTGACATCATCTCGTTGACTCTCTAATGATCCACGTGTTTTCAATTTAGAGGAATGCCTTAGCAAAATCATGTTGGATCCTCTGGGTATGACTCAGAATCCTAGAAGGTTCTGTGGTATCAAATTCTAAACCTAAAAGGCAATAAAAATTCAACCAAATAATTTTTGGTCTCCTATTTGAATGTGAGTCCATTACAAGATTGGACAAAACTTACCAACTACTGAATCTTTCAAAATGCACTTGCAAAAGTAAGTTAACAGATGAACTAAATAATGTTTGGATAATTAATCTAGAAATCAGTCCTTGCCCTTAGACGGAAGCACAACATTGGCCTTTTCAGACTGATATCCTTTTCAGTATCTGCATAGCACACTGTTGAAGAAATTCTGGATTGTGTATATTATTGTGACACGTAACTGCCCACTTGTGTTATCACAAGTCTGCTAGGTGTCCAAATCCATATCTAGATCTGACTTTGACTCAATCCAAACTTGGGATATAAATGTGAATATTTGGGTTCAAGTTGAAATTACTATTTGGGTTTTTCACCTCCTTTGTCACGTTCAAGTTTTTCTCAAGGCAATCAATGTGTCATCTCCAACATGGCAGTTGATGATGCTTCTTTTATTACATAAACACTAAAACCAAGACTGGTGTAATCTAATTATTGATAACTCTGCAGTTTTGCATGATTTTTTAGACGGGAAGTGAAGGGGCTGATCTAAGAGGGATATGCATTAGTTGGTACCCTAGCAATAGGGTTAAATATTGGATCAAACCCAATGGCCAATAAGGGACATGCATTGGTGGGACCTCATACTAATAAGGTTTAAACATTAGTTAAGACTTGTGGTCAAAAGAAAACATGCATTAGCACCCTACTAATGGAAGCTGTATATTGGTGGATGATGAAACAACAATTTCAGACATAGTCAGATTGGATGTGAAGATGTATTGCAAGAAACTTATATGATGATTTAAGAGATAATCAAGGCACTGTAATTTATATATTTCTTCTTGTTGTTCCTTAAATAGTGATATTGACTGATTAATATATTTGATTATTGATAAAATATATTTAATATTATTTTCTGATTTTCTAGTAAAGGTGACCATTGCTTGCTAGGCTGTCGAACTGATTCTCTTGTTAGATGCACATCAATAAATCCATCTTCAATACATAAAAATTAGATTTGCATCTAGAAAGTAGAAGAGAAAGGATCGTATTAAATCTCATGGGATGGGGGTATTCTGATTTCTCAATGGGATGTCCTATAGTCCCACTCCATCTCAATGGCCATCCTGATATAGCATCTAGATAGGTATCCCATCTCTTTCTCCTTCTTTTCTCTATTTATTTTTTACTTTATTTATTTCTTTTATTTTCTTTCTTTCTTCTTTCTTTCCTTTCTTTCATTTCCTTCTTTATTTCCTTTCTTTATTTTTTTGTTCATTTCTTTCTTTTCTTCTGCCATCTTTCTCTCCTTTTTCCTCTTCTTCCATTCCTTTATCTTTTTTTCCTCCTTTTCTTCCTTCATTCTCTCTCTCTTCTTTTTTTTTTTTTATACCCCCCCCCCCCCCCCCCCCCCCACAATGCCTCCATGGATGCCCTCCCATCTACTAGTGCTTAAAACTTTGTTTACAAAGATAGTTTCCCTTATATACAAAAACATCAAGACAATGGTAGACCAAGTTTCTAAACTAACTTAGTTTAGAAACTTTGATGCCATTTTGAGGGTTGTAGCAATGTCACACTACTGCAAGAGATAGCATACTCTATAAGTGCACTTCACAGCAAGGGGTATTTAACTTTTTATATCAAAAGAAAGGAATGCATATGAATGCTTAGACCACCTCATATTCATAGGTATGACAGATTTTTTTTTCTAGGATCCTCAAAAGTTTACCAAAAGCTATTTGCCAAAGTGAACAGAATGCATTAAGGATCTTCAACCCTCAACTTTGCAGATTAATGAAGGGAGCATCCTGACATTGACTTGGGTTTGATAGGATTGTGATTGTGTCCTTACATCTCTCCGCACTTTCTTTAGATTTTTTTTTTCTCTAACACTCAAATATCTTGTTGTAATTGGTTTTGTGGGGCTGTTCACAGATTGAATAAGTTGCTTAAGTGATCTTTGTTGTTTGAAGGAATGAATGAACAAAAGTCTTCCTGCTGCCATCAAGTCTTCAAAGTGGCATAAAGCTGTTTATTCCTTACTGGAACAAGTCTAAAAGATTTGTGGTTACTCTGAGGGGCAGAGCAAGAATCTGTGTGTTGGTTGCTGCGAAGGGCAAGTGTTATGAATTTGTCATATTAATTTTCTCTTCTATTAATAGGGATTAAAAAATTGAATTAAAAGATTTACTTGTTAGAGTTTATTGTTATGAAGCTAGAAAAGTAAAGGGCATAGTTAGGTCAGATATTCTATATTCTAACTTGAAGTATAGATACACTCAAAAATAGGGATAAAAAAAACTTGACTAAGGAGTTACTCACCTTTCTCTTCAGAGCCTTCAAGTCTATAAGCTGAGAGAGTGAGGGTTGAGCCATTGCTGGCTGCCAACCACCCTAAATAGTTCTCAAGAAGAACCTCTTCTAAAGTCCAAGTTACACACACACAGGCGCGCGCGCGCACACAGAGAGAGAGAGAGACACACACACACACACAGACATACATACAGACAGACACACGCATGCGCACGCGCGCACGCACGCACGCACACATACACGCATATATATACATATATATATACATATATATATACACATATACATATACACACATATATATATATACACATATACATATACACACATATATATATACACATATACATATACACACACACACACACACACATATATATATATATATATATATATATATATATATACATAGAGAGAGAGAGAGAGAGAAGCGCACACTAGATTTAGCTGCATTCGCATGTAGTTAAGCCCAAATCTGTTCACCCTTTTCACCCTTGGATCCACACAAATCATGGATCCCAAATATGAAAAAGATGAGATAGCTTCGAGATTCATGTGGATCCAAGGGTGGAAAGGGCGATTGGATCCAAGGCTTGGCTACACATGAGTGTAGCCTAGTCCAAGTCCAACTCATATGTGTGTATGTGTGTGTGTGAAATTAGTTCCTAGCAGATTGGGTTGTATATCCAAAAACCAGTCCCTAGCAGATGGGCTGTCAAGACTGCCTTTCTAGATTGAGAGAAATTAGTTTGGAAGGTTCCGTCTTGTATATGAATTTTAGACGTGATAATTCAATTGATTGTCATTAGGGGAAGTAGATTTGAGTGTGGAGGACCAGAACAAGGCACTGTATATCTGAAACTAGTTTCTAGAATATTGGACTATGTACCAGAAGCTATTTCCTAGCAGATTGGAGGGGGAAGGAGAATCACTTGTGAGGCCATGAGTTGTGCAGGGTTTTCCCATTGTAGGGAGCATGTTCATGCATGGCCAGTTTGTATTCTCCATGTTATACCATGCTAAAATAGCATCCAATGACCTTTATTTGGTCCTTGAACGCTAGAAAATTGTTAGCCTCAGCCAAGGACCACTGGCACCAGAACTTGATTTAACTTGGAAAAATCCAAAGCTCCAATGAATTTTTTTTCTTCAATTTAGTAGCAATCTTATCCTGAACTAAGCATTTCAGTGTCTTTCATGTGCTTATATACTTCTTTGTGCATGAAGTATGATATCGGAAGGTTAGATTAGTTAGTTGCTCCCTGAAACTCATTGAATTATTCCTTTCCTGAACCCAATCTCACATTTTCTTCTGATTAGAACTTATTTGTATACTGCAATCAGTAGTTGGTTTCTCTTGAATAGAGAGACTATTAAATCCCAACAAAGTCCAACTCAACCACTTACCCTAAGTAGGCAGACCAGCTCAGGTGTAGTGACGAAATGAAATATCACAAGTAGTAGTTTGGCCAGAATGAATTGGATACAGTACTATGGAGCATCAGATTCCAAATGCTGATAGCACTTTTGATGTAAAATCTTGATCTATGACTAGTTGTAGATCTTCAACTCAATGGGAAGCATGTAGCTGTGGCAGAGCAAGTTTAGGTCTACATCCATCTTCATGAAAATAATGTTACACGGTTCATACTTCCACTATTTGATTATTCAAGGACTCCATTTTTTGATTTTTGAATTTTTTGTTTCATTTGCTTTGCTATTTGAGATACCATTGTTTTTACAGTTCTTTCTAAGAAATTGGCAGCGTGTTTTTGTGTAATTATTGGATGAGGCCAATGATAGGGTGGAATTCATGCTTTTGTTGTCATTGTTAGATACCTTAGAACTTGGAAGAAAATTGGTATTATGATCCAAAAAATTGAACAGATAATTTTTTCCCTTTAATGTCACCTTCTATCTTTTACTCTTCCAGTGACAAATTAACCAGGTTAAAAAAATTATGTTTCCATTTAAAAAAAATTCGAGACTTGCACTCTATGGACAGCTTATGAAAACACAAGCAGTGCCACCAACTTTGCAGCCGTATGTTCATTCTAGAGGCAAGATATGACCATTTGCATTCCATTTACATTTACAAGAGCCGGTCCGTCAAATAAAACAATATATTGCTCAGTATGACCTTCCCAATCCTCTCTTCAAGTAACACAACTCTATATTGTCGTGTCAGTTTAAGCTTGTTCAGCTTACATTTGATTGTCTACTTTTTGTAACTTTTCTAAGTTCATCTTTCTGTGCGCATTTAAGGAGGACTAATATTTTGAGCAGCTTTCTTACCCATTTGTTTTGCTGAAATGCTTACTCCCTTCAGTAAAGAAGTTATGGGAGCCCTTTCATCAGCCATTTTGGTTCAAAACTCACAATATCCCCTTTCCCTCCTAGCTTTTGAGCTTCCATTGACACACTCACAACTAAAGTTGATATAACCATGATGATGGCACGTTCCTGACATTATGAAGAGCAGTTGTGGCAAATTGATCATGTTTTACTGCTTGCAATATAGAATAGCGGTTTCCCAAATTTGGCTTCATTCCAGCTGATGCATCACAAATATTTTGTTGTTGTTTTTTGTTCATTTCATATTATGCAAAAACTAATGCAGCTTCAGTTTATGCACTTGTCGAAAGGAGTTATGATGAACACCTATTGCAGCAGTTGGAAATGAGAAGTCTTTGAAGATTGTGGTATATATAACTGACAAATCAGTCCAGTAATTTCTAGGACGCCATGATTTTGTGACAATATTTATTAGGAACTGGATATTCAAGCACAATAATGACTTAGCAACTTTACTGTATCTTTGGTGACAAAAGAAACAACTTCTTACCAATTTGAAGCATGAAGGATGCCTCCATGGTGAGATTGTTCACATTGACAATCCAAACTTTTTTTTCTGTTGGGTTTTGCGTGTTATCATTCTGATTTTACTAAAGACCATCTGATCCATAAGCACATAGATATGTTTGAAGACATGAACCCCAGATTCATGATATTTGTGCTTCGAAAGAAAGAAGGTTATGGCTTTCATGTATGATTTGCTAATTTTTCTGTCAAGCATATCTCATAGCTCCTTGGTTTGTAGACAAGAAAGAATTAATTAAGTTGAATTTAATAATTAGTACAAAAATAAAAGCACCATATATCGAGCTTGCTTACACCCATGTAGAATCATAGCTTGATCTAATCCTTGTTGACTCTATACAGCGAGGATATGATAACGGAATATGTTGCTGAGCATCAGAGTTCCTTTTGTGCAGGTCATGTTCGAGAATTACAGTGGACAGCAGTAAAATTCTTCTATTCTTTTTTCTTTTGCACTATAGTCGAACCCATTTGGCTCATCATAAATGGCGTGACAATTTCTTTTTCTTTCTCAATCCTGCTTGTTGTCTGAATCTATTATGTAACAGATCCTGATAGAATTGACCATTCTTGCCAATGTAATGGTTTTTCAACCTGTTATTCAAAATTATGGAAAAATGATGCTTCCGTCACTTCCATTTCTGGCACAGCTGACCAAAGTCTCAGATCTCGTTGCTGTAACAATGAAATATGGATGAGACTGCTATAGTTTGAAAGACATCAACATGAGTTATCCACTGGGTACTTCATTTATTCAAGTTTAACACCATACAAAGAGTGCCTCACTCTCTCTCTCTTTTATATATATATATATATTCTCTCATGCTATTTAATAACACAACAGTGTTTAAATTTACAGCATCCAGTGCAGCAGACTTAGAGTTCTTACAATCTTGCTGCTAATTAATACAAGCTTGACAACATCTGGATCACACGAACAAGAGAGAGTTCAGTCATGACCACCACCATGCCACGGGAACCATGGATTCCCGGGTCCCCAGCCGCCGCCGCCGCCGCCGCCTTCAAAGCCGCCACCTCCAGGAGGGCCATCTACGCCACCAAACCCGTATCCTCCATTGGCTCCATAGCCACCGCTATATCCACCACCAAACCCGTAAGCTCCACCATTGTTATCACCGCCTCCGCCGCCGCCAAAGCCGTAACCAGCGGACGGCCCTGATCCAGTCCCGTACCCGAAGCCGAATCCAAAGCCCTTCCCGTCGCCGCTCGGAGTCTGGCCGGAGCCCGAACCATACCCCCAATTACTCCCAGGGCCTGAGCCCCATCCCCAGTTAGCGTCCCAGCTGCCGCCAGGGCCGGAACCATGGGCGGAGGAGCCACTGTGGCCGCTCTCGGCGCCCTCGCCAGCAGCGGCTGGTGGCGACGTCAGGACCGGTGGATCGGTCTTGGACTCGCCTTCCATACTGTTGACATAAGAGGGAGTGAAGGAGAGCACTGCAAGCAAGTAGATGATCATGAGAAGAGTGGCTATCTGCTGCTGCCTGTTGAGTTGCATTGGTTCTTTCTTCTCTCTTCTTTGCTGTTCTTCCGGCTGACGGCTTGTTAATGTCAGCCGTGTTAATGCGCCATATATATCGAGATTGGTATACGAGTGCTTGGCTTGGCTGGAAAACACCCAACGTTATCAGGCGCCTGAGAAAATTGAAAATGGTTTCCCGTGACGGTGACTGCCAGTGCCAGTCTCAAAAGGTAGTGGACTCTACCGGCAAGATGGTAAGTCCCGTGACCGTGACTGCCAGCCTCAAAAGGTTGTGGACTGACTCTACCGACCGGATAACAAATGTTAAAATTTCCGCACACCACCACCGCCCCCATGACAAGCCATAATACGACAAGCCATTAAACACTCGCCAGTGCTGAACTGGCCGACTTGGCCCAATGGTTTAATGTCATTACAGCAGCAGCACAACAGCAGTTGTATTGGTATGGGTACTTCTTATACCTTATTACCCCCAACTTCTTTTATCAACATTTGAGTGGGTTTGGAATAGAGAACTTGATTCCCTTACAGAACCTCTTTTATCAACATTTAACGAGTGGTTTGGAATTAAAGAACTTGATTCAGCTTCGATTCGTCGTCTCTCCTATGGGCTTGTTGGACCATGGAATCTCTTGGTGGTTGCTTCAGGACGAAGTCTATAAAAGACTGGAACCAGGCATTTAGTGGAAGTTTTTTTTTTTTAATCTTTTGTTAAGGGGGAAGATCCTATTAGTGGAGGAGAAGATCTTTAAAAGGAGGCACGAGAGCTGACCTCCACCTAAAGACGCCGTCTTCTTTTGTGGCCGCGTCCTTTGCACATTGTGGTTGGGAACTGGGGATAATCTTCTTTTTTTATTTAACTGCACTGTAGTACCTTGCGAATCGACGCACGTCGCTCGATCCTCGTTCATGAGGAAAGAAAAAAGAGTTAGTTATCGATGTTATTTGATAACAAGAATAATGCGAAAGATTAAAATTTTATAAAAATAAAATTAAAGTAAAAACGTTATTCTTTTATATCACCCTTGGTTACGTAACGAAGCACATTTGAAGTGATGATTTCATTGTTATCATTTCAGAAAGTTAGAAAGCAAATCATTGGTTAGAAAGCAACAGGGTCTTGGCCAGCAAGAACTATTCTCTTGTATTTTCTTTGTCCAAGTTTCTCTTATCAGTTTCATGAGACAAGTATTTAGTTTCTCTTATCAGTTTCATGAGAGAAGTAACTGTTGCTGTGAATCTTGCATTCGAAGAAGAGAAGAGATGATTGAATTCGAAGTTCTGGCATGCATGCGCCGGGCCACTTGTTTGCTTGCCAACAATCGATAAGCGTGTTGTCTACTTTCCACAGGGTCACAGCAAACAGGTGAAAGATTAAAACCTGTTGAAAATTTCTGAGATCGAGGATGATTGGTGGTTTTCTAATCATGTATGGTTTTAACTTGAGGTTGCTGCATCGATGAATAAAAATGTTGAAGATCCAAGCTTACCGAAAGAAGTGGCACTTTCTGCCTATGCCCTCGCCACACCAACGAAAGCGCTTTCGTTGATGCGACAAAGCAAAGGATCAAATGAAAGTGAAAAACTTCATTTGACATTGCATTTTTCACTTTAACTTCTGCAAAACTTTTACCTTCCACACTATTCTTGTTTAAAAAATAGCTCAAAGAAATAACTCTACCGTACCTTGGCATGTATGAATATACGTTATAATGCAATAATAATGAGCATTATATGATTTCACACGGGATAAAATCTTAATTTCAGTTGAAGAATTGATAGTTTATTTGGTAAACAATGAGTTGTCCCTGCTAGTTTCTGCACAGATAACAATATGGCTACAATACTATCTCGAAAGCATTCAGCCTAAGGCTGAAGTAGACATTTGAGAAAAAATAAAGGCTTCAAGACTGGAAGAGCCGATATCGAGACTTTGAATAAACTCTGACAAGATAAAAGCGTAAATGAGAAGATAGCCGGCTGCAGCGCCTACTACGATGTCAAGACGTCAAACATTATATAAACTTGCAAGGATTTGACCATCAACCGTCTGAAACTCCACCCTGAAGCAAACCTAACATAATGAACATTATATAAAATTATTAGGAATGAATTCCAAGTCTGCGAGCAATGGTTAAAGGCTGACAAAGGTCACTTGTATCAGCGCAAATGGAAAGAATTTGATTGAGGCAATCTAGTCATAGATCAATCAGCGGCAGTCAATGTTACATACATGGTATGTCAAGTTCAAATATATGGATCATGCTGAATGGTTAGTCAAATTTGAAATTTATTAAGCTTCATGGTACAAATTAGTCAAAAAAAAAAATGTTATTTAATTATCAATTATCAACCATTTGATGGATAAGGTAGTTGAAAATATCTATTATTTAATATTATCTAAATTATGGATAAGGTAGAGAATTCTACATCTCTATTATTACAACGAATAAGGTGTAGAATTCTAAGTAGTACGACGAACCATTATTATTATTCATTCCACCCACCATGTATAAAAGTATATTTACTTTAAATTTACGAACATTTTAAAACAGGTATAGATCATAACTAATAATGTAAATTTCCAGTTTAAATAATTTCTTACATATTTTAGCATATTAGCATAATAAAAACTATTGACCAATACATCTTCTTGATTAGAAACCATTAAAACATGTAATTTTCTATTACTTAACATTTTGTATGAGGTAAATTATAATCAATCAATGATGTGAACACGTTCAATTTGATTACCTAATTACATACATATCTATACGTAATCTGATCGTTAATGTAACTAAGATGCAAAATCTAACAAAGTTATAATGCCATAAGAAGTCCCAACCTGGCCGAGACCGCTTACATTGAGTCCAAGACGGGTCAAGATTTTGACTTGGTCCGAGAGAGCTCAGATTACGCGCCGACTTGATTTTAAGAGTTCAAAAGAAAAATTTGATCCCAACTGCGCCGACCCAAAGTCCAACCTAACCTGGATTTGATCTAATAGTGTCCATCCCCGCCTCCGAAGCAAGTCCAAGCTTCAAGTCACTGAACACAGCCGACAATCTCGATGGTAGACGGAAAGGACAACGGTCCCTGCTAGCTAGCCTGCCTCTCAATGCCAGCTTCTACCATCAATAGCCTTAAAGGGTGTAATGCCAAGTTAGAGCTTGGCTGGGACTCTAAAATTTGAAGCTCAAAACTTAAACTTGATCAAATTTCTTATTTAAAGCTCAAAATGGATGAAATACTCGGTATATACTCAAGAGATCAACTCGGCTCAAACTTCTATGTAAAAAATTTAAAAATAATTTTTAAGTAAAAATAAAATATATTCTCAACTAAAATATATGTTTTTAGTTTTACATAGTTAAGATAATATTATAAATATATATTATAAAAATAAATAATAAAATTACGTAAGACCAATTAAGCTAGCGAGCTTTTCGAACCGAATATTTTAATACTCGAACTCAACTTAATAATATACTCAGATGCCGAGCTACTCACAAGCTGTATCGCCTCAATTACACTCCCAAATAACCTTACAATGCATGACCTGCAGATGCTACAGATAATGTTAGAAATCAGATTAATGCTATTTAAGGATAAGTTCCGATATATAGAACCCGGTTGTAGAGGGTGATCCTTTCTGGTAGTTGGATTGTTGTTGATTCACCAAAATCTTGCAAGTCAAACTGCATTTCAAGACCCTTTAGCACTAAATAGACCGTAATTAATACCACTTTTAGCATTTAAAGGACAGCTAAAAGAAGTTACAATTCTCATTTACATGCAAACAAACATTAAATTTTATTTCACAGGAAAATGCAGCAACTGCAACCATAAGTAACCCAACTACATGCATATCACAACTAAGAGGAAACCAAATGCTAAATGAAAAGGAGCAGAATAATGCTAAAGGGAGTTAATGGCTAAGATTCAAAGTACCTGCATTTCAAACTGCTGGATGCCATCCACTTGACATTAGCAACAGACTGAGATCAAATATTTTGGTGTTCTATCATGTATTCATATGCCGGTTACTATCAACTTGATGGATATCAAGATATAGATTCAAGTCATGCCCCCACCATAAGGCATCAAGCCCAATTTAGTAAAATGATACAAGAAAACCAAAATGCCTCCAGCTCTCTGCCTCTGTTTCAACAAACCTGGACCTGAGACAAGGCGAGAAAAAAAGAGAGAGAGAGAGAGAGCAAAGATGGGTATGAAAGCAAATGCTTATAGAAGTGTCACACGGCACTTCCTATCATGAGGTCTTATCCTCCTCACGAGGATCCAATGTTATTAATCCAAGACAATATCATAATTGTTCGGTGGAGAGGGACTTGATGATAGGACTTGCGAATAAAATAAAATAAAAACAAAACTATAGCATCTCACATACTGCTGAAAATTTTAAATTTTTGGTTTTGCACCAGACTGAGACTGCATATTTTGATGGACAAAATTATGACCGGGTGATATCAAAAATTTCCAGAGAACAAATACGATTCTATATTAGTAGCTGAACAAAGAATCAAATGTAATCGCAGAAACCGGCTCCATGGATGAACAATAAAGATCTAATCCACAGGTTCCTATCAATTTTCGAAATATCAAAACTTGACTTGATCTCAGCCCAATCATATCGTCTATGGTCAATGCATCTGGCTATCAGAGACGTGGCATTGGGCCTGAGTGTGAACCTCAGAAACACTAAAGTAAACAAAAAGTTTTTTTTTTCTTTTCAAAAGAAAAAACATAGATAAATCTAAAACTAAGTACACTGATCCCTCAGTGACCCATTTAAAATCATACACACAGCTGATCCAACAATCCCAAAACGCATCTATACTCCTGCTCCAACTACACTAATACAACAAACTCAACTGTGATTGAATTTGAGATAAAAGAGTCTGAAACAGGAGATAGAAGAGGTCAAGATGGGTGAAACAGCTGATGTTAAGTGTCATACGGCACTTCCTATCATTAAGGTCATTCCTCCTCCTCAGGATCAATTAATATTACATATAACTAAACAAGATGACAAAACACCCCCCCACCTCCAAAAAATAAATAAATAAATAAAAATAAAAATAAAAATAAAATGCAACCACAAGGAAAAACAAAATTGTATTTGCAGTCACTCACATTTGTAGATTACAACACCACATCAATCAGCATTTATGCAAAATTTTGCAAGTATTGCAGCCATCCAGTACATCCATCAATTCATGGATTTTGAAAGAGAACATTAAAAATTACACCAATGTAACCATAAGAACATCGATATTATAGGAACCATGACCATAGTTTATTAACAGGAAGATTAGTTACTTTGTTTTCTTTGTTGATGAAGATAACGATTACACCAATGCTGATATAGAGGAGATTCATATAGCCAGAGTAT
This sequence comes from Calamus simplicifolius, assembly GCA_900491605.1. Taxonomy (NCBI): domain Eukaryota; kingdom Viridiplantae; phylum Streptophyta; class Magnoliopsida; order Arecales; family Arecaceae; genus Calamus; species Calamus simplicifolius. The sequence goes on along the minus strand of UESW01003838.1, from coordinate 12,596 downwards.
TTAAAACGATGTTTTTTATTAACCTCAGCCGGTAATTCCAACATTATTTAGCACAGCATTGTAAGCTTAATGATCTAATATTAAACGTTCTATAAGGCAAGACAACATCAACGTTCAAACCGTATTAAACAACAAAGATTTGATAAAATAATCATCAAAAGTTTACGATAAATCCTACTAAACAATCACATAAGAAACATCCCCCAATAACCAAAGCCGATTATTTTTTTTTTTTTAAAAAGAAAGTCGCGCATGAAAGATCACCATGCATGATGAAAATGACGGCTGAATGACCATCATCATCAGAATTGAAATTTTTTTCTCATCCACAACCCCAGATATGGTGCTGTGTAGGAAGGTGTCCTAAGATTTCATTTCAAGATTTCATCATATGATGGACAGTCCCAAAATTTCCATGGATAAAACAATCAGAAGCCAATCATCCAGAGGAGAGAAAGTAAAATAAAACAGAAAACAGATTCAGAAGCAAAAGAACAGATGCATCACTCGGACCTTTTAGATCCTCAGTTCAAGTGTTGGATTAATATACTAGCACTTCATCATTATCTGTTGAAGAAATATCATAAAGCATATCATCTAAAAAACAGAACTTTGCGTGAAAATCTTTTCTTTGAGGATGGGGGCCAATTTTTTTTTTTTTTTTTTTTTTTTGAAAAAAAACTTGGGGAAGTAGAATCGGAGAAGATTTACTCAGTGGTGGCAATTAAGAGCAAAGGTTCGATTCTGCCAGCCAGCGTCCTCAAGATCTCATTTCAGAAGAGGGAGCTCTGTTATCCTCATTGCAACCTTCTCCTCCAATCCCCCAATTGGAGATCAGGAAACAAGGAAAAAAAAAACTAAAAACAGATTTAAAAAAAAAATGTGGATAAAGAACCCCAACCCTACTCCATCTGGAGGAGATTGCTCAGTTCAGCGGGTCGTCGACATACAAATCACTCAAAAAGAGAGACCTGCGATCCGGTCTGTTGAGCTTGAAATTTCCAAGTCATCACCGCAAGCACTCCTTCGAGAGGACGGAAGCAACTAAACCCTGATTCTCGAGAAGATTTGGAGAAAACACTAAGACTATTTGAGGAGAGGAATCCCAAGACCCTACATACAGCAACGCTCCGGTGGCTGGAAAAGAGACGCCTTGAATCGCCGGATGGGAATAGGCATATATAGAACTCAGATTAGGGTTTCCATCGAGGTGGCGTGTAAGAGGAATTGTTTTCTTTTGGGATGACCAAACGGTCCAGGTCTAGTAGCAGCCCAACCCAGTTCGTTTTGATGGGCAAGGGAATATATAGTACGGATTTTGAAAGGCCCAAGTCGTAGAAGGCTCGTTAGGGAATGACTTTGTGCATCGCATTTGATACACAAGTATGCACCATGCTGACTATTGACCGCATACTTATGCAGACATGTATGCCATAATTCAATAGACGGAAAACACTTTGTACATCGGCCCTGGTGCAGCAACGCTGACGTGGACTGCACCGCGTCTTCCGATTGGTCCACGTGGATCCGACGTGGATGACCTGACAGGCGGTATGGCTGGGCTTTGACGTAACGTTCTGAACGTGACGGACATTTAATGCTGTTCGCTTTTTTTTAAAAATTTTCGTGCGGACGAAAATGCCCTTTCGCTCCTTCATGGCGCCATTTTACGTTTTATGTCATCTGTGCAAGAAGAACTCTGTTTCTTCCAGCTTAGAGGCTGAAAGCTTTTTGATACTAGGGTGCACTAGAAAAAATACTTCAGCTACTGGACTGGAAAAGGATACTGGAGTCTGTGTAAAAAACTTCTGGAGGAAATGTCATCCGCAGCAAGTAAGAAACATCTTTATTAAAAACTATTTCTTCCCACTTCTTTATTACATCCGCAACAAAGGTTTTTTTCTGGTTATAGTTAGTTAATGCGTTTAATGCGCGGGTAACTACCTTAGAACGAAATAGTTATGACACTCTGAGAGTCATAACTGTTTTGTAAATACTTCAGCTTTGAAAAACCTGGCTACTGGAGTCTACTGGAGGCTTCAAATATAAAGTTTATCCAATGAGATTTTCCTTGCCAAAACCTCACGCAGACGTTCGCTTCTCTCTCTGAATTCGGCCAGGTCTGTAAGATTTTCGTTATCTCTTCGTCCTTTTAAAAAGCTCCTTTTTTTCCATCTGCTTGGGAATGCCAGACCTGGCCGAATTCAGAGAGAGAAGCGAACGTCGAGGGCGTATGTTCGAATACGGCGTAAATCCTTCGCGACACCCCAGATGAAATCCCACGACACCCTAGCTTTAGGACGACGACACCCGTCTCATAAATGTGCACATAGAGAGAACCCGGCGACACCCTAATTGAATTCGGCAGAAAATCATCGCGACACCCAGTTGAAATCTACGACACCGAGAATCCTTCGCGACACCCTAGTTGAAATCCCACGACACCCTAGCTCTAACGAGACGACACCCGTCTTTAACATGACCACATAGAGAGAACCCGGCGACACCCTAATTGAATTCGGCAGAAAATCAATCGCGACACCCCAGTTGAAATCCACGACACCCTAGCTCACGACACCCTAGAATTCTTAAGCGACACCCCAGTTGAAATCCCACGACACCCTAGCTCTAACGAGACGACACCCGTGCTTTAACATGACCACATAGAGAGAACCGGCGACACCCTAATTGAATTCGGCAGAAAATCATTCGCGACACCCCAGTTGAAATCCACGACACCCTAGCTCTACGACACCCGACAATCCCGCGACACCCTAGTTGAAATCTAAATGACCACATAGAGAGAACCCGGCGACACCCTAATTGAATTCGGCAGAAAATCATCGCGACACCCCAGTTGAAATCCACGACACCCTAGCTCACGACACCCGAATAATCCTTCGCGACACCCTAGTTGAAATCCCACGACACCCTAGCTCTAGGAGACGACACCCGTCTTATGAATGTCCACATAGAGAGAACCCGGCGACACCCTAATTGAATTCGGCAGAAAATCATTCGCGACACCCCAGTTGAAATCACGACACCCTAGCTCTAACGAGACGACACCCGAAAATCCCGCGACACCCTAGTTGAGACACCCTAGCTCTAGAGACGACACCCGTCGACCACATAGAGAGAACCCGGCGACACCCTAATTGAATTCGGCAGAAAATCATTCGCGACACCCCAGTTGAAATCCACGACACCCTAGCTCACGACACCCGAATTCAATCCCGCGACACCCAGTTGAAATCCCACGACACCCTAGCTCTAGAGACGACACCCGTCTTAAATGACCACATAGAGAGAACCCGGCGACACCCTAATTGAATTCGGCAGAAAATCATTCGCGACACCCCAGTTGAAATCCACGACACCCTACGACACCCGAATTCGAGCGACACCCAGTTGAGACACCCTAGCTGAGACGACACCCGTAAATGACCACGAGAGAACCCGGCGACACCCTAATTGAATTCGGCAGAAAATCATTCGCGACACCCCAGTTGAAATACGACATACGACACCCGAGGCGACGACACGACACCCTAGCTCTTGTCCCACATAGAGAGAACCCGGCGACACCCTAATTGAATTCGGCAGAAAATCATTCGCGACACCCCAGTTGAAATCTCACGACACCCACGACACCCGAATTCGAATCATTCGCGACACCAGTTGAAATCCCACGACACCCTAGCTCTAGGAGACGACACCCGTCTTATGAATGTCCACATAGAGAGAACCCGGCGACACCCTAATTGAATTCGGCAGAAAATCATTCGCGACACCCCAGTTGAGACGACACCCTAGCTCTACGACGACACCCGTCTTATGAATGTCCACATAGAGAGAACCCGGCGACACCCCTTGAATTCGGCAGAAAATCATTCGCGACACCCCAGTTGAAATCTCACGACACCCTAGCTCTAGGAGACGACACCCGTCTTGAGACACGGAGATAATCCCGGCGACACCCTAGTTCGAATTCGGCAGAAAATCATTCGCGACACCCCAGTTGAAATCCACGACACCCTAGCTCTAGGGCGACGACACCCGTCTTATAACCACATAGAGAGAACCGGCGACACCCTAATTGAATTCGGCAGAAAATCATTCGCGACACCCCAGTTGAGATCTCACGACACCCTAGCTCTAACGAGACGACACCCATGCTTGAAAAAGGCGGTAATTTGACGTCAGCGTAGTACTCATTCGACGACACCCTAGTAACTGAGCCATGCATATTTCCGAGAAAAGTTTGTAAACGTGGGCGGTTCCTATGGCTTCGCGGGTCTCATTGATGTGATCGTGGCGATCCGGGTGTCCTTTCGTATTTCTCTTAGGTCGGCAAAAACCCTAGAAAAACCCCTCAATCGTCTGTTGCTCGAGAAGCCATCCTTTTGCTCAAGAAGACATTCTTCTCTTGCTCGAGAAGCCACTGGTCTCTTTTTCTCTCCTAAACTTGTTCCATAGTTTATTCTTCCGAATTCTTCAGTCATGGAGATGAGCGCTTTCGTTTGTGCACGAAGACCGCGAACAAAGAAGAAGCAGACAGAGAAAATGGCGGAACAATGCAAGGACCTGGTTCTTCGTTCGACTGAGGATGCGGCTCCTTCAGGTATGTTTATCACTATATTAAATATTACGATATTCTATCTTAAAATTTATTGACATGTATGTCTTCTGTCTTACCCCCTGTTTTCGTTGACAATAAAATTGTTCCAGTCCCCCCAGTGAAGGCTTCCCAGCTGTTTAAGAATAGCTGCAGGCCGGCAGTATATGTTCAGAAGGTTTGGAGGATGGGGTTCTCTAGACGCCATACAAGACTGATTCGAAGGACCCCATTTGGTGCCTTCGTCGACATGCAGACGTTCACAGTCGACGGGCGACTGCTAGCAGACATCATTAGATGTCACAATGGTGGCGACGAGTTCATGTTTGGAAAAAGCAGTTAATTCAGTGCCGAAGAAGTCGCACTCATTTTGGGTCTTCCATGTCATGGGAAGAAGATCGACACGTCCAGCCAAATGTTCAACGGAAGGTTGTTCAGACGGTTTGGCCAGGGTTTAGATCTTCGCCAATCAGGTTTGGAGAAGTTGATATTTCAACTCCGGCCATCTAAAGTGCAGGAGGATGTCGAGGACACCGTCCGACTTTGGATCGCATACATGTTGGCCATGTTTTTGGCTCCAAAGTCTAATCAGAGGTGTCCACGGTATCTCATCCAGCACTTGGATGACTTAAGTCAACTGAGTAGCATCGACTGGGCTTCGGCACTGAAGGAATTGATTGTTCTGGCTCTCCCAGAAATAGCTGCTTGCCTGCGTTCCGAGGAGCCGGTGCACTCAAAAAATGCAAAAAAGATTAGGAGGCAGCCTACCTTGTTCGGATGCTCGGCAGCACTGGTGGTAAGATTTATTGAGACAAATTATTAGTGTTGAGACAAAATTTTTTCGTAATATTACTTTATTTAATATCCAAAAAAATATTTTCAGGCGTGGTTCCTCGAGCATACATCAATGCGAGAGCCAGCATACCCTGATAAACGGCCCCGGCTGTTGAAGTGGTATGACCACCAAACGAAGAACCAATCGGTTCGGGTTGCCGACTTGCAGCCTCAGGACTTGGTAATCTACTCCATTGCTCCATTGCTGTGACCATTTTTTCAACTTAATTCGTCAATATGTTCAGTTAATATTAATTTGTTATCATCTTGTGTTGCAGATGGAGGGAGCTATTGAACCATTGCCAGAAGAGCGATGGCTTCTCCCTCAGCAGTTAAAACCGTCCCCCCCTCAACAAACAGATACCTGCGCCCCTCAACCAATGGATAGCTGCGCAGGATGCGCCGAGTTGAGGAATGAATTGAAGTGTGTTAAGGATCAACTCGAAGATGTCAGGCACAGGCTGTCCATTGCTGAGAGCCTCCTCAATTCACTTCTCAGAAAGGAAAGTTATGCAATAACCGAGGAGGACAAGGGGGACGAGAAAACAGAGAAGGTGCATTCCTTGGAGTTGGTCCTCCGCGAGCCTGATAACGTAAATATTGAGGAGAAGAAGACGGAGGAGGACCATTCATCCGAGTTTCCAATTCAGACAGGGAATGCAAAATCAGGGGAGAACATATTGGAGGGGGATTCATTGGTTGATAAAACAGAGCAGGGGAATGAAAATAAAGAAGAGTCCATATCCGATAATAAACTTGGCACCCCTGCGCCAAAGGATGACAATATGGACTTAGAAATAATTGGAGTGCCGTCGCTTGTTAGGAGGATTAAAAAATCCGAGGAAGCGTAAGGCTTCCACGGCTGTCGGCGAATGTTATGAGACAACCCGACCCAAAAAGTCGGTGAAGACAGTGGGCATGTCAAAGCCCAACACTACGGTCGAAGATGACCAAATAATTATTCAAAATTTTTTGAGCGAGCGACAACAACCCGACGAGATCGTCTACACAAATAAGTTTAATGGAGTTGTAAGCAGAAAAAATCTTCAGGATCTCATTAACAACGAGATGATAATAGATGATGTAAGTATATCAAGGAACATGTTCAAGTTGTTGATTTTAGAATGATATTAATCGTTTTACTTTTATTGGCAGATAATCGATTGCGGGCAGGAGTTTCTGATGCGAAACTGGGCAGAGCATCCTGACCGATATCATAAGTGCATAGTTGCATCAGTATTCGTACCTGCTCTATGTCTGACTTCCTCATCACCTGCTCATGAACTTGCTGGATCATCTGGGGCTGCGATATTTGATAATGTATCGGACGAAGATAAGGCCCAGTTCCGGTTTCTTTTCAGCATTGTAAACTCTGATAACTCGCACTGGCATTTGGTTGCTGTCGACATGGAAAGGAAGGTGTTCATGCACCTCAATTCAATGAAACGCATCCCGAAGTACAAGGCCAATGCAAGGAAATGGCATACAATTCTAGGCCACATATTCCATATCTACTGCGATAAGAAGGAAGTGATGGAGTGGCCGATGGAAGATATTTCGGATTGCCCAAGCCAACCGAGCGGATCGCTGGATTGCGGCCTGTACTGTCTGAGATACATGGAATGTCTTGCTCGACGAGACAATCCTGATATGAAGCTGGATTTCATGATGAGGAAGTCAGAGATTACCGGCGACACTTAGCTGCAACGATATTGAGAGAGGGCCTGAACAAAAAGATTAGCGACATTGTCGAAACATGTTCTTAATTTTTGTATAAAAGTATTCGTCTTTGAATGAAAATTGTATGTAATTTATTCATATTAACACTGATTAATATTTAATGCAAATGTTAAAAATTTTATCATTGCGAGCAGGAGTGTCCTCGTTGTATTTTCCGCTTTGCTTTATTTTGGCCTTTGTGGTGCCCGTCCGTCCTTCGGGTGTCGCCGCGCAAGACTAGGGTGTCGTTTGCCAGAACTAGGATGTCTCGTATGTTTCCGTCCTTCGGGTGTCGCCGCGCAAGCTTGGGTGTCGTTTGGAACTAGGATGTCTCGTATGTTTCCGTCCTTCGGGTGTCGCCGCGCAAGGGGTGTCGTTTGCCAGAACTAGGATGTCTCGTATGTTTCCGTCCTTCGGGTGTCGCCGCGCAAGGCTTGGGTGTCGTTTGCCAGAACTAGGATGTCTCGTATGTTTCCGTCCTTCGGGTGTCGCCGCGCAAGGCTTGGGTGTCGTTTGCCAGAACTAGGATGTCTCGTATGTTTCCGTCCTTCGGGTCGCCGCGCAAGGCTTGGGTGTCGTTTGCAGAACTAGGATGTCTCGTATGTTTCCGTCCTTCGGGTGTCGCCGCGCAAGGCTTGGGTGTCGTTTGCCAGAACTAGGATGTCTCGTATGTTTCCGTCCTTCGGGTGTCGCCGCGCAAGGCTTGGGTGTCGTTTGCCAGAACTAGGATGTCTCGTAAATAGGATGTCTCGTATGTTTCCGTCCTTCGGTGTCGCCGCGCAAGGCTTGGGTGTCGTTTGCCAGAACTAGGATGTCTCGTATGTTTCCGTCCTTCGGGTGTCGCCGCGCAAGGCTTGGGTGTCGTTTGCCAGAACTAGGATGTCTCGTATGTTTCCGTCCTTCGGGTGTCGCCGCAAGCTTGGGTGTCGTTTGGAACTAGGATGTCTCGTATGTTTCCGTCCTTCGGGTGTCGCCGCGCAAGGCTTGTCGTTTGCCAGAACTAGGATGTCTCCGTCCTTCGGGTGTCGCCGCGCAAAGAACTAGGATGTCTCGTATGTTTCCGTCCTTCGGGTGTCGCCGCGCAAGGCTTGGGTGTCGTTTGCCAGAACTAGGATGTCTCGTATGTTTCCGTCCTTCGGGTGTCGCCGCGCAAGGGGTGTCGTTTGCCAGAACTAGGATGTCTCGTATGTTTCCGTCCTTCGGGTGTCGCCGCGCAAGCTTGGGTGTCGTTTGCCAGAACTAGGATGTCTCGTATGTTTCCGTCCTTCGGGTGTCGCCGCGCAAGGCTTGGGTGTCGTTTGCAGAACTAGGATGTCTCGTATGTTTCCGTCCTTCGGGTGTCGCCGCGCAAGGCTTGGGTGTCGTTTGCCAGAACTAGGATGTCTCGTATGTTTCCGTCCTTCGGGTGTCGCCGCGCAAGGCTTGGGTGTCGTTTGCCAGAACTAGGATGTCTCGTATGTTTCCGTCTTCGGGTGTCGCCGCGCAAGGCTTGGGTGTCGTTTGCAGAACTAGGATGTCTCGTATGTTTCCGTCCTTCGGGTGTCGCCGCGCAAGGCTTGGGTGTCGTTTGCCAGAACTAGGATGTCTCGTATGTTTCCGTCCTTCGGGTGTCGCCGCGCAAGGCTTGGGTGTCGTTTGCCAGAACTAGGATGTCTCGTATGTTTCCGTCCTTCGGGTGTCGCCGCGCAAGGCTTGGGTGTCGTTTAGAACTAGGATGTCTCGTATGTTTCCGTCTTCGGGTGTCGCCGCAAGGCTTGGGTGTCGTTTGCCAGAACTAGGATGTCTCGTATGTTTCCGTCCTTCGGGTGTCGCCGCGCAAGGCTTGGGTGTCGTTTGCCAGAACTAGGATGTCTCGTATGTTTCCGTCCTTCGGTGTCGCCGCGCAAGGCTTGGGTGTCGTTTGCCAGAACTAGGATGTCTCGTATGTTTCCGTCTTCGGGTGTCGCCGCGCAAGGCTTGGGTGTCGTTTGCCAGAACTAGGATGTCTCGTATGTTTCCGTCCTTCGGGTGTCGCCGCGCAAGGCTTGTCGTTTGGGATGTCTCGTATGTAAGAGAACTAGGATGTCTCGTATGTTTCCGTCCTTCGGGTGTCGCCGCGCAAGGCTTGGGTGTCGTTTGCCAGAACTAGGATGTCTCGTATGTTTCCGTCCTTCGGGTGTCGCCGCGCAAGGCTTGGGTGTCGTTTGCCAGAACTAGGATGTCTCGTATGTTTCCGTCCTTCGGGTGTCGCCGCGCAAGGCTTGGGTGTCGTTTGCCAGAACTAGGATGTCTCGTATGTTTCCGTCCTTCGGGTGTCGCCGCGCAAGGCTTGGGTGTCGTTTGCCAGAACTAGGATGTCTCGTATGTTTCCGTCCTTCGGGTGTCGCCGCGCAAGGCTTGGGTGTCGTTTGCCAGAACTAGGATGTCTCGTATGTTTCCGTCCTTCGGGTGTCGCCGCGCAAGGCTTGGGTGTCGTTTGCAGAACTAGGATGTCTCGTATGTTTCCGTCTTCGGGTGTCGCCGCGCAAGCTTGGGTGTCGTTTGCCAGAACTAGGATGTCTCGTATGTTTCCGTCCTTCGGGTGTCGCCGCGCAAGGCTTGTCGTTTGGGATGTCTCGTATGTTTCCGTATAGAACTAGGATGTCTCGTATGTTTCCGTCCTTCGGGTGTCGCCGCGCAAGGCTTGGGTGTCGTTTGCAGAACTAGGATGTCTCGTATGTTTCCGTCCTTCGGTGTCGCCGCGCAAGGCTTGGGTGTCGTTTGCCAGAACTAGGATGTCTCGTATGTTTCCGTCCTTCGGGTGTCGCCGCGCAAGGCTTGGGTGTCGTTTGCCAGAACTAGGATGTCTCGTATGTTTCCGTCCTTCGGGTGTCGCCGCGCAAGCTTGGGTGTCGTTTGCCAGAACTAGGATGTCTCGTATGTTTCCGTCCTTCGGGTGTCGCCGCGCAAGGCTTGGGTGTCGTTTGCAGAACTAGGATGTCTCGTATGTTTCCGTAAAGAACTAGGATGTCTCGTATGTTTCCGTCCTTCGGGTGTCGCCGCGCAAGGCTTGGGTGTCGTTTGCCAGAACTAGGATGTCTCGTATGTTTCCGTCCTTCGGGTGTCGCCGCGCAAGGCTTGGGTGTCGTTTGCAGAACTAGGATGTCTCGTATGTTTCCGTCCTTCGGGTGTCGCCGCGCAAGCTTGGGTGTCGTTTGCCAGAACTAGGATGTCTCGTATGTTTCCGTCCTTCGGGTGTCGCCGCGCAAGGCTTGGGTGTCGTTTGCCAGAACTAGGATGTCTCGTATGTTTCCGTCCTTCGGGTGTCGCCGCGCAAGCTTGGGTGTCGTTTGCCAGAACTAGGATGTCTCGTATGTTTCCGTCCTTCGGGTGTCGCCGCGCAAGGCTTGGGTGTCGTTTGCAGAACTAGGATGTCTCGTATGTTTCCGTCCTTCGGGTGTCGCCGCAAGACTTGGGTGTCGTTTGCCAGAACTAGGATGTCTCGTATGTTTCCGTCTTCGGGTGTCGCCGCAAAAGGATGTCTCGCCGGTGTCGTTGGGTGTCGTTTGCCAGAACTAGGATGTCTCGTATGTTTCCGTCCTTCGGGTCGCCGCGCAAGGCTTGGGTGTCGTTTGCGAACTAGGATGTCTCGTATGTTTCCGTCTTCGGGTGTCGCCGCAAGGGTGTCGTTTGCAGAACTAGGATGTCTCGTATGTTTCCGTCCTTCGGGTGTCGCCGCGCAAGGCTTGGGTGTCGTTTGCCAGAACTAGGATGTCTCGTATGTTTCCGTCCTTCGGGTGTCGCCGCGCAAGCTTGGGTGTCGTTTGCAGAACTAGGATGTCTCGTATGTTTCCGTCCTTCGGGTGTCGCCGCGCAAGCTTGGGTGTCGTTTGCCAGAACTAGGATGTCTCGTATGTTTCCGTTTCGGGTGTCGCCGCGCAAGACTTGGGTGTCGTTTGCAGAACTAGGATGTCTCGTATGTTTCCGTCCTTCGGGTGTCGCCGCGCAAGGCTTGGGTGTCGTTTGCCAGAACTAGGATGTCTCGTATGTTTCCGTCCTTCGGGTGTCGCCGCGCAAGGCTTGGGTGTCGTTTGCCAGAACTAGGATGTCTCGTATGTTTCCGTCCTTCGGGTGTCGCCGCGCAAGGCTTGGGTGTCGTTTGCAGAACTAGGATGTCTCGTATGTTTCCGTCCTTCGGGTGTCGCCGCGCAAGGCTTGGGTGTCGTTTGCCAGAACTAGGATGTCTCGTATGTTTCCGTCCTTCGGTGTCGCCGCGCAAGACTAGGGTGTCGTTTGCCAGAACTAGGATGTCTCGTATGTTTCCGTCCTTCGGGTGTCGCCGCGCAAGGCTTGGGTGTCGTTTAGAACTAGGATGTCTCGTATGTTTCCGTCCTTCGGGTGTCGCCGCGCAAGGCTTGGGTGTCGTTTGCCAGAACTAGGATGTCTCGTATGTTTCCGTCCTTCGGGTGTCGCCGCGCAAGACTAGGGTGTCGTTTGCAGAACTAGGATGTCTCGTATGTTTCCGTCCTTCGGGTGTCGCCGCGCAAGGCTTGGGTGTCGTTTGCAGAACTAGGATGTCTCGTATGTTTCCGTCCTTCGGGTGTCGCCGCGCAAGACTAGGGTGTCGTTTGCCAGAACTAGGATGTCTCGTATGTTTCCGTCCTTCGGGTGTCGCCGCGCAAGCTTGGGTGTCGTTTGCAGAACTAGGATGTCTCGTATGTTTCCGTCCTTCGGGTGTCGCCGCGCAAGACTTGGGTGTCGTTTGCCAGAACTAGGATGTCTCGTATGTTTCCGTCCTTCGGGTGTCGCCGCGCAAGACTAGGGTGTCGTTTGCCAGAACTAGGATGTCTCGTATGTTTCCGTCCTTCGGGTGTCGCCGCGCAAGACTAGGGTGTCGTTTGCCAGAACTAGGATGTCTCGTATGTTTCCGTCCTTCGGGTGTCGCCGCGCAAGACTTGGGTGTCGTTTGCCAGAACTAGGATGTCTCGTATGTTTCCGTCCTTCGGGTGTCGCCGCGCAAGACTTGGGTGTCGTTTGCCAGAACTAGGATGTCTCGTATGTTTCCGTCCTTCGGGTGTCGCCGCGCAAGACTAGGGTGTCGTTTGCCAGAACTAGGATGTCTCGTATGTTTCCGTCCTTCGGGTGTCGCCGCGCAAGACTTGGGTGTCGTTTGCAGAACTAGGATGTCTCGTATGTTTCCGTCTTCGGGTGTCGCCGCGCAAGGCTTGGGTGTCGTTTGCAGAACTAGGATGTCTCGTATGTTTCCGTCCTTCGGGTGTCGCCGCGCAAGCTAGGGTGTCGTTTGCCAGAACTAGGATGTCTCGTATGTTTCCGTCCTTCGGTGTCGCCGCGCAAGACTTGGGTGTCGTTTGCAGAACTAGGATGTCTCGTATGTTTCCGTCCTTCGGGTGTCGCCGCGCAAGACTAGGGTGTCGTTTGCAGAACTAGGATGTCTCGTATGTTTCCG
>UESW01003837.1:2626102-2655177 GCA_900491605.1 Calamus simplicifolius | reverse complement strand
ACCGATCCCAGACCGTGGCGATCGATCAAGATCGGCGACGATCCGACGTTTACGATCGATCCAAGCCCTGATCCTCGATCAACCACGATCCCGGACCGTGGCGATCGGTCCAAGATCGGCGACGATCCGACGGTTGTGATCAATCCAAGCCCTGATCCCGATCGGCCACGACCGATCACGAACCGTTGATCGGTCCGATTGGCAAAGATCCGACGATTGCGATCGATCTAGCCCTGATCCCGATCGGCCATGACCGATCCGGACCGTGGCAATCGGTCCAAGATCGGCGATGATCCGATGGTTGCGATCGATCCAAGCCTGATCCCGATCGGCCACGACCGATCTCGGACGTTTGCGATCGGTCCGATCGGCGACATCCGACGTTGCGATCGATCCAAGCCCTGATCCCGATCGGCCAGACCGATCCAACCGTGGCGATCAGTCAAGATTGGTGACGATCCGACGGTTGCGAATGATCCAACCCTGATCCCGATCGGCCACGACCGATCCCGGACCGTTGCGATCGGTCCAAGATCGGCGACGATCGGTTGCGATCGTCCAAGCCCTGATCCCGATCGGCCACGACCGATCCCGGACGTTTAGATCGGTCCGATTGGCAGATCCAACGGTTGTGATCGATCCGAGCCCTGATCCCGATCGGCCACGACCGATCCCGGACCGTTGCGATCGGTCCGATCGGTGATCGACGATCCGATGGTTGCGATCGATCCAAGCCTGATCCCGATCGGCCACGACCGATCCCGGACCGTGGCGATCGGTCCAAGATCGGTGACGATCCGGACAGTTGCGATCGATCCAAGCCCTGATACGATCGGCCATGACCGATCCCGGACCGTTGCGATCGGTCCGATTGGCAAAGATCCGACGGTTGTGATCGATCCAAGCCCTGATCCCGATCGGCCAACGACCGATCCCGGACCGTTGCGATCGGTCCGATCGGTGATCGACGATCCGACGGTTGCGATCTATCCAAGCCCTGATCCCGATCGGCACGACCGATCCCGGACAGTGGCGATCGGTCCAAGATCGGCGAACGATCCGACGGTTGCGATCGATCCAAGCCCTGATCCGATCGGCCACGACCGATCCCGGACCGTTGCTATCGGTCCAAGATCGGCGACGATTCGACGGTTGCGACCGATCCAAGCCGTGATCCCGATCGGCCACGACCGATCTCCGACCGTGGCGATCGGTCCGATCGGCGATTATCCGACGGTTGAGATCAATCCAAGCCCTAATCCCGATCGGCTACGACCGATCCCGACCGTGGCAATCGGTCCAAGATCGGCGACGCCGACGGTTGCGATCGATCCAAGCCCTGATCCCGATCGGCCACGACCGATCTCGGACCGTTGCTATCGGTCCAAGATCGGCGACGATCCGACGGTTGCGATCGATCCAAGCCGTGATCCCGATCGGCCACGACCGATCTCGGACCGTGGCGATCGATCCGATCGGCGACGATCTGACGGTTGCGATCGATCCAAGCCCTGATCCCGATCGGCCACGACCGATCCCGGACCGTGGCGATCGGTCCAAGATCGGCGACGATCCGACGGTTGCGATCGATCCAAGCCCTGATCCGATCGGCCACGACCGATCCCGGACCATTGCGATCGGTCCAATATCGGCGACGATCCGACGGTTGCGATCGATCCAAGCCATGATCCCGATCGGCCACGACCGATCTCGGACCGTGGCGATCGGTCCGATCGGCGATGATTCGACGGTTGCGATCGATCCAAGCCCTGATCCCAATCGGCCAGACCGATCCCGGACCGTGGCGATCGTCCAAGATCGGCGACGATCCGACGGTTGCGATCGATCCAAGCCCTGATCCCGATCGGCCACGATCGATCCCGGACCGTTGCGATCGGTCCAAGATCGGCGACGATCCGACGGTTGCGATCGATCCAAGCCCTGATCCCGATCGGCCATGACCGATCCCGGACCATGGCGATCGGTCCAGATCGGCCACGACCGATCCCGGACCGTGGCGATCGGTCCAAGATCGGCGACGATCCGACGGTTGCGATCGATCCAAGCCCTGATCCCGATCGGCCACGATCGATCCGGGACTGTTGTGATCGGTCCGATTGGGAAAGATCCGACGGTTGCGATCGATCCAAGCCCTGATCTCGATCGGCCACGACCGATCCGGACCGTGGCGATAGGTCCAAGATCGGCGACGATCCGACGGTTGCGATCGATCCAAGCCGTGATCCCGATCGGCCACGACCGATCTCGGACCGTGGCGATCGGTCCGATCGGCGATGATCCGACGGTTGTGATCGATCCAAGCCCTGATCCCGATCAGACACGACCGATCCCGGACCGTGGCGATCGGTCCAAGATCGGTGACGATCCGACGGTTGCGATCGATCCAAGCCCTGATCCCGATCGGCCAGACCGATCCCGGACCGTGGCGATCGGTCCAAGATCGGCGACGATCCGACGGTTGCGATCGATCCAAGCCGTGATCCCGATCGGCCACGATCGATCTCGGACCGTGGCGATCGGTCGATCGGCGACGATCCGACGGTTGCGATCGATCCAAGCCCTGATCCTGATCGGCCACGACCGATCCCCGGACCATGGCGATCGGTCAAGATCGGCGACGATCCGACGGTTGCGATCGATCCAAGCCCTGATACCGATCGGCCACGACCGATCCCGGACCGTTGCGATCGGTTCGATTGGCAAAGATCCGACGGTTGTGATCGATCCAAGCCCTGATCCCGATCGGCCACGACCGATCCCGAACCGTGGCGATCGGTCCAAGATCGGCGACGATCCGACGGTTGCGATCGATCCAAGCCCTGATACCGATCGGCCACGACCGATCCCGGACCGTTGCGATCGGTTCGATTGGCAAAGATCTGACGGTTGTGATCGATCCAAGCCCTGATCCCGATCGGCCACGACCGATCCCGAACCGTTGCGATCGGTCCGATCGGTGATCGCCGATCCGACGGTTGCGATCGATCCAAGCCCTGATCCCGATCGGCCACAACCGATCCCGGACCGTGGCGATCGGTCCAAGATCGGCGACGATCCGACGGTTGTGATCGATCCAAGCCCTGATCCCGATCGGCCACGACCGATCCAGACCGTTGCTATCGGTCCAAGTTTGGCGACGATCCGACGGTTGCGATCTATCCAAGCCGTGATCCCGATCGGCCACGACCGATCTCGGACCGTGGTGATCGGTTCGATCGGCGACGATCCGACGGTTGCGATCGATCCAAGCCCTGATCCCGATCGGCCACGACCGATCCCGGACCGTGGCGATCGGTCCAAGATCGGCGACGATCCGACGGTTGCGATCGATCCAAGCCCTAATCCCGATTGGCCACGACCGATCCCGGACCGTTGCTATCGGTCCTAGATTGGTGACAATCCGACGGTTGCGATCGATCCAAGCCGTGATCCCGATCGGCCACGACCGATCTCAGACCGTGGCGATCGGTCCGATCGGCGATGATCCGACGGTTGCGATCGATCCAAGCCCTGATCCCGATTGGCCACGACCGATCTCGGACCGTTGCGATCAGTACGTCTAAGATCGGCGACGATCCAAGCCGTGATCCCGATCGATCCAAGCGTGGTAATTTTTTAATATGATAATTATATTATATAAAAAATTAATTATAATTATTATAATTACGATGTAACAAGTGCGTCGCTATATTAAAACATAATTTTCTTAATTAATTTTTTGGTTCATTACGTCGCTAATGCGTCGCTATTTAACATAATTAATTTTTTAAAAACATTGCAACGCACTGTGTTACGTCGCAATTATTTTTCTCATATTTATACTTTATAAAATTTAATTTTATTTAAAATAATTGCGACGTATTTATTGCGTCGCTAAATTAAAAATAATTTTAATTTATTTTTTCTGGTTTCTTGCGTCGCTAATGCGTCGCTATTTAAAATATTTAATTTTTTTCAAAACACTGCGACGCACTAAATGCGTCGCAATATTTTTTTAAATATTTATACTTTAAAAATTTAATTTTATTTAAATTATTTGCAACGCAATTTATGCGTCGCTAAATTAAAAAATAATTTTTTTAATTTTCTTGTTTATTGCGTTGCTAATGCGTCGCTATTTAATATATTTAATTCTTTTAAAAACATTGCGACGCACTGTGTTGCGTCACAATATTTTTTTCCAATATTTAAATTTTATAAAATTTAATTTTATTTAAATTATTGCGACGCAATTGGTGCATCGCTAATTTAAAATAATTTCTCTAATTTTCTATTTATTGCGTCGCTAATGCGTCGCTATTTAACATATTTAATTCTGTTCAAAACATTGCGACGCAACTCAGTGCGTCGCAATATTTTTTCTGATATTTAAATTTTATAAAAATTTAATTTAAAAATATTGCGACGCATTATTTGCATCGCAATATTAAAATATTAATTTTTTTTGATTTTCTGGTTAATTGAGTCGCTAATGCGTCGCTAGTTGCGTCGCAATATTTTGTTGTCACAAAGGCGTCGCAAAGTGGTCGCAATTTAGCGACGCAATTATGCGTCGCTAAACTTGCGTCGCTATTTCAGTATTTTCTTGTGTCTAGTGTCTCTTGCACATACAAATATATACAACACTTGAATTCATTCTCAAGTCAGAATTATATATAGTGATGCAGAATAAGGTTGAATGCTTCATTATGGAGAGAATATTACCAAATTAAAAAAATGCAACATTTAAAATATAGACATGAGTCCAAGATGGTACCTAAATTATCAGATGATAGCAAATAAAATAACTAACACCTATAATTTTGTAAGCTTTCAAAACAAAGTATTTTTAGCAGCTTTAATTTCAACCGTCCTTATCTAAATTTAGACATGATAAACAAGTCAACACTAAGTCAAGTAGCAATGTAGCACAGGTGAAACATGAAAAGTATGTACAACACATAAAGCAACATGATGCATACTAGCAAGCAGATCTAACTCAAGTAACCCAAAGAAAGAGAACACACAAGTCCTCGGGCCTTTACCACATAGATGCGGTGCCCAAACAGGTGAATCCTTAGAGCTCCTAATTGGTTCCTCCTCGCCTTGTGTGAGGGGCGAAGACGAGCGTGGAGCCCCATGAGGACCCCGGCTCCAAGGGCTTATGGCTGAATTTTTTCACAGTCATTTGCTTGATCCGAACTCTTCGGATTAACAAAATTGAGACCTGTGACTACGTAAAAGATCAAGCAGAAAACAATTGCCTAGGTGGATAGCATATTTAAAAATAAAATATAAACTAGAAATAAAGAAAAAAGAAAGAATTAAGTAAACTATCAGCAATTTTGAGCATATGTGATAGTTACTTAAAATATTAGGTTGATCCTTTTTAAAAAGAAATGAGGATGCCAAAATTTTTTAAATGAATTCTTTAGGCTTAAAGTATTTCAAATTGAATTTCTCTATTTTTTAAATGATTCCAAACAGGCTATGAAAGTTTCATTTAAAAAACTTGCATACCATGGAGCTCAAAATTTTTTTTTATATAATAAATTCATCCATCTACTCCATATGCATGGTCTTGTTTTATAATGGTTATGAGGGTAATAGTTATTTCATCTAGCTCTCCTTGCACACAGTATAAGTTGTGTCATGTTTAAATTGCTTTAGCTCATATTATATTTGTTAAGGTTAAATTTTTTATCATTTTTTTTGGCTAGATAAAAAAAAACTTATTTTTTTTAATTACAATAAAAGTCCTAGCAATTCTGGTGGAAAGAAATTCTGGTCCTTTTAGAAAATATTTTTGATCTTGAAAAAAAATCTCTTCCTAGAAATTGCTAGAGAATTAAATAGAAATTTAAATGCAAAATAAAGTAAAAAATAAAATAAGATATGAATCAAAGACATATTAGACACTGCCCTAAGACAGGATCTGATTTTCGCCCCTTCATGCATGTTATTGGCGATCTGTCCCTAAAGTAGGCGATCTGTCCCCAAAGTACAATGACCGCTCGATGCATGAAGGTGCAAATCCAATGATTACTTTTAAATGCCTAAGAAAAGATTAATAAAAATAAAAATAAAATGAGATAAAAAAACCTTAGGAATCTTTGAGTCCCGCCCATAAAAGCTCTAACGGCTCGGCCATAATTACTTGATAGCCGTTAGCCCTAAATTACATTAGAAACTGTTTACAAAATAAATTATTTAGACACATCGATGAACGTTGCCACATGCAACGGAATGTTCATGCAGCTCCGTTGCGTAACGTCAGTGAACGCCTGCGAGCGTTTCGTTCGCTGCGTTCTTTTTTTATATATATTTAAACTTTTTCAAAAGCATTATCTTAGGTTTCTCTTGTGAGGAATGAAATATGACGGCATGGATTGAGTTATGGATGCAGGAAGGGAGTGAGGAGCTTGGTGTTGGAGTCGTCGGAATCGCTGAGGGCGGCGGGCTTCGGGATCAGCACGTGGACCAATGATTGGAGAGCACTGGATGCGCTTGGGGTGGGTGACTCCCTCCGGCAGCGTCATGTCCGAGTTCGAGGGTAAGCAACGACAGCCCTCTCTTTCTCTCTCCCCTAATCTGGACTAGCTTTTCTCTTTGTTATTGGGCTCGTTACTAAATTCTTTTAATAGAGAAGATATGAATCACATTATTCAATGCTAAACCAGCACTTAGAATTGGCTTCCTTTCCCCTTACCTCTTCGTATCTTTATTTTTTTTTTTGGCTTCCGGATTTCGATCAATCAGTGAACAGTAGAAAGAATTCTATGGGCAGAGTAGAAGAACAAGATCTGCACTGGCACTGGCAATGGAGAAGCAGAGTGACAACCAGCCGGAAAAAAGGCTCGGATTGGTTGATCAAGCGTGGCCCTCAACGAGAATTAGGAAACTGGCTTTCTTGTGTCATTGGGCTTGTTACCGAATTCTTTTAATAGAGAAGACATGAATCACATTATTCAATGGCAACCGAAGAGCAGAGTGGCTCAGATTGGTGGATTAAGCATGGCCTTCAACTTGAAAGACACCATCCAATAAGTTTAAGAAAAATCATTACAATCTCATTGTTGGCCTGGGTGCCAGGTAAGTGCCCACAGAGTCCCAAGAGACGAGAGGGACTCTTGGTATTCCTTATTCGCTATTTATTTTTTGTTCTATATGAAGATCGGGGTATCTTCTGAGGAGGACAGAATAAAGATACTGGGCCTTCTTCCTCTTCCTCACCAACACTACAGCTTAGGGGCTACGATCGACGATCCTGCTTCCACTGCTGCCAATATTGAGGTATGTCCGTCATTATCGGTATGTCCCTTATCTTCGACTCCTTCAATCATGAAAATTATTTCTCTAAGAATCTCCCATCACATTCAAATGGAACTGAGGCGCCCTCCACCATACGAAAAGAGAAAAAGAAAATTAAAAGAAAAATAAATCAAACTCCCCATGCATCTCTGTTAGCTGGGACCGCACTTCATCCGAGTTCCTACACGCATAGATGCCACTAGTTTATTAATGAAATTTTGTTATGCAAGGAACTCGATCAAATAATAAACGAATATAACCTTTTATGCCTAATATTTACATATACGAGAACCAATGAAAATATATAAAAATTAATGAATGTTCTTTTTGAGTGCAGGGGAATCATTACTTCTGCATCTTCTGGAGCCGGAACAACACAATCGAATTATGTGGTACAAGCAAAGAGGTGAGCTTTTATGCTGTGTGATGCATCCACCAAATTCTTTAAGCGTATTACATAATTCTTCGGCCACATGGATGATTGAAGCTAATATCTTCAATCGGCCCACCAAACCGATATTCCTCAAGTTTTGGTTTTATAATAATTATGTGTAGATCAAATACATTGATGCCTTGCTAGAACCCGAAGTATATCATTAATATCTTTTTGAGAGAGAACAATATGTTTCACTAAATTAATTCAAGCCTTCTCTGATGGAATCTTTTGGCTGCCTGTATAAACTATGTTTTTTTTATGAAAAATGATGCAGTGGAGAGCATGAGGTTCGCTGCCTAACGAGAAACATGTTATTGGAAACATTGGAAAAAGAGCTACCACAGTCATGGCCCCAATAATGCTCATGGCCAGAAGGGCTCATGGCCAGAAGGGCCGTAGCGCAGCACGCAGGTGGCGCCTGGCGTGCGCATGCCTAGCCAGGCATAGGCAGGATCCCTGGGCCCAGGGCCCTGCAGGTGGTCAGCCATAGGCAGGATCCCTGGGCCCAGGGCCCTGCAGGTGGTCAGCCATAGGCAGGCCGGACTGTGCGCATGTGGCCAAGGCCCTGCAGGCGGTCAGCCATAGTCTGGCGGGACTGGCGCGCCCAGGCCTGGCATAGCGATAGGGCTGGCCAGCGCTAGGCTGGTGCCTGACAACCCGATGTGCCCAGGCTGGCGCGCATCCAGCCTAGCAGCCCGCATGCTGCGCAACCTGCCAGCATGGCGCGAGCAGCCCAAGCGCACCGATTGCCTAGGCTGGTAGGCGGCCAGCCTGGTGCGCAGGCGCATGGCGAACGCGCCCACCCAGGCTGGTGAGCACCAAATGGCCTGGCACCCAAGCAGGGGCGCGCCCAGGCGCATGCCCAGGTTGGCACTCGTCAAGCTGATGAGCACCAGACGGCTTGGTGCCCAAGCAGGGGCGCGCCCAAGCGCATGCCCAGGCCGGCCCTGGCCAGCGCTGTGCGCGTGTATTTTGGGACTTCATCTTGAGGTAGTGCATTAAGCCAATCTTGGCCCTCCATCTAGCCATCCAACGGCCAAGAAGGAGGGACACTTGGAGAGGACTCTAAGGCGGTGATTTCCATATGGCTTTGACATGCAAAAGGCAATGATTTTTCTACCTATAAAAGAAGGGTAGCGAGTCTACATGGGAGTCGAATTTATAAGCTTCAACCTTCCACCTTTGAGCGAGCGTAAGGTGAGGGAGAAGACCGATCAACCATCGAGGAGTCTTCCTACGGGCGATCAATGGGCTCGAGTTGGGTTAGCTTGTAGCCTAAGGCAAGGTGTGCAGGAGAGATATTTGAGAGCTTTCTTGTAAGTGCTTCGGCAGGGGGTTCACTTTGTATTCCTTTTGAGATTGTTATTAATCAAAGGGCTTGGGGTATATTTATCCTGTAACGGACTTGTGTTTGGGTGTTTGTTTGATGGGTGTTGCTATTCTGGGGAGGAAGCCTGCGGCTAACCTCACCCTATTCGTTCGCATACAATTACTCTGAAGAGGATGACTTAGCGCTCGGCGTGCTAAGGCCGATCCCCTGTTAGGATCCGTGACTTAGAAAAAAAAAGACTATCCTAACTGGGTGACAAGAGGGTATCATAGTTGCGTTCGAGTCAACAACCATAAGAGCAAGGTTCTTCTTCCGAGCTCTGAACAAAACAACAGACATGGTGAACAACACAGATCGGATCATGAGACTTGAAGCCATAATCAAGATCCCTCTTGAGGATGGATTTCAAGAACTAGTCACCCGATCCTGAAGCAGGAGCAGCAGATTAATCAGATCCAACAAACGCAGATTAATCAGATCCAACAAACGATCTCGGCGACTCCAGATCATGGGGCCGGGCCAAGCTCTTCCAATGAAGACAGACATGATGTCGTGCTAGAGGAGGTTGTGAATCACATCAGAGAGCTAGGAGATGAAGTCGATGCACTCAGAGGGAGATGCACTCAGAGGGACCCTCCCGGGCGCATCGGGCTCGCGATTGTTAGAAGAGCCGAGGAATCTAGCGACTTAGAGGGACCCTCCTAGGTGAACCCGTTACAAGCCATTAATGCGCTTGTCACCATGAAGCTGCCATCTTGCAAAGGGTTTCTTTATATTTTGGTGAAGGTTAATGGTCAGAAGCTACGAGCCATGATCGACATGAGTGCCATCGACAACTTCATCGCTGATGATATCGCGAAGGAGTTAGGATTGCAGACTACCATTGTTGCAACCATGATCAAAGCCATCAACTCGAAGGCAACGAGAGTAACTGGCCTTGTGAAGGCTGAATTGGAGGTTCGCTCATGGAAAGGGCCATGCAGCCTTTTGGTGATCCCACTCGACAATTTTCAAATCATCCTTGGGCAGCCAAAGTGATGATCATTCCACATCTGAATGGCATGCTGATCGGCATGGAAGACAGCACCGAATTTGTACCAGCATGGTCGTCAGCCGCTAGCGCGTGCCACGCAGAGGTTGGCACATGCAATAAGGAAGGCAGTGGGCAGCCACCCGTTGCATAGCAGAAAACACATACCTAGAAGAGCACCGGTTCGTGCCCAGCAACCACTGCAGACTAGCCCATGCGGCCTATCACAAAGGCGTGCACAGTCCCGAACAGCGGACTGCTATCCACTAAGCAGATCAGTCGAGGCCTTCGAAAAAAAGACCAGACCTATATCACGGCACTAGTCCAAGTTCAGCTCGACTCAGAGGATGCTGAGGAGGTGCCCGCGCAGGTGGGGGAGGTACTGAGGGAGTTCGCCGATCTTATGCCGATGAGCCATGCGCACGACCACCGCATCGATCTGGAACCAGGCGCACGTGCCCCGGCTAAGGCCCCTTACCGTATGGGCATAGCCGGCTAAGGCCCCTTACCGTATGGGCGTAGCTGAATTGACGGACTTACACACTCAGTTGGACGAGCTATTGGCTGTGGGGTTGAACCAACCATCCGGGGTTGAACCAACCATCCGGCGCCCCCTTCGGAGCATCGGTCCTTTTTTAGCGTAAGAAGGATGGATCGCTAAGGTCACCATGAAGAATTGCTATCGATGCCCAATGCAGTGGAGCTATTCGATCGACTCGCAAAGGTGGAGTACTTCAGCATATTGGACTTGTGTTCTGGATATTGGTAGGTGCACACCACACCCGGAGACGAATCAAAGATGATGTGCATGACTCGAATCATGCCCTTCGGTCTGACGAATACACCGGTTACCTTATGTAACCTCATGACGGACATCCTATACGACTTCCCAGATGACTGTCATGGTCTACCTACGACATAGTCATTTTGTATCACTTTGATCCTTAGATACCATTTATTTATTTTTATTCTATACGCACACATGGCATCCAATTGGCAAAAATAAATTTAAAATTCACAATTAACCCATTAATTCATTATTAATAATTTAAAAAATATAAAAATAATCTTTCTACCATGTATGCCGCTGCCTATACTACCAAATAGAATAAAACCAAATAGGATAAAAATAAACAACGTTTTTCCTATTTAATGGTTACAAAATAAAAAGTTCAAGATTATTTTTATAACTTTTTAAAGTTTAAGAACCAAAGTGACATAACCCCCTAGTATAAGGTACAAGGGTTAATTCTTTAGTTTAACCAAAAAAATATGATAACAACTAAAATTAGGGGTGGCAATCGTGTCGTGTTGTGTCCGGGTCGTGTCATATTTTGGTCGGGTTGAAAACACATCAACCCAAACACGACCTATGAGTTAAACATGTTTTGATCAGGTTGAAAACACATCAACCCAAACACAACCTATGAGTTAAACATGTTAGGTAATTTGGACACGAACACGACTGGACTCGAAACATGACTAACCCGACACGATATGTGACCCGAGATAGAGATAGCATTTAAACATATAATAAAAGTTGTAACCTAAATTTTAATAATTTAAATAACATTTAAGACATTTGTAAATATGGGATAATAATTAATGGAATATAAACATGAAAGAGATAAAAGCTGTAACCTAAATTTTAATAATTTAAATAACATTTAAGACATTTGTAAATATGGGATAATAATTAATGGAATATAAACATGAAAGCTTATTGACGTAATTTTTTTTCTTCTCCCTTGTTCTTCAATGATTAATTGACGAAAGATGGGGAAGACTCTGGGGAAGACTCTGATGGGGAAGACTCTGATTGCCAATAGGGGAAGACTTTGATTGCCAACCGGGGATGAGCGATCAAAGTGCCTCATGAATTGTAAAAGTAGTTAACATTTATACGCATTAAAGATGGCTTGATTTGAGGACCTGAATTGGGATTTGAGGACTTGAATTGTAAAAGTAGTTAATATTTATAAGCATTAAAGATGGCTGGATTTGAGGAAATGGACCATGAAAGAGATGCTGATTTTGTGAAGAAGAGATGAGGAGATGGGAGAAGGGAGCCCTCAGTCCTCTTGTCTTCAACGGAGCCCGACCATTGTTGGAAGTCAGCCATGGCTTCCCACCCTTGCTGGAAACTAGATCTAGAGATCTAGATCCATCCGAAGTCAGCCATGGCTTCCCACCCTTGCTGGAAACTAGATCTAGAGATCTAGATCCATCCGAAGTCAGCCATGGCTTCTCACCCTTGCCGGAAACTAGATCTAGAGATCTAGATCCATCCGAACGCCGTCGCCATCTCTTCTCCGGCGACGTTTTTAGCAAGACTCAACCCACAACCCACATAGGGTAACAGGGGATAAAACAAAAATTACCAGTGGATTTTGCTGCTTGCCGATGACGATTTCGTTGCTCACCGGTGATAATCAGAAAGATCTGGCAACTCCAAAGCTCCGACAAAGGCGAGCGGCAAAAATGAATGGCCGAATGGAAGGCTAGAAGCTAGGGTTAGGGTTGACTGTTGAAGGGGCGAGCGGAACTACGGAAGGCGAGCGGGCGTCGGGCGAGCGAAGAAAATACCAAAATAAAAGCGAATAAAATACCAAAATAAAAGTGAAGAAAATACCAAAATAACTCAGAGTTAAAAGCGAGCGGGTTGTGGTTCTTGTGGACTACGGGCCAGTGGACTGCGGCGGGTTTGGGTTATCCTGATTAAATACACGGGTCAAAACAGGTCGGATGAGTTCGTGTCAACCCGATTAAATACACAGGTCAATTCGGGTTTAGCGGTTGAACCCGAACATGACCCATTTAAATTTCGTATTAGCGGGTTGTGTCATACACGGGTTTGTACCAAAAAATAGTCAACCCAAACCCATTTAATTCGTATCGTGTTCGTGTCAAAAATTGCCACCCCTGACTAAAATGAAAAAAAAATTGACAAAAATTGGTAAATAATTTTAAAATTATTAAACCTTATTCTTTTTTATATAGTATCTTAAAATATTTAAATGTGATGTTAACATGATATGATTTACTATTATTTTTATAACTTTTTAAAGTTTAAGAACCAAAATGACATAACCCCCTAAGTACAAGATACAAGGGTTAATTCTTTAGTTTAACCAAAAAAAAAATTTATAACAACTAAAATGGAAAAAAAATTGACAAAATTGGTAAATATTTTTAAAATTATTAAACGTTATTCTTTTTTAATAGTATCTTGAAAATATCATAACATTAAATGTGATGTTAACATGATATGATTATTGCCATAATGAATCAGACAGCATGATTTATATAAATCACTAAAGCACATCAAAAAGTTTAATAGGATTAGGGTGTCAAACCTAATCTTACTAAGAGCCAGAATTATTCGTATAAGTATTGATAAATAAATTTGTAATTATGCAGTCCTGTGACGATAAACTTCTTCATTGGATCAGTAGATTTAATAGTATCGTACGTTCCGTTTAACACGAAACTATACTTAGATAGGATTTAGAGTCTAGCCGAACTACAGCAATTAAACATTATTATTATTTACAATAATCAATTATAATTATTGGTAATGCATCGTTCCACCGCTATTGTTTACAATAATCAATTATAATTATGGTAATGCATCGTTCCACCGCTATTGTTTCCATGAATCGTAGAATCGTAAAGCCGAACTCTATAAATATCGCAGCCCTCGCTTGAAATTAAGTGGAAGAGGAAGGAGGAGATGAATTTACCCTAACCTTATTCTGTCATCCTCTATCGAGTGCGTTATATTCCTCTCCAAAGGTGTTTCGAAATGGCTGGCAAATTTTTTTTAATATTTTATGAATATTTTTAAATTTGGGGTTTTGATACGAAAATTGTGTCTTTTTCGAATTCGTTATTGTCTTAAATTTTCACATTCGAATTCACCCACAACATAAATCGGATAAATCGGATTCTTTCTTCATGGGTATATTTTGATATGATGGAGGTAGGATATGTGATCCTTCCCATCCTACCTCCATCATAGCAAACTCGAAACTCTTACCATATGCGTCTCAATTTCAATTGTTCAAATTAACAAACAAGCATTAAATTTAAAAAAAATTATAAATCGAAACTGAGAATCCGACAAAATTGCCCATTAGCAATTATATCAATATGAAGTAAAATATACCCTATTTATGTTGTAGGCGAATTCGAATGTGAAAATATGAGACAATAACGAATTTGAAAAAGACACGATTTCTGAATCAAAACCCCAAATTTAAAAATATTCATAAATATTAAAAAATTTGTCAGCCGTTTCGAAATACCTTGGGAGAGGAACCACACGAGAGAGGAACCACACGAGAGGAACTATAACGTGCTTGATAGAGGATGATAGAATAAGGTTAGAGTTTAAATTCTCTTCTTCCATTCGGTGCTTGCATGCGCCTAATTTTAAGGGCTATGATATTTATAGAGGTCGGCTTTACGATTCTACGATTCATGGAAACAATAGTGGTGGAACGCCTGTCATAATAATTATAATTTATTATTATAAATAATAATAATGTTTAATTGCTGTAATTCGGCTGGAACGCAATAATTATAATTTATTATTATAAATAATAATAATGTTTAATTGCTGTAATTCGGTTGGAACGCCTGTCATGAACGGCTGGATTCAAACGATGCATTACCAATAATTATAATTATTATTATAAATAATAATAATGTTTAATTACTGTAATAATGTTTAATTGCTGTAATTCGCCTGGACAACGTACGATCCTATTAAATCTACTGATCCGATGAAGAAGTTTATCGTCTCACAGGACCGCATAATTACAAATTATTTACCAATAATTATAGGAATAATTTGGCTCTTAGTAAGATTAGGTTTGACACCCTAATCCTATTAAACTTTTGGATGTGCTGAACTGATTAATATAAATTGATACGGCTGGCCGATTTCTCTAGGTGATATTATTTTTTGCATGATTTCCAAATATAATGTGACAGCTGAACCCAGCGTCGGCCCTCAGCTGTCCTTTGGCAACGGCGCCAGCCTCCAGCGCCGGTCTCCAGCGCCGGCCTCCAGCGCCGGCCTCCAGCATCGGCCCCCAGCCCTGGCCTTTGGCTACGGCCTCCAGCGCCGGCACCCCAAAGCCGACACCTCTCCAGCTGGCCCCGGCCTGTCAAGCCAGGCGGCCCCGGCACCTTTCAGCCGGCCCC
Source organism: Calamus simplicifolius (assembly GCA_900491605.1). NCBI lineage: Eukaryota > Viridiplantae > Streptophyta > Magnoliopsida > Arecales > Arecaceae > Calamus > Calamus simplicifolius. The sequence continues at coordinate 2,639,859 of UESW01003837.1, read as the reverse complement.
GGCCTGTCCCAGCCAGGCGGCCCCGGCACCTCTCTAGCCGGCCCCGGCTTGTCAAGCCAAGCGGCCCCGGCACCTTCCAGCCGGCCCCGGCCTGTCCAAGCCTGGCGGCCCCGGCATCTTCCTAGCCGGCCCCGGCCTGTCCAAGCCAAGGCCCCGGCACCTCTCCAACCGGCCCCGACCTATCAAGCCAAGCGGCCACGGCCTGTCAAGCCAGGCGGCCCTGGCACCTTCCAGCCAGCCCCGGCCTGTCCAAGCCAGGCGGCCCCAGCATCTTCCTAGCCGGCCCCGGCCTGTCCAAGCCAGGCGGCCCCGGCACCTCTCCAGCCGGCCCCGGCCTGTCAAGCCAGGCGGCCCCGGCACCTACCAGCCGGCCCCGACCTATCCTAGCCAGGTGGCCCCGGCACCTCTCCAGCCAGCCCCGACCTGTCAAGCCAAGCGGCCCCGGCACCTTCCAGCCGGCCCCGGCCTGTCCCAGCCAGGTGACCCCGGCATCTTCCTAGCCGGCCACGGCCTATCCAAGCCAGGCGGCCCCGGCATCTTCCTAGCCTGCCACGACCTGTCAAGCCAGGCGGCCCCGGCACCTTCCAGCCGGCCCCGGCCTGTCCCAGCTAGGCGGCCCCGGCATCTTCCTAACCAGTCCAAGCCTGTCCAAGCCAGGCGGCCCCGGCACCTCTCCAGCTGGCCCCGGCCTATCAAGCCAGGTGGCCCCGACACCTTCCAGCCGGCCCCGGCCTGTCCCAGCCAGGCGGCCCCGGCACCTCTCCAGTCGGCCCCGGCCTGTCAAGCCAGGCAGCCCTGGCACCTCCTAGCCGGCCCGGCCTGTCCAAGCCAGGCGGCCCCAGCACCTCTCCAGCCGGCCCCGGCCTGTCAAGCCAGGCGGCCCCGGCACCTTCCAGTCGGCCCCGGCCTGTCCCAGCCAAGCAGCCCCAGCATCTTCCTAGCCGGCCCCGGCCCCGGCCTGTCCCAGCCAGGCGGCCCCGGCACCTTCCAGTCGGCCCCGGCCTCGGCCTGTCCCAGCCAGGCGGTCCCGGCATCTTCCTAGCCGGCCCAGGCCTGTCCAAGCCAGGCGGTCCCGACATCTTCCTAGCCGGTCCCGGCCTATCCAAGCCAGGCAGCCCTGGCACCTCTCCAGGCGGCCCCGGCCTGTCCCAGCCAGGCGGCCCCGGCACCTTCCAGCCGGCCCCAGCCTGTCCCAGCCAGGTGGCCCCGACATCTTCCTAGCCAGCCACAGCTTGTCCAAGCCAGGCGGCCCCGGCACCTCTCCAGCCGGCCTTGGCCTGTCAAGCCAGGCGGCCCTGACACCTTCCAGCCGACCCTGGCCTGTCCCAACCAGGCGGCCCCGACATCTTCCTAGCCGGCCACGGCCTGTCCAAGCCTGGCGGCCCCGACTCCTTTCCAGCCGGCCCCGGCCTGTCAAGCCAGGCGGCCCCGGCACCTTCCAGCCGGCCCCGGCCTGGCCTGTCCCAGCCAGGTGGCCCCGGCACCTTCCAGCCGGCCCCGGCCTGTCCCAGCCAGATGGCCCCGGCACCCCGGCACCTCCCAACCGGGGAGGACGGTCCCTGCTTTCCCTTCTCCGATGGAATAGGACCCACCAACCAGCTGCAGCCACCGACCATGATGGGACTTGACCTGTAGTCTTGACATATCAGAGGAGGAGGCAAGTTCTGCCATTGCTGCCATCACCTTAAATACTCTGACAAAGTGGCTGAACCCCATACCTCACAGACGTCAGCTCTGATACTTCACCCATCAAGGTCATCATTACAAGGCCTCAACCACTCAAGCCAGACAAACTCTTAAGCGCCTATAAGATGGGTAAGAGGGACTCCCGACCAGGTAACACGCTCATGACACCCCTTAACGCTCACAACGAGAGATCTCTCTCTCAGAGCCATCTCTCTCTCTCTCTCTCTTTCGAGCTTCCTTTGATGCCCAGACCACTGACTTGAGCGTCGGAGGGTCCCCGCCGGAATCTCCGGCCCTCAGGACTTGCTTGCAGGCGCGAGGAGCTCACTGGAGGAGGCGACCGCACGCTCGAGGCCGGTGATTTGGTGTCATCAGATTGGCGCACCAGGAAGGGGGGGATTAAGAGAGATTTTGAATCGGCAATCGACAACTCCTCCTTCCCCGAGATCTTAAACAATGGTGAAGGCCCATGCGCAAGAGGTCTTCACCAGCTACGCTGGGGGGCAGCGTCAAGTCTTTGGTGGTGATGCACGCCCGGAAGGTCCTCACCAATCATGCCGGGGGGCATCCATGTCACACTGAGCAACAAGGGACCATTCTCTCTGCTCCTCACTCACCACCAACCTCAACTGCTTTCATCAACCAGAGGCGGACTGCAGCATGGGTCGAAGAATAATTTCCAAAAGGGATGAACTTTAGACATTATTCGTCATCTCTCAATTTCTGGTGGTAGTAAGCCGAGAGCCAAACCGAGCCTAGAACCTTTTATGGATTTCGTTCTAGCTGCTCTCAAGCTTCAGCACCGAGGGCAATCAATCTCTTCAAAGAAAGAGCTAGGCAAAGGGGCCTCCGAGCAACATCTTCTCCTAATCGTCCACCCTCAGTGGACTCTCCCGGCCGCTCATCTTCAATGACTGCCGACTGTCGAGGCTTTCCTCAACGGACTACATCTTTGTCCCAGTTTCCAGCTTCTTCCCGGCCACAGGCATCTCGTCCTGGTCTCCAATGCAAGGGGAGGCCCAAGGGCAACGACACTTCCAATCCGACCAACATGACTCCCTAGGGGACAGGTCACCGGCGAACGGAAGTGCTTAAATCCACAAAAGGAAAATAGGGGGTGCTACAAGAGCTAAGTACGCTGCACCTAATACAATTTCCATTCATTGATACTTAAAAATGTCATGCAGGGAAGACCAACCTCGCGTTGGCATCCCAGAAGCCCAATGTACCATTGGCACCGAAGACCGGTGTACCATCGGTCCAAAAAGCCCGACTCCGGTCGGCAATCAAAACCCGATGTACCATCGGCGCTAAAGCCCGAGGCCAGCTCGGTTTAAAAAGGCTCCTGACGACTCTCAACTCTTAGGTCGCCCTTCGGGTTAAAAAGGCTCCTGATGACTCTCAACACTCAGGTCACCCTTCGGGGTTAAAAAGGCTCCTGACGACTCTCAACTCCCAAGTCGCCCTTTGGGGTTAAAAAGGCTCCTGACGACTCTCAACTCTTAGGTCGCCCTTCGGGGTTAAAAAGGCTCCTGATGTCTCTCAACTCTCAGGTCGCCCTTTGGGGTTAAAAAGGCTCCTGACGTCTCTCAACTCTCAGGTCGCCCTTCGGGGTTAAAAAGGCTCCTGACAACTCTCAACTCTCAGGTCACCCTTCGGGGTTCAAAAGGCACTCAACGTCCTCAACTTTGCCTCAGCAACACAAAGCCCGACTCCAGTCGGCACCAAAGCCCTGGGCCAGCCAGGCATGAAACCCGACTTCGGTCGGCACCAAAGCCCTGGGCCAGCCAGGCATAAAGCCCGACTCCGGTCAGCACCAAAGCCCTGGGCCAGCCAGGCATAAAGCTCGACTCCGGTCGGCACCAAAGCCCTAGGCCAGCCAGGCTCAAAGCCCGACTTCGGTCGGCACCAAAGCCCTGGGCCAGCCAGGCACAAAGCCCAACTCCGGTCGGCACCAAAGCCCTGGGCCAGCCAGGCACAAAGCCCGACTCCGGTTAGCACCAAAGCCCTGGGCCAGCCAGGCATGAAGTCCGACTCCAGTCGGCACCAAAGCCCTAGGCCAACTAGGCACAAAGCCCGACTCCGATCGGCACCAAAGCCCTGGGCCAGCCAGGCATGAAGCCCGACTCCGGTCGGCACCAAAGCCCTGGGCCAACCAGCCATAAAGCCCGACACCCGTCGGCACCAAAGCCCTGCACCAGCCAGGCGTGAAGCCCGACACCCGTCGGCACATGAAGCCCTGCACCAGCCAGGCATGAAGCCCGACGCCCGTCGGCACATGAAGCCTGCATCAGCCAGGCATGAAGCCCTGCACCAGCTAGGCGTGAAGCCCGACGCCCGTCGGCACATGAAGCCCTGCACTAGCCAGGCATGAAGCCCGACACCCGTCGGCACATGAAGCCCTGCACCAGCCAGGCATGAAGCCCGATGCCCATCGGCACATGAAGCCCGATGCCCGTCGGCACATGAAGCCCGATGCCCGTCGGCACATGAAGCCCTGCACCAGCCAGGCATGAAGCCTGACACCCATCGGCACATGAAGCCCTGCACCAGCCAGGCATGAAGCCCAACGCCCATCGGCACATGAAGCCCGATGCCCGTCGGCACATGAAGCCCGACGCCCGTCGGCACATGAAGCCCTGCACCATCCAGGCATAAAGCCCGACACCCGTCGGCACATGAAGCCCTGCACCAGCCAGGTGTGAAGCCCGACACCCGTCGGCACATGAAGACCGGCTCCCAGCATCGGCACTAAAGACCGGCGCCCAGCGTTGGCACTAAAGACCAGCGCCCAGCGTTGGCACTAAAGACTGGCTCCGCGTTGGCGTGAAAGACCGGTTCCGCACCGGCAACTAAAGAGACGGCATTGGCCTTGCCACAATGATGACGCTCGCCTTTTATGGCTCAATGCGCGAGGGAAATCCTCTATAATCTCAACAGCCTGAATAGGCGAAGTGATGGCATGAAAATCGGCCGCCCAGAGGATATTAACACCCCTTTCACGGGTGATTATGCGCTCACCCATCTCAGGGGCGGGGGGGCATCTGATATGGCTGGCCGATTTCTCTGGGTGATATTATTTTTTTGCGCGATTTCCAAAAATGATGTGACAGCTAAACCCAGCGTCGGCCTCCAGCACCGGCCTCCAGCGTCGGCCTCCAGCGCCGGCCTCCAGCGTCGGACTCTAGCGTCGGCCCCCAGCGCTAGCCTTTGGCTACGACCTCCAGCGCCAACCTCCAGCGTCGGCCCCCAGCGCTGGCCTTTGGCTACGGCCTCCAGCGTCGGCCCCCAGCGCTAGCCTTTGGCTACGGCCTCCAGCGCCAGCCTCCAGCGTCGGCCTCCAGCGCCGGCACCCCAAAGCCGGCACCTCTCGAGCCAGCCCCGGCCTGTCAAGCCAGGCAGCCCCGAAACCTTCCAGCCGTCCCGGGTCTGTCCCAGCCAGGCGGCCCCGGCACCTCTCCAGCCGGCCCTGGCTTGTCAGCCAGGCGGCCTCGGCACCTTCCAGCCGGCCCCGGCCTGTCCAAGCCAGGCGGACCCAGCATCTTCCTAGCCGGCCCTAGCCTGTCCAAGCTAGGCGGCCCCGGCACCTCTCCAGCCAGCCCTGACCTGTCAAGCCAGGCGCCCCGGCACCTTCCAGCCGGCCCCGGCTTGTCCAAGTCAGGCGGCCCCGACATCTTCCTAGCCGGCCCCGGCCTGTCCAAGCCAGGCGGCCCCGGCACCTCTCCAGTCGGCCCAGGCCTGTCAAGCCAGGCGGCCCCGACACCTTCCAGCCGGCCCCGGCCTATCCCAATCAGGAGGCCCCGGCACCTCTCCAGCCGGCCCCGGCCTATCAAGCCAGGCGGCCCCGGCACCTTCCAGCCGGCCCTGGCCTATCCCAGCCAGGCGGCCCCGGCATCTTCCTAGCCGGCCATGACCTGTCCAAGCAAGGTGGCCCCGGCACCTCTCCAGCCGGCCCCAGCCTGTCAAGCCAGGCGGCCCCGGCACCTTCCAGCCGGCCCCGGCCTGTCCAAGCCAGGCGGCCCCGGCACCTCTCTAGCCGGCCCTGGCCTGTCAAGCCAGGTGGCCCGGGCACCTTCCAGCCGGCCCCGGCCTGTTCCAGCCAGGTGGCCCCGGTACCTCTCCAGCCGGCCCTGGCCTATCAAGCCAAGCAGCCCCGGCACCTCCTAGCCGGCCCCGGCCTAACCCAGCCAGGTGGCCCCTACACCTCTCCAGCCGCCCCGGCCTGTCAAGCCAGGCAGCCCCGGCACCTTCCAGCCGGCCCCGACCTGTCCTAGCCAAGCAGCCCAGCATATTCCTAGCCAGCCCCGGCCCTGGCCTATCCCAGCCTGGCGGCCCGACACCTTCCAGCCAGCCCCGGCCCCGGCCTGTCCCATCCAGGCGGCCTCGGCATCTTCCTAGCCGGTCCCGGCCTGTCCAAGCCAGGCAGCCCCGGCACCTCTCCAGCCGGCCCCGGCCTGTCAAGCCAGGCAGCCCCGGCACCTTCCAGCTGACCCCGGCCTGTCCCAGCTAGGCAGCCCCGGCACCTTCCAGCCGGCCCTGGCCTGTCCCAGCCAGGCGGTCCCGGCATCTTCCTAGCCGGCCACGGCCTGTCCAAGCCAGGCGGCCCCGACACCTCTCCAGCCGTCCCCGGCCTGTCAAGCCAGGTGGCCCCGGCACCTTCCAGTCGGCCCCGGCCTGTCCCAGCCAGGCGGCCCCAGCATCTTCCTAGCCGGCCCTGGCCTATCCAAACCAGGCGGCCCCAGCATCTTCCTAGCCGGTCCCGGCCTATCCAAGCCTGGCGGCCCCGTCACCTCTCCAGCCGGCCCCGGCCTATCAAGCCAGGCATCCCCAGCACCTTCCAGCCGGCCTCGGCCTATCCCAGCCAGGCGACCTCGGCACCTCTCCAGCCGACCCCGGCCTGTCAAGCCAGGCGGCCCCGGCACCTCCTAGCCGGCCCCGGCCTGTCCAAACCAGGTGGCCCCGGCACCTCTCCAGCCGGCCCCGACACCTTCCAGCCGGCCCCGGCCTGTCCTAGCCAAGCGGCCCCGGCATCTTCCTAGCCGGCCCCGGCCCTGGCCTGTCCCAGCCAGGCGGCCTGGCACCTTCCAGCCGGCCCCGACCCCGGCCTGTCCTAGCCAGGTGGCCCCGACACCTTCCAGCCGGCCCCGGCCTATCCCAGCCAGGCAGCCCCCGCACCTCCCAGCCGGGGAGGACGGTCCCTGCTTTTCCTTCTCCGGTGGAACAGAACCCACCAACCAGCTGCAGCCACCGACCTTGATGGGACTTGACCTGTAGTCTTGACATATCAGAGGAGGAGGCAAGTTCTGCCATTGCTGCCATCACCTTAAATACTTTGACAAAGTGGCTGAACCCCATACCTCACAGACGTCAGCTCTGATACTTCACCCATCAAGGTCATCATTACAAGGCCTCAACCACTCAAGCCAGACAAACTCTTAAGCGCCTATAAGATGGTTAAGAGGGACTCCCGACCAGGTAACACACTCATGACACCCCTTAACGCTCACAATGAGAGATCTCTCTCTCGGAGCCATCTCTCTCTCTTTCGAGCTTCCTCAAGCTCACGGCTGATGCCTAGACCACTGACTTGAGCATTGGAGGGTCTCCGCCGGAATCTCCGGCCCCCAGGACTTGCTTGCAGGCGCGAGGAGCTCACTGGAGGAGGCGACCGCACGCTCGAGGCCGGTGATTTGGTGTCATCATAAATCATGTTGTCTGATTCATTATGGCAGTAAATCATATCATGTTAACATCACATTTAATGTTACGATATTTTCAAGATACTATATAAAAAAATAAGGTTTAATAATTTTAAAAATATTTACCAACTTTGTCAATTTTTTTCCATTTTAGGTGTTATCATATTTTTTTGGTTAAACTAAAGAATTAACCCTTGTACCTTATACTTAAGGGGTTATGTCACTTTGGTCACTTTAAAAAGTTATAAAATAATAGTAAATCATATCATGTTAACATCACATTTAACGTTACGATATTTTCAAGATACAATAAAAAAATAAGGTTTAATAATTTTAAAAATATTTACCAATTTTGTCCATTTTTTTCCATTTTAGTTGTTATCATTTTTTGGTTAAACTAAAGAATTAACCCTTGTACCTTATACTTAGGGGATTATGTCACTTTGGTCTTTAAACTTTAAAAAGTTATAAAATAATCCTGAACTTTCTATTTTGTATCACTTTGATCCTTACCGTTAAATAGGAAAAACATCATTTATGTTTATCCTATATGGTAATATACGCAGCGGCACACATGACAGAAAGAATATTTTTATATTTTTTTAAATTATTAAATAATACATTAATGGGTTAATTATATATATATTTTTTTGCCAATTGGATGCTATGTGTGCGGCTGCGTATGCTGCCATATAGAATAAAAATAAATGGTATCTAAGGATCAAAGTGATATAAAATAGAAAGTTTAGAATTATTTTTATAAATTTTTAAAATTTAAGGATCAAAGTGATATAACCCCCTAAGTATAGAAATTAATTATGTAGTTTAGCTTTTTTTAAAAGAAAAAAATAGAAACTATCATACTAAGCAAGCCATTATGAGCAGAGATAATAAATAAAAGAAAATAAAAAAATATTTTTTTTAAAAAAAAAGATAATAAAAGAAGGATTTTACTGTAGTGTTTTTTCAACATTAAAATATTAACTGACTGTTTTATTTTAATGGATGTTGATAAATTACTAGTACCAGCTTGTTGTATGGCATGGTAGCTGCAGTGAAAAAAAAACAAGTTTTCACTGGTATTACAATTTCTTGTTTTATAGAAATAAGGGCAAGGATATTATATTTGATTCGAATAGTAACAAGATTACTTCTAATAGAGCAATACAAACGTTTGAGGATAAGATAGTGGTCGTCTAGTGAATAAATGAGCACTACGTGTGAGAAGATAAGGACGAGTGCTTATCGATAAGATCTACATTTGAAAAAATACAATATGTAATTATTTTAAGGCAAAAGGAAGCATAATAATCTATTTTCTTATGTTCTATTGATGCCAAACCACCATCCTCGAACGTCGGCAAGCATTCGATCGCCTCCTCCAGTGAGCCCGGGATCCTCTCCTTGCGTCTGAGGGCCTGCAAACAAGTTTTGAAGGCCAGAGATTTTGGCGGAGACCCTCGACGCTCAAGTCAGTGCTCTAGGCAACAGCCGTGAGCTTAAGGAAGCTCAAAAGAGGAAAGAAGAGAGAGGCTTAGAGCCATGCTCTTTGTCAGCAAGGATGAGCATTTAAGAGTCTAATAAGTTCTCAGTTACCTGGTCAGGGTCCCTCTTACCCTTTTTATACCTATTCCGAAGTCCCCTTTTGCATGCTTCAAGGAAGTAGTGGTCGTACAGGCGATAGTGGGCCTGACCACGTTCGTAGCATCCCATCATCTGCAATCGTCGGGAGCTAGTGGGCCACATGGCGGTTACTAGAGACTACTGCAGTATGTGGCAGTTGTGGAGAGATAGTGGCCCACGTGGTGGTTGCCAAGGACTGGGGGGCCACACCGAGGGGAAACTTGGAGGTTCGAGGCCGAAGGGGCTGCGGAGGACCGAGGCTGAGGGGATCGCGGAGGACCGAGGCCGAGGGGACTGCGGAGGTTCGAGGTCGAGGGAGACCTCCGAGGGGACCATGGAGGTCTGAGGCCGATCGGGGCCGAGGCCATCTGGAGCCGAGGCCGACTGGAGCCAAGGCCGACTGGGACCGAGGCCAACTGGGGCCAAGGCCAACCGAAGCTGAGGCCAAGTGGAAGAGCCGAGGCCGAGACCGTGCGAGGCCGAGGCTGTGTGAGGCTGAAGGGAGCTCGGTGCTGGGAGTTGAGGCTGAGGCCATGCGAGACCGAGGCCGTGCGAGGCCGAGGGGAGCTCGGTGTTGGGAGCTGAGGCTGAGTGCCGAGGGGAACAGGCCCGAGGCCAAGGGGAACAGGCCCGATGCCGAGGCCGAGTGATGAGGGGAGCTCGGTGCTGGGAGCTGAGGCCGAGGCTGTGCGATGCTGAGGCCGTGCGAGGCCGAGGCCGAGTGTCGAGGGGAGCTTGGTGCTGGGAGCTAAGGTCGAGGCCGTGAGAGCCCGAGGGGAGCTCGGTATTTGGAGTTGAGGTCGAGTGCCGAGGGGAATAGGCCCGAGGCCGAGGCCGAGTGCCGAGGGGAGCTCGGTGCTGGGAGCTGAGGCTGAGGCCATGCAAGGACAAGGCCAAGTGCCGAGGGGAGCTCGGTGCTGGGAGCTGAGGCAGAGTGGAAGAGCTGAGGCCGAGGCCATGCAAGGTCGAGGCCGTGCGAGGCCGAGGGGAGCTCGGTGCTGAGAGCTGAGGCTGAGGCCGCATGCATGGCCATGCAGAACACATGCATGGCTAGAGAAGCTTGGACTCGATCGAAAGCTAGGGCCAAGGCCAAACAGAAGCTGGCTCCATACGGAGAAGAGAGAAAAGGTGGTAGACGGGGGAAGGCCGAGTTGCCAAGTCCGGATGCTATCTTTGTGGCCCATGGGGGCCCACTGACCCCATCAGATGCCCCCCATACTCCTTGAGCTTGTGTGCCCTGCGTCAGCTAAGTGAAAGGAGTATAGAACTTTTTGCCTTCGCGTCTGCCCTTTCATGTCAACTTCAACTGTGATTCCTTGCTGGTGGGGAAACCCCTTTCCTTTTGCGGTGCTTTGTGTAGACATCTTCATGGTTGCTGAAGCCATGCTTTTCGCCTGTTAAAAAATGTTAAGCACAGTTTGAAGGTAAGTTGGTTACCCTTGACTGGCAACTAGTAATCCTCTTTCGATGCAAAGCCCGAAAGCGGATGCCCGTCAACTGTAAGTTGGAGAGTCTGTTTCTTCTGACCGTGAGCTGACTTTGGGTCTTCTTTTTGTTATGAAATTTGGAGATGGGTGCCTGTCAACTGTGAGCTGGAGAGTTGGCCTCTCCTAGCTGTGAGTTGTCTTGGGGCTTCGTGATGGCTGAAAATGATCAGTAATATGTTGCAAGTATATAATTTATATAAAGGTCTTACTCGATTGGCCATTGGCCATTGAGGCAGAGTTAGAGCTGCTGAGGCTAAAGTGAAGTCATTGAGGCTGTGATAAGGCTGCTGAAGTTGTAATGAGGCCACGAAGGCAGATGAATGGAGCTGCTGAGGTTGCAGTAAAACTACCTTGGGGGTTTTGCGGCCGGCCTAAGTGGTGATTCGAGAGTTGAGAGTCATCAGGTGCCTTTTTAACTTCGAAGGGTGACCTGAGAGTTGAGAGTCGTCAGATGCCTTTTTAACCCCGAAGGGTGACCTGAGAGTTGAGAGTTGTCAGGTGCCTTTTTTCTTCGCGCCAACGATCTTTGCTGCCAACATCGGAGTTAGTCTTTGGCCTTTGGTGCTGAGCTGACCTCGGGCTTGCAGGACCGAGGTGAGCTCGGGCTTGGGGTGCCGAGGCAAGCTCGGGCTTGGGTGCCGAGGCAAGCTCGGGCTAGAAGGGCTGATGGTACATCGGGCTTGAGGTGCCGAGGCGAGCTCGGGTTGGAAGGGCCAAGGCAAGCTCGGGCTTAAGGTGCCGATGATGCATCGGGCTTGAGGTGCCGAGGCGAGCTCGGGTTGGAAGGGCTGAGGCGAGCTCGGGCTTGAAGTGCCGAGGCGAGCTCGAGCTTGGGGTGCTAAGGCGAGCTCGGGCTTGGGTGCCGAGGCAGCCTTGGTCTTACAGGGTGTTGAGAAATTTGGGAGATTGTTATTACCCCAACTTGATTTTGATGATTTCCAAAAGCCATGAGTACCTTAAAGAAAACAATGAGTTTATTTATCAAAAACCTTGAGCTTATTCAAATTGAAAGGAATGGACTCTCAATGGTTATATTCAAATGAGTTTTGAATCAATTAGAAAAAGAAGTTTCAAGTCTGTATGCTTAAATTTCAAAAAGGAATTTTTACACATATATTTCAATCGATGAATTCTTGAAACATGTCTTGAATCCATGATAATGTCATATTTAATGTATTCAAGTCAAATTTATATTTAAAATTTAATTGGGACAAGTTTTAAAGTCAATCAGAAATTTTCTGATTTTTGTATCGGTCCCGAGCCGACTCAAGGGTTTCCGAGTCGACTCCCCAATTTCTGATTTTCTCGAGTCGACCCTTGGTTTTCAAGAGTCGACCCCTGACTTCTTGCGAGCCGACTCCTGTCTGTGCGAGCCGACTCCGCTCAAACAACAGAACCCATGTTTTTTGAGCACTTCTCGAGTCGACTCCCCATTTTCCTCGAGTCGACTCCCGACTTTCAGGAGCCGACACTTTGTTTTCGCGAGTCGACCCTCAATGCTTAAAATGTTTCTATTTTGGTAATCGACTTCGAGCCGACTCCCACAGAGCTCGAGTCGACTCCGCGAAATCTGGGCGCGATTTTTAACGATGACACATCAGCCCCAACGGTAAGATTTTTGAATAACGGCTATTTTTCCTTGTCTCTAACGGATATATTTTTGCAGATTCTATAAATAGAGGAGCTCTTTTCAAATCAAAACAAGAAGAAAAATCAAAAAGAAAAGAATATCTTTAAAAAGAGGGAAAAACAGAGCATATTGAAAAATCATTTAGCTCAAAGAAGAGTGATTCAAAAGGAGTGAAATCCAAGTGAAAGTTTCGTCTGCTCCTTCTCATCAATCCACAAAAGTCAAAAGAAATCCAAGCATTTCAAAGGTCAAATCAAGGATTTTCAAAAGAGAAAAAAGCTTCATCTCAACTCCAAAGTCTTCAACGGTCAAGAATCTTGCTGAGGCGTGATTCAACACTTCAAGAGGAGTTAAAGAGAGAAGGAAGAAAGCCCAAGCACTACCATCTGCAATACTATCAGGCTTTTCTAACCTTTATTATACTTCATTTGTATATTTGCTCAAGGGGAGCATTTATTGTTCAAACACTTTTATTATTTTTGCTGATTCAATCAGTGGATTGAATCAGTGGAGGTTGGTATACCTCGTTGCAAGCCGGAGTGCTTGTGTTGGGTTAGTTGTGAGCCCGTGAAAAACAACGTGTAGGGTTTTGTGCTGGTAAGCCCGAGTTAAAACCAGCTGGGTTCGTTGTGCACCCGGAAAACAACAAGTTTGAGTTGTGAGCTTGGAAAACAACTCGGCTGTAATCTAGAGATTATAGTGTGGACCCAAGTGAATCTTGGGAGTGGACGTAGGTGTTGGTTGCACCGAACCACTATAAAATTATCTTGTGTTTGCCGTGCTAATTTTCTCTCTCTATCTCTCTTTATTTGCTTGTGTATTTTTAGTTAGCCTCTCACTTGCACATCTTGCTAACTAATCAATTAAAGTTAAAAAGTCTTAAATTTTTAAGAACCCAATTCACCCCCCCCTCTTGGGTTGCCATCTGGGCCAACAATTGGTATCAGAGCAAGTGCTCATTTAGAATTTGATCTCACGATCAAGGGCTAAAGATCCATATGGCAACACAAATTGGTTCAAGTTTTGCTGAAGGTCATTCTACGAATAGACCTCCTTTATTTAATGGAACCAACTATTCATATTGGAAAGCTAGAATGAGAATATTCATTCAAGCTTCGACTATGAATTGTGGGGAGTAATAATAAATGGACCTAGTACACCCACACACCTTATTGATGGCACTATTGTTCCTAAACCCGAAAGGGATTGGAATGATAATGATAGGAGAATGGCACAACTAAATGCTAAAGCCATTAATATTTTATATTGTTCCTTAGACTCAAATGAATTCAACCGAATCTCAACTTGTAATTCCGCAAAAGAAATTTGGGATAGGTTGGAAATAACATGAAGGAACAAACCAAGTAAAGGAATCAAAAATAAATATTTTGGTTCATAAATATGAATTGTTTACAATGGAACAAACTGAAACCATCACATGCATGTTCACTAGATTTACTGATATTGTGAATGGTTTAAAAGTCTTGGTAGAATTTATTCTAATGCTGACCTTGTGCGCAAAATTCTTAGGTCACTACCAAGATCGTGGGAAGCAAAAGTCACTGCTATCCAAGAAGCAAAGGACCTCAATGCACTACCTTTAGAGGAGCTTCTAGGATCCTTAATGACCCA
>UESW01003837.1:2473447-2624619 GCA_900491605.1 Calamus simplicifolius | reverse complement strand
AGGCATGAAGCCCGACCCCGATCGGCACAAAGCCCTGGGCCAGCCAGGCATGAAGCCTAGTGTACCACTGGCATAGCGGTGTACCACCGCTCTCAGCAACAAAAGCCCGACCCCGATCGGCACCAAAGCCCTGGGCCAGCCAGGCATGAAGCCCGACCCCGGTTGGCACCAAAGCCCTGGGCCAGCCAGGCATGAAGCCCAGTGTACCACTGGCAGAGCGGTGTAACGGCTCTCAGCAACAAAAGCCCGGGTCCACGGCCCGCAGGCAAGCGCCGGCACCAAAGCCCTGGGCCAGCCAGGCATGAAGCCAGACCCGGTCGGCACCAAAGCCCTAGGCCAGCCAGGCATGAAGCCCAATGTACCACTGGCAGAGCGGTTTACCACCGGCTCTCAGCAACAAAAGCCCGGGTCCAGCAAGGACCCCTGGCCGGCCCCAAGCGCAGCACCAAAGCCCTGGGCCAGCCAAGCATGAAGCCCGACCCCGGTCAGCACCAAAGCCCTGGGCCAAACAGGCATGAAGCCCAGTGTACCACTGGCAGAGCGGTGTACCATCGGATCTCAGCAACAAAAAGCCTGGGTCCAGCAGGGACGGCCTCGGCCGGCCCCAAGCGCCGGCACCAAAGCCCTGGGCCAGCCAGGCATGAAGCCCGACCCCGGTCGGCACCAATGCCTTGGGCCAGCCAGGCATGAAGCCTTGCACCCAGCCAGGCATGAAGCCCGACGCCCGTCGGCACATGAAGCGCTGCACCAGCCAGGCATGAAGCCCGATGCCCGTCGGCACATGAAGCCCTGCACCAGCCAGGCATGAAGTCCGACGCCCGTCGGCACATTAAGCCCTGCACCAGCCAGGCATGAAGCCCGACGCCCGTCAGCACATGAAGCCCTGCACCAGCCAGGCGTGAAGCCCAACGCCCGTCGGCACCTTAAGCCCTGCACCAGCCAGGCATGAAGCCCGACGCCCGTCGGCACATGAAGCCTTGCACCAGCCAGGCATGAAGCCCTGCACCAGCCATGCATGAAGCCCTGCACCCAGCCAGGCATGAAGCCCGACGCCCATCGGCACATGAAGCCCTGCTCCGGCCAGGCATGAAGCCCGACACCCATCGGCACCTGAAGCCCTACACCAGCCAGGCATGAAGCCCGATGCCCGTCGACACATGAAGCCATGCACCAGCCAGGCATGAAGCTCGACGCTTGTCGGCACATGAAGCCTTGAACCAGCCAGGCATGAAGCCCGACGCTCGTTGGCACATTAAGCCTTGCACCAACCAGGCATGAAGCCCAACACCCCTCGGCACATGAAGCCCTGCACCAGCCAGGCGTGAAGCCCGACACCGTCGGCACCTTAAGCCCTGCACCAGCCAGGCATGAAGCCCGACACCCGTCGACACATGAAGCCCTGCACCAGCCAGGCATGATGCCCTGCACCCAGCCAAGCATGAAGCCCGATGCCTGTCGGCACATGAAGCCCTGCACCGGCCAGGCGTGAAGCCCGACACCCATCGGCACCTGAAGCCCTGTACCAGCCAGGCATGAAGCCCTGCACCAGCCAGGCATGAAGCCCGACGCCCGTCGGCACATGAAGCCTTGCACCCAGCCAGGCATGAAGCCCGACGCCCGTCGGCACATGAATCCCTGCACCGGCCAGGCATGAAGCCCTGCATCAGGCGAGGATCAGCCACTTGGGAGGTAACGCCCCTTTCGCCTTGCTGGGTAGGCCCGCTTTGTCTCAGGGGCGAGGGGGCATCTGATGTGGCTGATCCAACGCCGTTAGAGAACCGTGAAGGAAGCTGACAGAGCCCCGCTTCGACCTCCAAGGCCTATCTCGACCTCCGCATCGATCACCCACGTTCAAGCTACGTGGGCCACTCCCCTCGAGACCCCCCGTCAGTCTCGAGGCACAACCACAGCATCCTACCCCGAGACCCCCGTCGGTCTCGGGGTGCATCAATACCATCCTACCCTGAGACCCCACGTCGGTCTCGAGGCACGACCACAGCATCCTACCCGAGACCCCCATCGGTCTCGGGTACATCAATACCATCCTACCCCGAGACCCCCCGTCGGTCTCGAGGCACGACCACAGCATCCTAACCTGAAACCCCCCGTCGGTCTCGGGGTGCATCAATACCATCCTACCCGAGACCCCCCGTCGGTCTCGAGGCACGACCACAGCATCCTACCTGAGACCCCCAATAGGTCTCGGGGTGCATCAATACCATCCTACCCGAGACCCCCCGTCGGCCTCGGGGCACGACACAGCATCCTACCCGAGACCTCCCACGGTCTCGGGGTCCATTCACATCATCCTACCCCAAGACCCCCCGTCGGTCTCGGGGTCCATTCACAACATCCGACGGCCGATGGCTCCTTGGCCGACGGCTCCATTCCAGCCAGCCCTGGCCTGTCCCAGCCAGGCGGCCCCGGCACCAATCAGCCGGCCCCGGCCTAACCCGGCCAGGTGGCCCTGGCACCAGCCAGCCGGCCCTGGCCTGTCCAAGCCAGGCGCCTCGGCACCAGTCAGTCGGCCCCGGCCTGTCCAAGCCAGGCGGCCTCGGCACCTTCCAGCCGGCCCTGGCCTGTCCCAGCCAGGTGGCCCCGGCACCAGCCAGCCGGCCCCGGCCTGTCCCAGCCAGGCGGCCCTAGCACCAGTCAGCCAGCCCCGCGCCAGCCAGCCGGCCCCGGCCTGTCCAAGCCAGGCGGCCCTGGCGCCAACCAATCGGCCCTGGCCTGTCAAAGCTAGGCGGCCCGGCACCAGTCAGCCAGCCCCGGCCTGTCCAAGCCAAGCGGCCCCGGCACTAGCCAGCCGGGCCCAACCTGTCCCAGCCTGGCGGCCCCGACACCTTCCAGCCAGCCCCGACCTGTCTAAGCCAGGCGGCCCCGGCACCAGTCAGCCGGCCCGGCCTGTCCAAGCCAGGCGGGCCCCGGCACCAGTCAGCCGGCCCCGGCCTGTCCAAGTCAAGCGGCCCCGACACCTTCCAGCCAGCCCCAGCCTGTCCCAGCCAGGCGGCCCCGGCACCTGCCAGCTGGCCCCGACCTGTCCTAGCCAAGCGGCCCCAGCACATTCCAGCCGGCCCCGTCCTATCCCAGCCATGCGGCCCCGGCACCAGTCAGCCAGCCCCGGCCTGTCCAAGCCATGCAGCCCCGGCACCAGCCAGCCAGCCCCGGCCTGTCCAAGCCAGGTGGCCTCGGCACCAGTTAGCCAGCCCTGGCCTGTCCAAGCCAGGCGGCCCCAGCACGTTCCAGCCGGCCTCGGCCTGTCCCAGTCAGGCGGCCCCGACTCCTTCCAGTCGGCCCCGGCCTGTCCCAGCCGGGCGGCCCCGGCACCTTCCAGCCGGCCCCGACACATTCTAGCCGGCCCCGGTCTATCCCAGCCAGGCGGCTTCGGCACCTTCCAGGCGGCCCCGGCCTGTCCAAGCCAGGCGCCCCAGCACCATTCAGCCGGCCCCAGCCTATCCAAGCCAGGCGGCCCCGGCACCTCCCAGCCGGGAGGACGACCACTGCTTTCCCTTCTCCGGTGGAACAGGACCCACCATCCAGCTGCAGCCACCGACCTTGATGGGACTTGACCTGCAGTCTTGACATATCAGAGGAGGAGGCAAGCTCTGCCATTGCTTTCATCACCTTAAATACTCTGACAAAGTGGTTGAACCCCATGCCTCACAGACGTCAGCTCTGACACTTCACCCATCAAGGTCATCATTACAAGGCTTCAACCACTCAAGCCAGACAAACTTTTAAGCGCCTATAAGATGGGTAAGAGGGACTCCCGACCAGGTAACATGCTCATGACACCCCTTAACGCTCACAACGAGATCTCTCTCTCTCTGAGCTATCTCTATCTTTCTCTTTCGAGCTTCCTCAAGCTCACGACTGATGCCTAGACCACTGACTTGAGCATCGGAGGGTCCCCACCATAATCTCCAGCCCCTGGGACTTGCTTGCAAGCACGAGGAGCTCGCTGGAGGAGGCGACCGCACGCTCG
This sequence comes from Calamus simplicifolius, assembly GCA_900491605.1. Taxonomy (NCBI): domain Eukaryota; kingdom Viridiplantae; phylum Streptophyta; class Magnoliopsida; order Arecales; family Arecaceae; genus Calamus; species Calamus simplicifolius. The sequence goes on along the minus strand of UESW01003837.1, from coordinate 2,620,634 downwards.
AGGCCAGTGATTTGGCGTCATCATGTGGCAACCGACGAGGAGAAGGAAGAGGAAGTGGATGGGAAATAGAGCTTTCTGTTCCGAAATATTTTGGCGCTAGCTTGATAATTGAAATAGAGGTCTGATCCCACGGAGAAAAAAAAAATGATGACGACGCTTTTTAGCATCGACATGTATTAAAAAAATTGCGATCCTGACACTTAAAAGCGTCGCCAAAATAAAATATGATGCCAATGCTTAAAAGCATCGTTAAAACTTATTTTCTTCCGACGCTTATAAAAAGCATCGGCCTAGTTCAAAAATTCCCCACGTTCCATCATAGCGTCGGGAGAAAAGCATTGTTACCCATCATTTGTTTTGTAGTGTATGTTAGCATGTGCCTTCAAGCTATAGACTATTTAGTTGGCATACCACCCACTTTTTAGGATCACAAGATATGGATGGATTTGTTTCCTTCTCAATTGATGTTATTGGTAGACCCAGATATCCAAAGTACTTGTTATGTTAAATTATAGGGGGTTTTATCCTTTGTTATCAAAAAAAAAAAAAGAAATCCTTTGCCTCCACACATACTGATAAGTAGTCATGCCTGAATAATTCTAGTCATCACATATTACACATTACTAAAAACAAAACATGCATGAAAGAAATCTTTCATACAAGCAAATTACTATATTCAAAACCACAAAGACTACCAATAACCATAGGCACAAAAGTTTAGTCATCTCCAATTGTGTTTGAATGCCAAACAACACATGATTTCGATACAACAAGACACTTTGACAAGCCACACCAAACTAGAAGTACATAATACATAAGCAAATTGACACATACATACAAATATTCAAGTTCATAGAGATACTCTTTTTCTTGCTGTTGGACCACTCATAGCAATTTTCATGTCAATGCTTTCAATTTATGGTGGAAGATGCAAAAGAAAATGTCAAATACTTAGCCAAACAAAAGATGGATCTTTCAAAAGAAAAGGTAATAGAACTTGTTGGCAAGTGTCTAGTTGAACCAATTGCAAAAAAAAATCTATGGCCGAAAGACCTATGCTGTTGTCCTTTCAATAACTCCCAAAAATGTCAATGGGAAGGCTGTCTACATAGAAGCTTTAGTCATCAATATTGTGAACCAAAAAAGCACCAACCTACCTAAATGCTCAGCCTAAACCAATACGACGAGTTGAATAAAGACCACCTAATAGATCCTTAACGAGAAGTATGAAGCTGTAGACCCAAAAATGGGCCTACATGGGGAGTCAAGTGAAAAGTTCAACTATTAGGTACTCTATCGAGGGGTTCCTTTACCAATCAGTCCACTCCCTAAGCTTTTATAAGGAGATGAAGATGTCGAGCCAAGAAAGTCCAAGAAAGATAAGGCACCCAATCTATCGATAAACCAAGGTTATGACATGCATGACCGTCGTGGACTAGATTGCCCACCGAGTTCTCTAGCCAAACAAAATTATGATCAAAAATGAAAATCATGTCTAAATCAAAGGAGACCGAATGGATATCCTTTTCAATCAAGCTCATTTCAACATAGAATCCAGCCAAATATTTAAGTTTGAGGAAAGAGTTCAAGTTTGGAAATGAAGACATTCCAAATCCAAAAATACTGGTGGATCAATGGTACCAAAGAGTGTACCAACCCATGAGAATTATAATTTGTTGTGTGATTAAAATATGTCGAGGACACAGAAAAGAAGATGACAATGGTTTAACTAGAAAACTAGATAGAAGTAGATGGAATTAACTGAACAACCTGACCTTAAATTTAAGCAAAAATTACAATGTAAGAACGAATGTTGATGTCAGTTAAATCCAAATCCCCATCACTACATTCTTTCCCATAGAAGGAAAATATGTAGATGTCTCACTCAAAGAACCCTAAGCAAAGCAAGCCTAGGGACAGCTCTGCTTGAAGGGATAAGGAAGATAGTGAAGGAAGCGTGAACTAGCCAAACTAGTAGGACATACATACAATATATCTGTAAATTATATATTTCCCCTTGTATTTACCTTAGGAGTAGGAGGATGCCCCTAAGGATGATACAAAGAAGAACAATTGTCCCATCACTTAGAACAAAATCAAGGAAGCAAGTGTCAAATGTAGATCAAAAGAAGAGGCAATTGAACACGAAGAGGAACTTCTAGGATCATACTTGACCCGAGCACCAAGATACAAGAGTCTGAATTGGGGGCAACTTCAATAAGGTCAAAAAGGGTAATTTTCTTTAAACCTCCTTCAGAAATCAAGCTACATCTTCGACCATTGTACATCCGGTCTGAATGAAAGGGAAGATGATTAGATGAGTCTTAGTAGACAATGAAACCACCATAAATATATTGCTAACCAGAGTGATGAGAAAATAGCAATGATCAAGCAAGAATCGATCCCCTTAGAAATCATGCTCACTAGATTTGATAAAGGGATGGTTCAAGCCCAAAGGATTCTCCCTATATACCTGACCATATGAAGCATTACAACTATATTGTCTTTCTTCATCATCGACAATATATCATCATACAATGTGTCACCACGATTGGATTCCCTCTAATGGGCCATCCTCTCTTCTCTCCATTAGTTGTTTTTCAGAAAGTAGTAGAAAATTTCAACTCATTATGATTGACAATCAACCATCTTCCATCATTGCGGGGATTTTTAAAGGTCAACTTTACAATGATAGCTACAACCCTATTTGCATTACAAATTAGGAGACCAAGAGGAAGTATGCAATGGTTCTTGTAGAAAAAGACTAAGGCCTCGCCTACTGTTGAGGCTTGCTGGAATTTATACAACCAACTTTTATGGGCTTTGATAATTGTAATATAAATTTATATGAGTAATATTAATGGAAGTAAAGTAGTCATAATTTGGCCTTATTGAAAAACTTACAAATATATCTGTTGAAAGAAAAATTTATCTACAACATTGACTAGTTGTATATGTAATTGATTGTATCGTTGAAGAGTAATCTATTTGAGAAATTCCAAGTCTGGCCTAGAAACAAAATGTGGAACTAAGATGGGAGAAGGCACATGTGGGGTTAGAAAATTCAAACTTGCCTCTCGAAAATGCACACTAAGCATATTTACCCAAGCAATTATATCATCATATAGATACAAGTTAAGGTTCATAGTGCCCAGTTTCTTAGGTCTAAAAGTTGAAGAACTCTTGATCATCACCATTTCTCTCAGCAAAAGGAAGAAGATTAAAATACAACAAAAATTGAGTAAGGAAACAAAAGGGGTTTTGAAAGCAAGGAAGCAATAGGGGAAACAAAAAGCAGGTAGAAGAAGAAAGGAAAAGGATGGATTTGGATTTAAAAGTAGAAGCTTTCATTTGTCATAATGATAAGAACTAACAAATGCTTGGAATCTATAAAAGAAGCATTTGAAAATAGAATAGTACCAAAAACAATTGTATAAATCATAAGATTTCAAAAGTTATTAAAGCAGAAATCTTATGGGATATATAGCAAAAAAGTGGAAGAGACCTATAAATGATCAACTAATATCAAATATGATCATCAAAATGTTAAGATATGATTCATCTATCCTTTTTTTGTGAAATAAATTATTCGGCTGAAATGATATGGAGCAAACACCCCTTAAATTTTATTGAATTCAACGGATGTTGGGGGTAACTATTACAATCAAATTTCTACCCCTTTGAAATAAAGTAAAAAGTATTAGAGCAAAGCCTATATGTGACTTTTGGTCAAATAAAGGTAGTTTTTGATAACTCATTTCTGATCAAAGTATTTTCAAGCCACAAGCTATTACTTTTGATCAGATTGAACTAAAATTAAATTTCAAACCGTAAGACTTGTAAGAATTATTGAAAATGGAAAAAAAGTTTTTAGCAATTTCAAAACTAAATGGGAGTTCTTGGATGTTTCTAGTGCTTGTCAAATACAGTTTCAATCAAAATATTATAAATACATACTTGCAAGTGATTCAATCTCAACATCAAATTTAAGAATTAGACATTCAATTATTCAAGGACTAGCCATAACTTATCTTACGAGTAGGATTAGTACTTAGCCTTTTCATCTCTTTTATTTTTTATTTTTTCTATCATTTCTATCTCTTATACTACACTTTTATATCAAGCAGGAGTGAGAATCGAATCAGTTTAGCGACTTGATTGCCTGATTTATTTGTAATTTTAATATTACAAGTAATAAAAGATTTCTTTTGGCAAACCCAAATTAGATCTATATAATTATTTGACCCTTTTTTTTGGCACACCCAAATTAGATCTATATAATTATATGACCAATAATTATGTATTAGGATCATAATATTTATTCATGTAACGTATAAGCTTCTATCATTAAAAAAAATCACTTTGAGCTTTTTTTTTTAAAAAAAATCTAATTGAACTTATTTTTTAAAGAAAAGATTTCATTTTTTAAAGCCTGAGGTTCCAAATAAATTGAACTTTTTTTTGAAATTTAAAACTACTTTATTTTATCTATTATGCATATTTTATTTATATTATTCTTATTTTTTTTAATTTAAATTAATAATTTAAAATTTAAATTTAATTATATAAAATTGTAACATGTTTATTTTTTTATTATCAATCACAAAACAATATATGTGCATGAACTCATGAATAAATGGTGTGATAAATTATATATGTGCTTGAACGCTTAAATATGTATGAACTTGTATACCTAGTTATAATTATAAATGCCGTTGAATGCATAAATGTGCATGATCTCGTAAATATATGGTGTGATCTTTTTGATCTGATCCGGTTATGATACTTGTTGGGCCCAAGGCCCACCTATTCAGCCCATTAGAGCAAAAGGGAGCGCTACTCCTTTTTCCACCAGGGTTTGTTCTCCCTCTTTTATAAAAGGAGTAGCCGCCTTCCTTTTTTGGTGTTCTCTTTTTTAAGGAGCAGCCGTCTGAAGAAAAAAAGAGAGGAGCATGTAGCAGGTATTTCTTTTTTCTGGAAGCATGGATTGCTAGGGAAAGAGAAGGAAGGGCTGCTGCTTGGTGCTTAACTACGTGGGAGGACTTCCACTCCAGGAATCACGTGAAGGTGCTGCAGAAGAAAAATAATAGAAGAAGAAGAAGAGAAGGGAAGAAAATAAGGAGGTAACGCAGGAGACCGTATTTTCGGTGATGTAATCCTTATATCCCTATTATTCTCTTGTGATTGTTTCTCAAGTTCTAGCAAGGGACTTTGAGACTTGGATATTTATTATTTTATAGTGGATCTTCTTCTCTCGCTTGCCCGTGGTTTTTTTCCCTTTATCTTGAAGGGATTTTCCATGTAAATCTTGGTGTTTCTGTGATTGTGTGGTTTGCGCATTTTTTATTTATTATTCCGCTGCGTATTACGGTCTGCTAGTATTTGCTCGTACACGGATTCTTTCCCATCAACTGGTATCAGAGCCTGTGAATTTTTTTTTGTGTGCGAGCATGGAGGCCGGTAATGTTTCCCGCATGATCAGTCTGAACGGAAACAATTGGATGATATGGAAACCAAGATGGAGGACCTCTTATATTGCAAGGATCTATATGGACCTTTAGAAGGGGTCAAAGCAAAGCCCGCTACAGTGACAGACGATGCTTGGATCATGTTAGATCGGAAGGCAGTCGGTTTTATTCGGCAATGGTTGGATGATAGTGTCTTTCACCATGTTTCCACTGAGACTTCTGCAAACTCTCTTTGGAAAAAGTTAGAAAGTCTATATGAGAGAAAAACAGCTGGCAACAAGGCTTTCTTGATCAGAAAACTAGTGAATCTGAAATATAAAGAGGGTGCTTCTATTGCTGAGCATTTGAATGAAATGCAGAGTATTAATAACCAGTTATCCTCTATGAAAATGTCTCTTGATGATGAGTTGCAGGCATTGTTACTTCTCAGTTCATTGCCAGAAAGTTGGGAGACACTGGTAGTTTCCCTCAGTAATTCTGCACCAGATGGTGTTATCACCATGAGTCAAGTAACAGGCAGTTTGTTGAATGAGGAGTTAAGAAGGAAAAATTCAGCAACTTCTCAGATTGATTCACAGGCACTTGTCTCAGAGAATAGAGGACGGTCAAAGTCTAGAAATAGAGACAATTCATACAAGGGTAGAAGCAAATCAAGGTCAAGAAAAGATATTACTTGCTATAACTGTGGTGAGAAAGGGTACTACAAGAATCAGTGTAAGAAGCCTAAGAAGAGTAAGAAAAAGGGAAAAGAAGTGGAGGATACAGAGTCAAAGGAGAATATCACAGCTACTGTGCAGAGTGATGATTATTTGATTTTGTCTACTTCTGATGGTATCTTCTCATGTGAGTGTCAGAATCATGAGTGGGTGATTGACACAGGTGCTTCTTATCATGCTACACCACGGAGGGAGTTTTTTTCTACATATAAGACTGGAAATTTTGGTGTTGTCAAGATGGGAAATCAAGGCACAGCAGACATCATTGGCATGGGTGACATCCACATGAAGACCAATCTTGGCTGTAAGTTGGTGCTCAAGGATGTAAGGCATGTAGCTGACTTGAGGCTAAATTTAATCTCAGTTGGAAGACTTGATGATGAAGATTTTGATAGCAGATTTCATAAAGGGCAATGGAAGCTCAGTAAAGGTTCACTTGTTGTAGCCAGTGGGAAGAAATGTCACACTTTATACAGGTTGCAGGCTAAAGCTTATGGTGAACAGTTGAATGTTACAGAGAACGACTTCAGCATGGAGTTGTGGCATAAACGACTGGGACACATGAGTGAGAAGGGGCTGCAAGTTCTTTCCAAGGAAGAAGTTCTACCAGACTTCAAAGGTGTACATCTGAACCCATGTGTTGATTGTTTGGTTGGCAAGCAACATAGAGTTTCTTTTGCTAGTCCTGCTTTATCTAGAAAAATGCATGTTTTGGATCGTATCTATACAGATGTTTGTGGTCCTCTGAGGACAAAAACTCCTAGTGGATCAGTTAATGTTCCAGGCATCAGTGGTGCACTTTATTTTGTCACTTTTATAGATGATTTTTCTAAAAAAAGTTTGGGTCTATGGTTTGAAGACTAAAGATCAGGTTATTAATGTCTTCAAAGAGTTTCATGCCAGAGTTGAAAGAGAGACAGGAAAGAAACTGAAATGTATAAGGTCAGATAATGGTGGTGAGTACACAGGGTTATTTGATAATTATTGCAGATCACATGGCATTCAACATGAGATGACAGTTCCTGGTACTCCTCAGCATAATGCAATTGCAGAGAGAATGAACCGCACCATCATGGAAAAGATCAGATGTATGCTTTCACAGTCCAAGTTACCTAAAAGATTTTGGGATGAGGCATTGAAGACAGCGGTTGATGTAATAAACTTGTCACCATGTACAGCTCTAGATGGTGATGTTGCAGAGCGTGTATGGTCAGGAAAAGATGTCTCTTATAAGCACTTGAGAGTGTTTGGTTGTCGTGCATTTGCACATGTTCCAGACATTGAGAGGTCCAAGCTGGATGGTAAGACAAAAGAATGTGCTTTGCTTGGTTACTCACATGATGAGTTTGGTTATAGACTTTGGGATCCAGAAAAGCAGAAGGTATTCAGAAGCAGAGATGTGGTATTTTTTGAAGATCAAACCCTTCAAGACTTCAAGAAGGAGGTGTCAGTCAAGTCTTCTGCAGGAGGATTAACAGACTGTGATCCAGTTACTCCTCTAGTAAATCAGGGTGATAGGGAGATGTGCAAGAAAATAGTGCAGGAGCAGGTATTAACTCACCTGTAGGACATGTTGAGCAGGAAGGAGATCAGGAGCAACCTCCTACAGCCTCAGCTGAGAAGATCTATCAGACAACGTCAACCTTCCAAAAGGTATTCTACAGATGAATATATAATGCTTACTGATGCAGGTGAACCAGAATGTTACCAGGAGGCAGTTGAAAGTGAGCAGAAAAAGGAGTGGTTAGTAGGTATGCTGGAAGAAATGGATGCCTTACAGAAGAACCACACATATGATTTAGTGGAACTACCAAGAGGAAGGAAGGCTTTAAAGAACAAGTGGGTTTTCAGGTTAAAGACTCAACAGCATTGTTCTCAACCAAAGTACAAGGCCAGATTGGTTGTGAAAGGCTTTGGTCAAAAGAAAGGTATTGACTTTGAAGAGATTTTTTCTCCTGTTGTTAAAATGTCTTCAATTCGTGTTGCTCTAGGTATTGCTGCTAGTCTAGACTTGGAGGTTGAGCAGTTAGATGTGAAGACAGCTTTTCTTCATGGTGATTTGGAGGAGGAAATCTATATGGAGCAACCAGAAGGCTTCAAAGTCAAAGGTAAAGAAAATCTTGTCTGCAGATTGAAAAAAAGCTTATATGGGCTGAAGCAAGCTCCAAGGCAGTGGTACAAGAAATTTGATTCATTTATGGCTGAAAATGGATACAAAAGAATGGCTTCAGATCATTGTGTGTATATCAAATGGTTTAGTGAGGATTTTGTCATACTCCTACTTTATGTTGATGACATGCTTATTCTTGGGAAAGATATGTCTATGATTGACAGGTTGAAGAAGGAGTTGAGCAATTCATTTGAAATGAAGGATATGGGACCAGCAAAGCAAATACTGGGTATGCAGATTTCCGTGATAGAAGAATCAAGAAAATATGGTTGTCATAGGAAAAGTACATTGAGAAGGTATTGGATAGGTTCAGTATGATCAATGCAAAGCCAGTTGGTTCTCCTCTTGCAGGTCACTTCAGGTTGTGCTCAGAGAAAGTCCTTCAAGTGATGAGGAGAAGGAGAAAATGAAGAAGGTTCCTTATGCTTCAGCAGTCGGAAGTTTGATGTACGCGATGGTATGTACGAGGCCAAACATCGCATATGCAGTGGGTGTTGCTAGCAGATTTCTTGCAAATCCAGGGAAAGAGCATTGGGCAGCAGTGAAGTGGATCTTCAAATATCTCAGAGGAAGCTCCAAATTTTGTTTAATCTTTGGGGGTGGTCCAGCTATGCTGATTGGTTACACAGATACAGATATGGCGAGAGATATTGATACAAGGAAGTCCACATCAGGTTTCATACTTACTTTTGCAGGGGGAACTGTGTCATGGCAATCCAGATTGCAAAGGTGTGTAGCTCTCTCTACCACAGAGGTAGAATATATTGCTGCTACCGAGGTCTGTAAGGAGATGCTGTGGATGAAAAAATTCTTGCATGAATTGGGATTGAAACAGAAAAATTATGTGGTACATTGTGACAGCCAGAGCGCCATCCACTTGTGCAAGAACCCAACTTTTCATTTCAAGTCAAAGCATATAGATGTGAGATACCACTGGATTCAAAATGTGTTTGAAGAGAAGCAGTTACAGCTTCAGAAAATTCACACAGATGAAAATGGGGCAGACATGTTGACAAAGACCTTATCAAAAGAAAGGCAAGAGATATGCCGACAGCTGGTCGGTATGATTTCATACTAAGGAAGCATGAGACAGCCTCCCTTATGGGCTGAAGGGGGAGGTTGTTGGGCCCATGACCCACCTATTCAGCCCATTAGGGCAAAAGGGAGCGCTACTCCTTTTTCCACCAGGGTTTGTTCTTCCTCTTTTATAAAAGGAGTAGCCGTCTTCCTTTTTTGGTGTTCTCTTTTTTAAGGAGCAGCCGTCTGAAGAAAAAAAAGAAGAGGAGGAGCATGTAGCAGGTATTTCTTTTTTCTGGGAGCATGGATTGCTAGGGAAAGAGAAGGAAGGGCTGCTGCTTGGTGCTTAACTACGTGGGAGGACTTCCACTCCAGGAATCACGTGAAGGTGCTGCAGAAGAAAAATAATAGAAGAAGAAGAAGAGAAGGGAAGAAAATAAGGAGGTAACGTAGGAGACCGTATTTTTCGGTGATGTAATCCTTATATCCCTATTATTCTCTTGTGATTGTTTCTCAAGTTCTGGCAAGGGACTTGAGACTTGGATATTTATTATTTTATAGTGGATCTTCTTCTCTGGCTTGCCCGTGGTTTTTTCTCTTTATCTTGAAGGGATTTTTCACGTAAATCTTGATGTTTCTGTGATTGTGTGGTTTGCGCATTTTTATTTATTATTCCGCTGCGTATTACGGTCTGCTAGTATTTGCTCGTACACGGATTCTTTCCCATCAATACTATTATGGTTACTTTTTTCCCTCCTTATGGGATTTACCATAGTTAATTCACCTGATTAATTTGTCATAACTTCCACCGACGTCGGATCTATTGAAGAGTAGCAGGGAAACGGATTGGTTGACGTCCTGGTAAACATCCGCACTGTGAATGGGCCTCAACTCAAGCGAAGATATGAAGGGAGTTCCGGAGCCGGTGTTCACCAGGCAAACCGAGAAATAATCGGCTGTGGCAACAGTTATGATCTCGGTCTGAGGTAGGTCATCTGAACGCGTAATGTACAGTATTGTCCAGAGATTGACGCCTAGATGAAGTTCGAACTGCAGCGGGCTCACTTCACTTGCGCTGTTTTGACCGTCATAGTTACCGTACAGCAGGAACATAGCTCTTATTATATACTTGTCACCCTGGTTTACCTGATTTATGGCGTAACAATTCCTTTCTCCATCTGGAAAGCTTCTGAGAGTTCCAGCCTGTGGTGGGGTCAAGCTGCTGAAATAACTCTTGGATATGTTGTAGTTTATCCCGGTGTCTATAAATCCGGCATCAGGTTGGTACACTAGGCCAGTAATTTCATCCGTATAGCTACTGTTTCCAGCCATGCCGCAGTCGATGCTTATAAAGCCTGCGTAAGTATTGATGGTCACCGTCAAGAAACCAAGTCAGAAGAGCGATCCTCTCAAGTCGTGGCTTATCTGAACGCGTAATGTTCAGTGTTTTCCAGAGATTGACGCCTAGATGAATGTCGAACTGCAGCGGGCTCCCTTCACTTGCGCTGTCTTGACCATCATAGTTACCGTACAGGAACATAGCTCTTATTCTTGTTGGAATTAATTTGTAATAAATGAGTGTAAAAATCTAAGTGTCTTTTGTATTTTCTATATGACATTAATGAGTGTGGAAGTCTAAGAGATATCTAGAAGAATGAAGAGTCAGTTATGAAAACGAAGAGTCACATGGGAAGACTAAAAGATTACATTATGATGTATTTATGAGAGAAGCTCAATAGGCACTTTCTATGTCTATAAACAGGTCATATGTATTGAGTTTAAGCGAGTGGGAAAAGTTTATGAAATGAGATTCTAAATGCTATTACTCTCACTCCAAGCATTTCCTCTTAAGTATTATCCAAGTACCTATCTATCAAAGTTTTATTTTATCCTACAATTGGTATCAGAGCTAGGTTGATCCCACAAAAAAAAAAAAAAAAAAAAGTAGCATGAAGCAGAGAGCCAGAGAGCCAAAGAGCCTGGTAGATCCTGAAGCAAACCACAGAGCCAAAGAGTCAAGGAGCAGTTGCAGAGCTAGAGAAAGCTCCGAGTGCAGAAGGTGCTCGTACAAGAGTTGCTCGTGAAGCCGTGATCTATATCCTCCAGCAAGGTGATAAGTCTCCGGATCAAAAGGAATCCGTTGAGAAGTGTGCAAGTCCAAGATAAGAGGGACTTTGCAAAAGGAAAGAAGACAAGAGTGGTCTTCAGAGGTTGTGCAAAATGGAGGATGAGAAGGTAATAGTTGTGGTTGCGCCATATAAGGTAATGCTTAAAGAAATGCTTGAAAAACTAAATTTTTCTCCTGCAAGGTATACAAGTGAAAAGTTTGGACCAGATCATTCTTCAAGTTTCGTGGCAATAGTTATTTTTGAAGATATAAGTGAAAGTTTTATGATCGATGGTCCTGTTACTTTATCAAAGAAGGAAGCAGAAAACTGCAGCATTACAAGCAATTATCTATTTAAAAAATACTTATAATATTACTGTGAAAGATGTGCATTTTCAGGAAATTAAAGCTGTCAAGCTATCAACGCAAAATATGCATAAAGCCTATGAAGAGTTGAAGAACAAATATGAAGATGTAATGAAAGAATTACATGAGTTGAAGCAGACAATAAAAAAAAGAGTTATCATAGAAGATGAAGAAAGAGTGATTGAAGTAGATACAAGATATCCACATCATACATCAAAGAGAAGAGCATGTGCCATAAGAGATTTTCCTCCTGGTTGCAGTTCAAATCAGTAATTGAAGATATTATGAAAAATTACAAATTAAGGGGAGATGTTGGAATTAATTTGTAATAAATGAGTGTAGAAATCTAAGTGTCTTTTGTATTTTCTATGTGACATTAATGAGTGTGGAAGTCTAAGAGATATCTAGACAGTTATAAAAACGAAGAGTCACATAAAGACTAAAAGGTTACATTATGATGTATTTATGAGAGAAGCTCAATAGGCACTTTCTATGTCTATAAATAGGTCAATATGTATTGAGTTTAAGCGAGTGAGAAAAGTTTATGAAATGAGATTTTAAATGCTATTACTCCCACTCCAAGCATTTCCTCTTGAGCATTATCCAAGTACCTATCTATCAAAGTTTTATTTTTATCCTACAATTCTATACTTATCACCCTGGTTCACTGGATTTATGGTGTAACAATTCCTTTCTCCATCCGGAAAGCTTCTGAGAGTTGCAGTCTGTGGTATGGTCACGTTGCTGAAATAACTCTTGGATATGTTGTAGTTTATCCCGGTGTCTATAAATCCGGCATCAGGTTGGTACACTAGGCCAGTAATTTGATCTGTATAGCTACTGTTTCCAGCCATGCCGCAGTCAATGTTTACAAAGCCTGCATAAGTATATTGATGGTCGATCACCATCAAAAGACCAAGTCAGAAGAGCGATCCTCAAGTCGTGGCTTTATCAATTATCAAATGATTTCCTATTAATTATGTATCATTGCCTGGGTTATCTGGCCGAATACATCCAAATTATTTTATTTGCTGCTTTGACGCAGCCAACTTAATTAGGTACGCCGCTTCTTTCCCGTAGCCTTTAGGTCTTATGTTTGATACGCAGAACAAAACAAGATAAAAGAAAGGATAAAACCATAAAATAATAAAATAAAATAAAATAAAATTATACTATCTTATATTTGATAGAAAATGAAATAATAAATCAAATAGAGCAGTTATATCCTTAAAAAAAAAAGAGTTATTGCTGAACTTATATATAGTGGTAAAAAAAAAAAAAGATAAAGTAGTTACGTTGTCTAACAGGATAAAAATAAAAACTGGAATAAGTTATGACCTTCCAACAGAATTAGCTATCTTGTAGGATGAAATTTTATTATGTTATTGAAGGAAAAAAAAAAAGAATTAAAAAATTCTATCCCTTTCTAATCTCATGTAGGAAATATACTCTAAGATGTGATGGAATGTAATTGAGCCAGGCCTACTAGGGTACAACACTATCCAAGTTTGATTTAAGTAGAAGAGTCTACAAGAATTTTATCAACTTGTTAGAATTTGAACGATCTTTCATATCTAAGCAGCTTTTGATAGGCAAGTTCGTTTTGAACTAAATATATATATATATAGTGGAGAACTTGGTTGTATTAATTATTTTCATTTTTAAAGGAGGTAGAGCGATAAGAGAGCTTTTGATATTTTTTTTGATATCTGTAGATGCTGAAAGAAATATCCCTTCTAAAATTACTTCTAAATTTGCTCCTAGTTTAGACCATTTCGCTTCTACTTTTTTTTTTCTTTTTACCTCTTTTATATTCATTTCTATATTAATCTTGAAAAAAACCCCATTTTCTCTAAAAATGCATAGAATTTTCATTTGATGAACAAAATTTTGTTAGATATTTTGAGACGGAAAGAAGATAACGAAAGGATTTTAACCCATGCAGTAAAAGAATAATTTTTTTAAATAAATTTTTAAAAAAAACCCTCATTGACCTATGCATACCTTTGCTTTCTATTACCTTTTGTTAAGGTTTCCAGTCAGTATATTCAGTACCAGATGTACACGTTGATACAAAAAAAATATCTTTTCCCCCAGACCTAGATTAGCTTCTACGTCATCCCTCTAAAATAATTAGTATCTGTTGATACGTGAACTTTATTCTTAAAATAAATAAATACTAAAGTAATTCTAATTTTCTTTTAATTTTTTAAAAATCGTCGTTAAACCCCTCTGTTAACTAGGATATCACTCGGCCTCGTCTTCGTGGCCCCTCTATGTTTCCACGAGGAATTACGACCACATGGACGGGGAAGCTACCCTTAATCGCTTTCATCTTCCTTCCGTTCCGTTAGATTCAGCGTGGAAGAGCTCTTTCAAAGCTTCCAAACTCCGCATTTATTCCCTTCTGTGAGCTTGAGAGCATAGGAGAACCGGTCATTCTCTAGAAAGATGTCTCTGCCATAAATCCCTAATCCCTTCTCTCTTCCTTCGGTTTCGTTAGCTTCAGCGTGGAAGAGCTCTTTCAAAGCTTTCAAACTCCACATTTATTCCCTTCTGTGAGCTTAGGATCATAGGAGAACCAGTCATTCTCTAGAAAGATGACTCTGCCTCATATCCCTGATCCCTTCCATCTTCCTTCCGTTCCGTTAGCTTCAGCGTGGAAGAGCTCTTTCAAAGCTTCCAAACTCCGCATTTATTTCCTTCTGTGAGCTTGGGAGCACAGGAGAACGGGTCATTCTCCCTTCCATTGGAGAACCGATCATTCTCCCTTCCGTCTTTTTATTCTCCTCCGTCAGCGCATGCGTAGGACAACCGGTCATTCTCCCTTCCGTCTTTATCCTCTTCCGTCAGCGCACGCGTAGGAGAACCGGCATTTTCCCTTTCATCGTCGTCCCATTAATTTCCCTGGATGTGGCTACTTGAGTGGATGTTAGAAATCACCCCAAGCTACTAGTCGAAAAGATAGATCAGCAACAAGTAGAGGATATTTCGATGCTATGGGCACCGTTCGTTTTTGCAACTATACTCTTCCCAACCACTCACTTCATGTTCCCAAAGCACACTACAGATACATTGATGATTTGAGCTGGCTGTGTTATCATATAGTTGGGGACTTATTGTGTATGGTTTCCTTCGTTATCAAATCTCTAGCCTAGTAGGTAGATTGAAGTCAGGAGACAACATAGCGATGGCTGCACGAATATATGGAAAGCTACATTATTGCCCTAGTGGTGGTAATGAATGATAGTATATTATCATTTTGAGTTTAGTTGTAAAGTGGTATTTAAAGGTGATTCAATCTCTAACGGCCATAATAATTTGGTGGGCATGGGCATGCAAACATGTTGTCTCCCTTGTTGGATCCCGTATATCCTTTCACTTCTCAACGCATCTTGTGATGCGAGAATGCATAATTTCCATGCACGGTGGAAATCATACTAGAAAAGTTTAAAAACCTAAGAAAAATGACTTTTGCCTACGATTTTCGTACCTACGATTTTAAAATCGTAGGCAAAAGATATATTTCCCTACGATTTTTAAAAAATCGTAGGCAAAGATTTCATAGTCGTAAAGTTAGAACCTTTCCTTACGATTTTCAAAAAATCATAGGGAAAGGCTCTGGATCTTTCCCTACAATTTTCAAAAAATCGTAGGGAAAAGATTTTTCCTACAATTTTCAAAAATTCGTAGGGAAAGATCGAGAGCCTTTACCTACGATTTTTTGAAAATCGTAGGGAAAAGCTATACCAAAAATTTGGAGGCAAAATCTCCCTCCAAAATTTTTTTGAAAAGATCTTTCCCTACGGTTTTCAAAAAATCGTAGGTAAAGGCTCTCGATCTTTCCCTACGAATTTTTGAAAATCGTAGGGAAAAGCTATACCAAAATTTGGAAGCAAAATCTCCCTCCAAAATTTTTCTAAAAAAATATGTCCCTATGATTTTTAAAAAAATCATAGGGAAAGATCTAGAGCCTTTACCTACGATTTTTTGAAAATCGTAGGGAAAGACTTTTTATTTTTTTAAAAAGTCTTTCGCTACAATTTTAACAAAATCGTAGGTAAAGGTCCAGAGTCTTTCCCTACGATTTTCACAAAAATCGTAGGGAAAGGCTCTAGAGCCTTTCATGGAAAGGATGCAGATTTTTACCTACAATATTCACGAAGATCGTAGGAAAAGATAGGCAACCTTTCCCTACGAATTTAATAAAAATAGGAAAAACCCTTTTTCAGAAATCCAACCCTTTCCCTATGATCACGAAAATCGTAGGGAAAGGATGTATACCTTCCCAAAATTAAATTTTATATTACTATATTTATATTAATTATATATTTATATGATATTATAATAATTATAAATATTAATATATTTTATTTCTTATACTGTATTTATAATTATATTGTTATTTATATATTGTTAACATGTTATATATAATATTCTTAGTATAATTACTATAGTTTCTTTAATTCTATATTATTATTTACATATATATATATAGTAAATATGTATTATATATAATACATAAATAAAATATATTTATAATATTTTTTATATAATAAAATAATTACTTATTATAATATTGCAGTATACTATGATTTATTATGTATTATCATATTGTTAATAAATTTATTAATCTTATATTGTAATACATAATGTATATAGAACATGTTAAAAAGTTATTATAGTAATATAGAATATATTATATATTATCAATATTATTATGCAATATAATATTAAATAAAATATTATTATGTATATATCTTTTTTTAGTTATCCTTTTAAAAGACTTTTTCTTGATCATCAAATTTTTGGAGACAAAATTACCCGCCAATATTTTTCTGAAAAAGTCTTTCCCTACGATTTTCATGAAAATCGTAGAGAATCATATCTTTCCTTTACATAATAAAAATATTATTATGTATATATCTTTTTTTAGTTATCCTTTTAAAAGACTTTTTCTTGATCATCAAATTTTTGGAGATAAAATTACTCGCCAATATTTTTCTAAAAAAGTCTTTCCTTACGATTTTCATGAAAATCATAGAGAATCATATCTTTCCTCTGTAAAGAAAATACCAAGGTATCGGATTGATCGCAACGGTCCAATCGATCATCGTCGATCGGAATCATGGCTTGGATCGATCGCAACCATCGGATCATCGCCGATCGAATGGATCGCAACTATCGGATCGATAATCCCCGATCGGGATCATGGCTTGGATCGATCGTAACCGTCGGATCGTCTCCGATCAGATTGATCGCAATGGTCCGATCGATCATCGTCGATCGGGATCATGGCTTGGATCGATCGCAACCATCAGATCATCGCCGATCGGATGGATCGCAACCATCGGATATCATCGACAATCGGATGGATTGCAACTGTCGAATCGATCATCGCTTATCGGAATCATGGCTTGGATCGATCACAACCATCAGATCATCGCCGATCAGAGTGATCGCAACGATCTAATCGATCATCACCGATCGAGATCATGGTTTGGATTGATCGCAATCGTTGGATCGTCTTCGATCGGATCGATTGCAACGGTCTGATCGATCATCACCGATCGGGATCATGGCTTGGATCGATCCAACTATCGGATCATCTTCGATCAGATAGATCACAACCGTTAGATCGATCATCGCCGATCGAGATCATGGCTTGGATCGATCACAACCGTCAGATCATCGCCGATCGGATGGATCGCAACCGTCGGATCGATCATCGCCGATCGAGATCATGGCTTGGATCGATCGCAACCATCAGATCATCGCTGATCGGATGGATCACAACTATCGTATCGATGATCTATGATCGGGATCATGGCTTGGATCGATCGCAACCATCGGATATCATCGACAATCGGATGGATTGCAACTGTCGGATCGATCATCGCTGAGCGGGATTATGGCTTGGATCGATCACAACTTTTAGATCATCGCCGATCAGATTGATCGCAACGGTCTGATCGATCATCACCGATCGAGATCATGGTTTGGATCGATCACAACCGTTGGATCATCTTCGATCGGATCGATTGCAACGGTCCGATCGATCATCACCGATCGGGATCATGGCTTGGATCGATCCAACCATCGGATTGTCTTCGATCAGATCGATCGCAACTGTTAGATCGATCATCACCGATCGAGATCGTGGCTTGGATCGATCGCAACCGTCGGATCATCACCGATCGGATGGATCGCAATCGTCGAATCGATCATCGCCGATCTGGATCATGGCATGGATCGATTGCAACCATCGGATCATCTTCGATCGGATGGATCGCAATCGTTGGATCGATCATCACCGATCAAGATCATGGCTTGGATCAATCGCAACCATTGGATCGTCTTCGATCGGATCGATTGCAATGGTCCGATCGATCATCACCGATCGGGATCATAGCTTGGATCGATCCAACCATCGGATCGTCTCTGATCAGATGGATCACAACCGTTAGATCGATCATCGCCGATCGAGATCATGGCTTGGATCGATCGCAACTATCGGATCATCGCTGATCGGATGGATCGCAACCGTCGGATCGATCATCGCCGATCGGGATCATGGCTTGGATCGATCGCAACCATCGGATCATCGCCGATCGGATGGATCGCAACTATCGTATCGATGATCTACGATCGAGATCATGGCTTGGATCGATCGCAACCATCTGATCATCGACAATCGGATGGATTGCAACTGTCGGATCGATCATCGCTGATCGAGATCATGGCTTGGATCGATCACAACCGTCAGATCATCGTCGATCAGATTGATCGCAACGGTCTGATCGATCATCACCCATCGAGATCATGGTTTGGATCGATCGCAAATGTTGGATCATCTTCG
Organism: Calamus simplicifolius; assembly: GCA_900491605.1. Lineage (NCBI taxonomy): Eukaryota > Viridiplantae > Streptophyta > Magnoliopsida > Arecales > Arecaceae > Calamus > Calamus simplicifolius. The sequence goes on along the minus strand of UESW01003837.1, from coordinate 2,601,931 downwards.
ATCGGATCGATTGCAATGGTCTGATCGATCATCATCGATCGGGATCATGGCTTGGATCGATCGCAACCATCGGATCATCGCCGATTGGATGGATCACAACTATCGTATCGATGATCTACGATCGAGATCATGGCTTGGATCGATCGCAACCATCGGATATCATCAACAATCGGATGGATTGCAACTGTCGGATCGATCATCGTTGATTGGGATCATGGCTTGGATCGATCACAACCGTCAGATCATCGCCGATCAGATTGATCGCAACGGTCTGATCGATCATCACCGATCGAGATCATGGTTTGGATCGATTGCAAACATTGGATCGTCTTCGATCGGATCGATTGCAATGGTTCGATCGATCATAACCGATCAGGATCATGGCTTGGATGATCCAACCATCGGATCGTCTCCGATCAGATGGATCGCAACCGTTAGATCGATCATCGCCGATCGAGATCGTGGCTTGGATCGATCGCAACCGTCGGATCATCACCGATCGGATGGATCACAACCATCGGATCGATCATCGCTGATCTGGATCATGGCATGGATCGATTGCAACCATCGGATTGTCTTCGATCGGATGGATCGCAATCGTCGGATCAATCATCATCGATCGAGATCATGGCTTGGATCGATCGCAACCGTCGGATCATCTTGATCGGATTGATCGCAACGATTGGATCGATAATCGCCGATCGGGATCATGGCTTGGATCGATCGCAATAGTCGGATCATCTTCGATCGGATGGATCGCAACCATCGGATCGATCATCGCTGATCGGGATCGTGGCTTGGATCGATCACAACCGTCGGATCATCGCCGATCGGATGGATCGCAACCATCGGATCGATCATCGCTGATCGGGATCATGGCTTGAATCGATCGCAACCATCGGATCATCTCTGATCAGATTGATCACAACTGTCCGATCGATCATCGCCGATCGGGATCATTGCTTGGATCGATCGCAACTGTCGAATCGTCTCTGATCGAATGGATCGCAACTGTTGGATTGATCATCGCCGATCGGGATCATGGCTTGGATCGATCGCAACCGTCGGATCATCTCCGATCGGATTGATCGCAACGGTCCGATCGATCATCGTCGATCGGGATCATGGCTTGGATCGATCGTAACCATCAGATCATCACCGATCGGATGGATCACAACTATCGGATCGATCATCTCCGATCGGGATCATGGCTTGGATTGATCGCAACCTTCAGATCATCTCCGATCGGATTGATTGCAACCGTCGAATCGATCATCGCCGATCGAAATCATGGCATGGATCAATCGCAACCGTCGGATCATCTCCGATCGGATCGATTGCAATCATCGGATCCATTATCGCCGATTGGGATCATGGCTTTGATCAGCTGGCTGGTGCCTAGGCGCACGCACGCCTAGGCACCAGCCATGCCATGGCACGGCCCACAAAATGGCCCAGAAGGGCCCTGCCAAGCACGGCCCATGGCCCTGCCAAGCATGGCACGTGGCCCATTGGCATGGCCCACAAAACGGCCCAGAAAGGCCGTTTGGCATGGCCCATAAGGGCCATGCCTGGCACGGCCCGTGGCCAATTTCTTGATGGGTCACGGGCCGTGCCGAATTTGAATTTTTTTTACCGGGCCGTGCCATACGGCCCATTTGTTAATGTGCCGTGCCATTAACAAATATGTTGTTATCTGCAATGGAGGCTCGGAGGAGGTCAAGCTATAGAAACTCGGGGAGGTCGAACTACGGAAGCCCGGGAAGACCGAGCTATGGAGGCCCGGGAGGGCCGAGCTATGGAAGCCCGGAAAGGCTGAGCCAGAGAAGCCCGGAAAGGCCGAGCTATGGAAACCCGGGGAAGACGAAGGGAGGAGGTCGGTCTTAGCCTCCTCGTACGGATATTGATGCAATGACGATTTTACCCCCCAACACCACGTAATGCCACAGCTACTCTCACAAAGTAAGTAGATTATAATGAATAGCCTTGTTTTCCAACAAGCCTCATAAAAATTTAATTGATTACATAATACTGCTATTACGCGGTGCTGGATGAAAATTTTCAGGTAATGTCGGCAAAGAAGCTGCCGAAGTGAATTCAAACTAAGCATCGGCAATTTTACACACAACCCCTTAACGAACGTTAATATTGCTCAAGTTTTGGTACTTCAAGTTGATGAAGGGAGCGGCGCTGGGGGCATATATATATATATATATATATATATATATATATATATATATATATATATATATATATATATATATGGAGGGATCAAAACACCCGATGGTTTAGAAGAGGACCGGCCATCAGGGTTAGGGTTCCGTTATTACTCTTGCTTTCTGCTCTTCTCCACCGCGGTGGCCCGTTCTCCCATCTCTTGGATGCCGCCATGGCTCGCCTTACCTTGGAGCGAATCTCCCATGAGAACAAGAACCGCGATGTGGCTGAAACGAAATCGCTTCAGCTCTCCCATCGAGCCCTCTCCGATGTAGGCCTCATTTCTTTCGAAAAATCTAGCTTTGGGTTGGCATTGGAAAGCCCTCTTTCAGTGATGTCAGTATATTTTGAAGTTTGGATCTTTTGATAGTTCCCTTGCTTCTGCAGGTCTCATGTTTGAGTAAATTCCAGAAGTTGGAGAGACTTGACCTCAGCAGCAATTGTCTCTCAACTCTAGAGGTAGTTTTATTGGATCTTCTTTGAGTTGTTATCTTGCTTTCGTTCCAAATTAGTGAGATATTCTACTTTAGTTCCATCATCATCCAGTGTCGATAAAGGGCGATCCCTGTTGATGGTTTACTCGTAGAGTAGTAGTTAGGTGTTTACTATTTAATTGGAATTTGTTTTATTTTCCCATATGTTTTCCTTTAAAAAAGTTTGAAATAATGGCTTAACCAGTGGGGTTCAAACTCTTGATGACACAGGATTTGTCTTCATGCGTTAATTTAAAGTGGCTGTCTGTCTCAGAAAACAAGCTCGAAAGCCTGAAAGGGGTTGAATGTCTCACTAAACTGACAGTGAGTTTGGATATCTTACTCTGTTATGTAGTAAATAAGCAATAAAATATCCCTTCTTTTATTGTGATGTTCTTGGCTGTAATACATCTTTTGAATTTGTATCACGAGGCATGAAATCTGTATCACAATAAAATAAGCTTACCTTGTGGTTGGTTTGAAGTGAGTAGTTGGCGTCTGATACAACTGCTCTGTAGCCAGGGGTTCCTCAGATTAACCACATTCATTCATTCATTTTGCATGTTTAGAGCGGGCATGTTCAGTTGACCTACTGGTATTCTGACATTGGAACTTTGAAGGGAATCAGCTTTGTCCTTTTTAGTGCTGGTTCTTTTTGAGACATGAATCAAGCTTTTTCTTGTTCATGTATGAAACAGACCCTTAACAGAATCACAGAATTCTGAAACAAAAGAAGTCGAACATGAAATGGATGAGTGGCTTTATCATTCTATCACTTGCCACCATCAGTGTCTCTCACTTTTTGTTTAATGATGGCGATGCTAATTGTATTAGAAGGCTGAAGTAACTCCATATTATTGCAAGTTATTAAGACTTTAATTGGAAAAAAAATTACTCATTCTTTTTATCCTTGCAAGTCAGGTGTTAAATGCTGCCAAGAATAAGCTTCGAACAATGGATGAAATTAGATCTGTCTCCAGTTTACAAGCTTTAATATTGAATGGTAATTGTTCTGGAAAGTTTCTTATGCAACTTTTGTTTGGATACCTGAAACAATATGAATTTAGCTCTGTGCAATATCTTTGGTTTGCCTTCTCTATTGCAGATAACAACATATTTTCCATATGCAAGCTTGATCAGTTGTTCCAATACATCTAGATGCAAATGAAACATTTTCTTTTTCGTGCATGTATGTTTGTTGTTCAGGAACTGCATATGCTCAGTCACTTTCAAACAAGTCAAAGAAGAATTAGATTTCCATGTGCTCCAGGGTTGTCTATCCTATAATCCAGCTTTCTAGAGCAGAGCAGGGAGATGAGGTAGATTCTGACAACATGATAGTTTTCAGTCTGTAGGTGAGAAACTTTGATGCAAGTGATACATGAACATAGCTTTAATACCAGCATCTAGTGCATTTATTCAACTGCTGAATTTATTCTGTACTACAAGTAAGACATATCTTGAGAAAAATTCAATTTTTGGTGAAAACTATTATTTATATATTATGCATTCTTAATGGTACAATTGAATTATCATTACTTTCTTCAGCATTTGCATAATATTGATGTGATCTGTCCTGGACGTCATGTGTATGTACACTGTCAGATATCATTACTTTCTTCAGCATTTGCATAATGTTGATGTGATCTGTCCTGGACGTCATGTGTATGTACACTGTCAGATTCTTGGTTGTCTCATAATGGTTGCAAAAATTTTGTCCAGATCCATGATATGGTAAACTTCTAACGCAAAATTTACCAGTTAAATTATGCTTAGCGGGAAAATATTTAAGAGTCAAATTAGTGAAAAGATTATCTTCCACAGGGAATATATGCCATCAACATATTGCTGGGGGCAATTGTTAGAGCAGTGTGAAATTTGTAACTTTAATGAGTCTACACTAGTTCATTGCCCTAGGATATTGGCATCTTTTACATCTATAATGAAGTGCCTAATGTTGTAAAGATACCTTGGTATTTTTCTTTACATTAATTTTTATGTTTGATATGTATCATAAAGTTTATGTAAGCAACTGGATGTCATGCAAATGATTGTAGAAGAAATGAACATATTAACTACAATCTTCCTTCGGTATGATAACGAGAAGATCCTTTACTCAAATGCAGTATTGTTGATGAGGCCCATCAGCAACTTCAATAGAAGTCCCAACATGGCTGATACAATTGAGTTTTCGATCGATACTTCTACCCCAGCTGAAACTGTTGCTGCTTTGAAGAAATCTATACAAACGTAAGCATAATTAAACCCTTTGGTTTTAGTTAATGCTAATTGTCTTAGCCTTGCTTTTACTTTTTTATATTAATTGAACTATTTATTTGTACATGCTGTTCTGTGCCATGCCAAAGTTCTTTATGTAAATAAGATCTATTTTGTATATTTTATTTGAGTTATTGAATTATGTGCACATGACCATGCATCTTAGTCCAGAGGTATGTTCTACATGACCCATATTTTGTATGATATTTTCACATTACATAGCATAATTAACTTGCTTGATAAACTCATATTGTTTAATTATACTTTTAGAGATGCTAACATGGTATTTGAACAAGTTGTACTCAATTACAAGTTGCCATGATTCTGATTTAATAATTTATTTTTGAGCATAAAAATTAATAAAATATAAACTTTTTTAATACTTGTTTTTCAACCTTGCAGAAAGTAATTTTGATACCCTGAAAGGATCTTTCAAGGAAAGTGAGCAAGGTGTACTTTGGCATGAGAGGTCTGCAATGATGTCTTATTGGAACATTGATGAATTGCAATGTCATTTTAGGGCATTGCTTACTCTAGTAATGTTTAAAAGAGAGCTAGAAAACTGGTGAAGTCATTTATAAATGGCACCTTTATGAAGTGTCCAGTACCTTATGTTGTGTTGTCTCATTATGTGATTTGATGTTTTATGTTAGTTATGGATATTGTAATTGATATGGACAATTGACTTTCATTTATTAGTTATTTTGATGCTTATCCTTTGTTGTCATTGTGTAAAAAATTGTATATGTAATGGGTATTGTATGTAAAGAATTATATTATTTTTATTGATACAGTTTTTAATATTTAAAAAAATACGAAACAAACAAATTATATTCTATTTAAATAAAATATACAAAATATTAAAAATTTTAAAATAAAAATATAATTTTAAAATATTAAAAAAATTTAAAATAGAATAAATATAACTTTTTTATACGATTTTAGACATATCTTGTAGGGAAAAAAAGAAAAAAAAATTTGTATTTATTATTTTTTCCTACGATTTAATTTATATTTGCAGGTAAAAATGGTTAAAAAATAATAATTTGAAAAAGAATCATTAAAAATGATTATTAGCTAATTTTTTCTATGATTTTTAGAAAAGTCGTAGGGAATGATGTGGATAAAAAAATATTTTTTTAATTTTTTTCTATGATTTTGGGGTTTTTTTTGTAGGGAAAGGAATTATTAAACAAATTTATTAGCTAATTTTTTCCTATGATTTTAAGAAATTTCGTAGGGAAAGATGTGGATAAAAAAATATTTTTTTTGATTTTTGCCTACGATTTTGAGGCTTTTTGTAGGGAAAGAAATTATTTAAAATAATTATTAGCTAATTTTTCCCTACGATTTTAAGAATTTTCGTAGGGAAAAATGTGAATAAAAAATATTTTTTTTTATTTTTCCCTACGATTTTGGGGTTTCTCGTAGGGAAAGAAATTATTAAAAATTATTATTACCCAACTTTTCCCTACGATTTTAAGAATTTTCGTAGGGAAAGATGTAGATAAAAAAATATATTTTTTTGATTTTTCCCTACGATTTTTTATCTTCGTAGGCAAAAGTTTTCAAAATTCAAATTTATATTTCAAATTCTAGTCACTCTACCCTTACGAAATATGAACTTTTTCCTACGAAAAAAATCGTAGGGAAAAGGTATAATCTTTGCCTACGATTTTGAAAGTCGTAGGCAAAGGCTTTCCCGATGCATCTTTGCCTACGATTTTTTTTTCGTAGGGAAAAGTTCAAAAATCGTAGGGAAAGGCTTTTCCTACGATTTTTTCTATCTTTCCCTACGAAAAAAATCGTAGGCAAAAGTCATGTTTCTTGTAGTGTAAGAAGATTTGAAGTATTAATGATTTCATATATATCTATATAATCGATTTCCTATTTAGTAGTTTTGTGTAACTATATATTAGTTAAGTTCTTGAAAAATTAGAGCCTCGGAAGGAGTTACACCTTCTCATCACAAAATCTCAGTCAATAGGTCAGTCAGTAATAAGACGATCTAAAGCTAAGACTGAAGCTACACGTATCTTCATTCCATCTGCTTACCATCCTTTTGCGTCCTCTATGAGTGACAGAACCCATGAAGCCGATATTCGGATAAGTAGATTCAGAGAGCTCCTTTAAATGTCTTCTTATCTTTTGCTGACCTATATAACCTTTGTTAGGATGTGATGAAAGGAAAGAGCATAGACGAGAGGCGTCCAAGGAGGGATCAAGAAGGACAGCAAGACATTGATAGTGTAACTGACTATGATCTTTCTAACTTAAAACATTAAACTAGCATTGAATACTTAACATAATTATTTACGTGTTTATATAACTACATTTATTGGTTTTTATGTATGTGGCCTCAGGCATTGAAGGTGAAGAGGAGAAAGAGAGGACCATTAGGATACTATTGTCTTCCCAATGTAGGAAGGTGAAGCAAGAGAGGTTTGAACGTAAGCCCTCTAAAAGGGAAAGGCCATGTTGACTGATTTGAAGAAAGCATATAAAAGGAAAAAGGAGGAGGCTCCACATGCCCACATAACTTCACTGGAGCCCCCAAATATAGCGATTGAACTCGAGGAATGACCCGCACCGAAAAAGGTGCGACACGTACATAAGATGCAAACCGCATATCATGGAAAAGGCCAAAGCACGCTGGGGTACATGAATCAGCCATAAAGTTATTCTGGGATGGATCAAATTTTAATTAGGACAAATTTTTAGTTACGTCCACCATACGTGTGTATTTATGTATTGATGTAATTATGCTGCTTATATTTATGGTATAGTGATACTATTTGGAAGGACTCCGATATATAAAATCACCATGTATCGGGGAGTCTGTGTATCGGCTACTCATGATGGTGCTTCGTGAAGTAATGTAAGCAAACCGCCAAACCATGCTACCATTAATTTATTTTTGGTTGTTCAAAAATTTCTATTACTTACTCTTTATGTTTTGATTAAATATAGTTAATAAATTATTGAATAATGCCAATGGGATCTCGTCGTTGCAGAAGTTTTCTGGGCTTTCACCTTTTCTTGCTAATGATCTCCAGCATAGTGGTAACACAATGGACGTCTTGCTTCCTTATTGCATGTTTGAACCACGCTCACTGCACCACTTGCACAATGGACGAAGAACTTGGCAGGCCATGATGAAGAAACCCCCCACGAGAGCATCCCGTGTTGGAGGATCTCATGCCCACCACGGATGGAGAACCTGGAGTAACCCCTAGAGATGGGCACCAAGCAATGCCGCCCATGGGCCGGCATGGCCCGGCACGAACCAGGCTATGCCTAGCATGGCCCATTAATCAGTACCATACCAGGCTCGAAAAAGATGGCCCGGCATGACCCACGTGGGCCTAGACTGGTATGGCCCATAATATTTTTTAATAATTTTTTTGTAAAAAAATAGTTTTTTAATAAATTAAAAAATTGTTGAGAGTAAAGAAATTTATTAATATGAAGCTACCTTAATGGTGGGGGGTTTGGTATAGACCCCTACCTGTTTATTAATTTAAAATCAAAATGGTACATAAAGGGTGGAGGGCTAGGCCTGACCTTCAGAATACAATAAGAAAGGAGAAAAAATAGAGATGACTTACTTTAACAATTAAAAAAATAAAAAATATTTAATTATAAAAATAGAGATGACTCACTTATTAGTAGTATTTGTGTCATCATCATCTTCGCTGGTTAAGTCATGTCCACCTTTATCTTAAAGCTTGGCCTCAGTATCCAACCAATCTTTGAAGCAAAGAAGCATCTCAATGTCTCGCCAATCATCCTATTTCTCTTTTTGTTTCAAACACGTCGACCTGCACTGAAAGCGCTAAAATATCCCATGCAATGGCAAACATAACAGGATATTAATTTCTAACACTTTTCCACCAAGCTAATACATCTAGACTCTCTATTTGATCTTCATCATATGCAGAATGAAGATCATTTCATAAATAAAATTCTAATTTATTACTTAAAGATGAAGAAGATGAAGATGATGAAGCATGTGTGCGCCTTTTAATGAATAAAAAATAGATGACGAACGCGATCTAGAAGAAGAAGCAGAGCTTTGAGCAGGTATTCTAGATCCATAAATTCTATCATCATATAAAACATAAATATCATTAAGAAGTCATATTACCTCATCTTTAGCAGGTTTAGGATTTGATTCATATTTTCATAATATTCATCAATTAAAATATTTATTCCATTTAATTTAACTTTAGGATCAAAAATAGTAGCTAAGTTATGCAAAAGACATATCCTATTTCAATATGTATTCCATTTAATTTCCATATGATGTATAATAGGCATTAAAATATCATCATTTCTATCTTCTTTACATTTTTCACTAATTACATATGCTTTTTATAAAAATGAACAAGAAGTTGAATAATAAATACCAGAAATAACATTTGTAGCATCATAAAAAGTAACCAAAAAATCTTCTAAAATTTTACCTTGATTTCAATCAGTTTCAGTCAATGTAAATCTTAATCCATGATCATTAATATAAGTACTTAATAAGTTTTTATATTGGATATGCATCATGTATCATGGTATAGGTACTATTCCAATGAGTAATTACATCAAGTTTAAATTTTTTAAAACATTTACCATGATCTTCACATAATTGTTTAAATTCTTGAAGTCTTGATCTTGAAGCATGAATAAAAAAATTGTATTTCTAATTTTTGAAATAACATCTTGAATTATGTCCATGCCAGATTGAATAGAAAGATTTAATATATGGCATGCACATCTAATATGAAATAATTATCCATTTAAAATAAAATGCAAAGAGTCATTTAATAATACAACATCAGAATTATTATTAGATGTATATTAAAATTAATAGATATTATTTTATTATTAATAATATATGAGCATGTAGTTTGATAAATAGCATTTAAAATTTGTTGTTCTAAAAAATCAAAAGCACGAAAAGCAAGAATTCATTTATTTAGTTGCCAATCATTATCAATATAATGCGCTGTAATAGCAATAAAACAATTACTACTTGCAGATGCTGATCAAATATCAGAAGTTAAAGAAATTCTAGCATTTAAATTTAAAAGCATTTTAATTAAACTTCATTTTATTGCTAAAAAGTTTGTCATAGCCACTCTTCTAAATGTACGCCTACTTGTTCTTCTATAAGCATGTTGTAGGCCTAATTGAATATAATGTTCAAAATTAAAAGATTCACATAAACTAAAAGATAATTCATCCTGAACTATCCATCTTACAAATAATTTTCTTTGATTTTCATAGTTATATGCAAAATTACCTACAAGTGATCCCTCTTGTATATTAAGGGTACTTTGTTGACAAGAATCATACATCCTATAAGTCTCTATATGTCTTTTAAATGCCCTATCCCCCAGTACTATTACAATTATAAAGTTTTGCACATTTTTTATATTTTGCTTTGTAGATTCCATCAACCATAATTCTATCAAAATCATTCAAAATATTACTAGCCTTCTTATGAGAAGAGGTTTGACATTCATTGACACTAGCTCTAGATGAAACCTAGGGTTGGGGTTGGGGATTAGTTTTCTCACCCTCAGAAAAAGGGTGGATGCCAAAATTACTTTCGTTATAAGATGCCTTATCTAAAATTTTTAATTAATGAATGCAAAAATATAAAAACTAACCACAAGAAGGAATTGAAAAGAGGATCAGAGGTGGAGGCATGGAGCCAAGATTTATGAGTTACCGAGCTTCCTCTTATGCTATCGTCAATTGCCTCTCAACAAGAAGTGACATCCTTTCTCTTGTACTTCTCAATAAGAACATTCTCTTGTGTAGCACTTGAACACTTGCTAGAGTTGTAGAACACTTGTCAAAACCATTGCAAACAAAAAATTAAATTGCTAAAGCTTGCTAGAAGAGAGAAATAATAGTAGTAGTAGAGAAGGAGAGAAGAGTTGGTTTGGTGTGGTGAGAATGAGGGAGGAATGTGCTATTTATAAAAGTCCCAAATTTTTTTTTCTCAAAAATACCCTTCAATATAGCTGTTATATGGTTGTTTTGGAAGGGGGTAAAATGGTCAAAACCCCCTCCTAACGGCTATAAAGCTATTAGAAGCCGTGCCAGGGCCACGGGCCATGCCAAGCCTAAATTTTTTTTGGGCGTGCCATGCCTAGTACGGCCCATTTGTTACTGGGCCGTGCCAGGCACGACACACCCAAAGGAGTGGCCCATTGGGCCTGGGCCGTGCCTTGCCAAGCACGGCCCAATGCCCAACTCTAGTAACCCCCCACATAGGAGAATTTCTATTTGCACCGCTCGAATTACTCAGTGCATCCCTGTAATTTTTTTTTAAAAAATATCCTAAATTACCCTTAGCATCCCATCTCCTTCCCTCCTCCCTCCCTTCCCCAGCACCGGCGCCCCCCCTCTCCTCCTCCCTCCTTGGCACTGCCCCCACCAAATAAATACACACAAAAGAGGATCTTTAAATATCACAAAAAATCCCTTAAATCGCTTCCTAAAACATCGGAATATCCACAAAAGCTCATGGCAGGGAACATTCTAATCCATAACCCTTCTCTGAATTAGATCAATTTAATACAGCGTGGGTCAAGAGATTGCTCCAAAATCCCATTTTGGCACCATTTTTCGCATCAAAATCAGATTTTGATGACCGATACTGACCGACAAAGATTCCACAAGGGCGGTGCCGGGCATGGAAGGAGAGGAGACGGGGTGGAGAGAGGGATGGGGGGGTGATGCTAGGGAGGAGATAGGAGAGGGGGGGAGAGGCATCGGTGCCAAAAAAGAGAGGGGGAGAAGATGGGGGTAGTTTAGAATTTTTTTTAAAATAAATTTAGAAGGATGTACTGAGGAATCCGAGCGGTGCAAATAGAAATTTCCCCCACCTAGCCATGTGTTGGAAATTGTATCCTAAAGCCAATCATTTGATGATTGTGCTGATGTAAATTGTATATAAATTGATATTAATAAAAGTTATTTGGTAGTTTATTCAATACAAAAACATCTTCTTAAAACTTCTAATAGTAATGAAGCCCTCAGGATCTTCCTTCACGATAAAGGAGGATTTATCTTTGAAGGTCCTTAAAAGAGTTCGCGACCAAATGATATACTATGACAGGGCCATAGTACTATCAATTATAGGACGTTGTATATCATATTTGTTGGTTATTCTCTTAACCAAGGAGTGTAGAGACACTGGTATGACATACAGGTGAAAGTGTAGGAGTACATTTCACCGAACATGACTCATTTTCGGATACTCTACTGTCAAGAGTTAATCCGAGAAGATATAGGTATAAGTATCATTCAGACCTGAAGATCACAACCAGTGGCTTACAAGAAACTCATTGTACTTAGGTGTCGGACCACCTAGATTTCTAATCCAGCTATGAAATGTTACTGGGTGCAGTCAAGTACTTGTGGTAGTAAGTTGTGGATCAAGATGGAATTTGACCTATCCCGTTAAAAGGAGAAATGCTTGTGTTTCAATTTAGCAAGACCTTGGCCAAGGCACTTCATGTGAAAGTCACATGATCACTAAAATTGAAATCACTTTATGGATTTGCTGTTTAGAGTTGACAGGCTCTTAATCCATCCTTAGGATTTGTGGTCAAGAGGATGAATTATACAGTAACTGTTTCTTAGGGTTCTTGGAGTTTGCTCAATAACTCTTAGACCTATCCGGACGTCGGGTTCCATTGCTAGATGGGCACTTCGATTAGTATAGAAAATTATTTCTATGCTACCGGCTTAGGTTCGAACCTAGAGAGTCACACGCATAGAGTTTCCTAGGATGATTTATTTGCTGATCAACAATTGTGAATCGTATATGATTTAATTAATCAATTTGATTGATTGAATTATCTCAATTGGATTAAGTACAAGTGAATAAGATTCAATTTGGTTTAAGTATATTAGAAGGACTAATCAATTTCAAATATTGATTTGAAATTAGATTTGATTTGGATTTAAATAGATTCAGGATTAGCCAAATTTGATTTGGGCTAGGACCATAATCTATATTGGTTTAATCCAATAAATTCAAATTAGCTTAAAACAAAAATCCAAGCCTCATGTGTGAAAAAGGTTTTCTAGCATGATGAGATAACTAAAATCTCATCTCATAAGAAATTAAATTCTAATGCAGAATTTAATTTATAACTTTTAGTCTTCTTCAAATGATTCCCAAGTTCAAGAAAAATAAATTTGCTAAAAGGTTCATCTTTGGAAGAGCACTCCACACAACTCTCCGTGCATTGACAAGTGTGTAAATTAATGTGCCTCTTTGGAAGAGCACTCCATACAACTCTCCGTGCATTGATAAGTATGTGAATTAATGTGCCTCTTTGAAAGAGCACTCCATACAACTCTCCATGCATTGACAAGCGTGTGAATTAATGTGCCTCTTTGGAAGAGCACTCCACACAACTCTTCATGCATTGATAAGTGTGTGATTTTAATATGTCTCTTTGGTTTTCACAAAAATAGTGGAATTATAAATGTTAGAATTCAATAGGCTGGCTAATATAAAACTATAAATAGAGGACATCCCTCACTAGATTAAAAAAAAAACACAAGATCAAAATAGATCAAAAATTCTAAACAGTTAGAACCAAGTGTTACAGTTCTAAGAGTTAGAACAGAAAATTCTGGTGTGATTTTAGTGTTAGCAAAGGCTTGGTGGATCTTGGAGGAAGATTCAAGTGGAAGAATTCAAGATCAGCAAAATTATTTTTCCGCGAGCTAGCACTCTCGGGAATCCAATCATTCGAGGGCTTCGCGTGGACAATACTAGAGGCCGGATGATTGAACGGCTGCAGAGCACAAAGGATTTACCTACTATTCTTAAGGTGAGTGATTTGATCCTTAGATCTTAAGGCAGGCTTCAAGATGAGTAGTATGACTTCTCATCTTGAAGATTAAGATATGATCTTAATTATTTAATTTATATGTAATACTTAGATCAAACGATCTTATAATATAGGGCAAAGATATGATCTTGATGCATGTTAGAAAGATTAATATGTAATCTTTAAATTTCTGCATTAATAATTGTTATCAAATTTTAAAATATGCATGCCTCGAGGATTAACTCTCCCAACAAATGATATCAGAGCAATGGTTTCTTATTGATCTAATTTATTGCATGTAAATTAATGTTCTTATTAATTATATAATTATGGCTAAAACTAATCGCAAGGCTATATGGTCACAGATGGATTGAAAATCCAAATTACCCATTCAATGAGGTATTCTGTGACATATTGTAGTGCTATTATTTTATCATTGATGCTCAATCCAAAGATAATTTAAATTGAGCTTAAGCATCAAAACATAGATTACACGCACTCTCAAAAGATGTTTTATATTTGATACATATTGATGTTGTATAAAAGCATGATATTTGCATGTTTAGTATAAAACATAGATATGATATATGATGGCATGATGTCTATGTTATGAAACATACAAATATTTATGAGAGTCTAATTTAAATGTTAAATGTTAATTCATAATCTCTTTAGATATGATCTAAATATAGGAATTATGAGTAGTAACATAATACATGTGATGCTTGATTGAAATATATGACATGTAAACATGAAATATATTCAATCTTTTGGGTTAGCTAAATCGGGTCCATAAAGGATTAGACCCTAAGGTTTAAATCAACTGAACTAAAAGAGTATTTGAACAAATCTAATTAGATTAGGTTAAGAATGCTCTAAATCAAACAATAGTTGTAGTTGATCATGTCCTTCTCTTTGATTAAACCAAATGGAAGTAGATTAGGCTCCGTGGTTGAGCATGAATCTCTTAGATGGTCAAATCAGAATTGGTTAACCATATGATGTCAAGGTGAGTTGGCAAGTTGCTCTAGGATCAATGATCGAATGGTTTTTAATTGGGAGCTACTCGTATTGATGCGTCTTTAACGACTTAATGGCATATCCCTCCCATCGATCTCACTCACCTGGTCAATGTGGTGAACCATTTATGATTCAGATCATTTACCTAATTCGGGTTGACCCATGCCTGTAAGGAAACCAGTCTGACTGATTTAGGTGCCACTTAACCTGACTTAATCTTGTTTCATTCTGCCCATTTCATACATTCAGTGGAAGAACTTGATTAGTCAATTTGTCTTCAAATTATAAAATCCTCTAAAATTATTAGGTTCTTAAAATGAAATAGTTATATGATAACTAGATCACAGCCTCCCATTAAGGTGGGTGATAATGAGTCCGATGTCTTGATAATCATTGGAGGCACTCCATTCCTGGTGCTTGTCAACCATCGGAATTATCATTCATTATATGATAAGTCAGCGTAACTATTAAATAGACAGTCAGGTGAGCCGAGCTTCACTCGGGCTTGGTTGTCTATTGATAGGTTACACTGATTATATCATTTAATGGTTGGACCTAACCAGAACTTTTAGTGGAGGCACTCCATGCCTGCTGAAGAGTTACATGGGGCAAAACTGAATACTAAGAATTATTTTGGGAAACAATTGGTTTTGAACTTACTCTTAGATGCATATGGGTTGGCCAAGCTTCACTTGGGCCTGTATGTAGTCTATGTAGATCTTAGTTCCCGCTAAAGAATTAAGAATAATTCTTCAAATTGGGGTGTAGAGGCTGCCAATTTAAACAAAATAGTGGGAGAATCTTTAGACTAAAGTCCAAGTCTTTAGACTGAATCAATTTATATACTAATAAACTTTAGTTTTTCCTTATGTAGAAAATGGCCACTAATTTATCATTAAGGTCCCTATTGGATAGTGACAAGTTGAATGGTTCAAATTTCAATAGCTAGTTTAGAAAACTTAAGATCATCCTTGAGCATGAGAGGATTCTATATATTCTTAATAATCCTGCACCAAAGATACCTGATGCAAACACACAAAGTTCTGAGAAAGACACTTATCAGAAGTGGCTCAATGACAGAACTAGCATACGTTGCATCATGCTAGCAGCAATGAACGATGAATTCGGTCGCCGGTTCGAAAATGCTCAGCCAGAAGAAATCATTCAAGCGTTGAATGAATCTTTCGGCACACCTGACGACATTGAAAGGCACAAGACTAGTTGTGCTATTTTTAATGCTCGAATGAGGGATGGATATCCTGTCACTGATCATGTATTGTACACGATCGAGAAGATAGAACTGCTAAGCAAGCTCGGCTTTCCCCTACATGAGCAGTTGGGAAAAGATGCGATCCTGAATTCCTTGCCTCCATCCTTCCGACCTTTCCTTACTTATTTTCGAATGACAAAGCCTGCAGTCAACTACCACAGTTTGTTGGGGTTGTTACAGAACTTTGAGAAGGATAACCAGCTCTCTAAGGGTTTGGTTAATGTGGTTGAATGATCTAAGGTAGGGCATCAACCCTTTGGGAAAGGAAAGAAGAAAAGAATAAGAAAAAGGTGCAACATGCTAGGACATCTATAAGGGGTTAGATGCAGAAGAAGAAAGTTGATAAAAGTCAAGCTGAATGCTTTCATTGCAAGATGCAAGGGCACTGGAAGAGGAACTGTCCTCTTTACATTGCCACACTTAATCCAAACAGGCCGAAGAAGAAAAAGGGGCAAGATGTTGCTCAACAAGGTATTTATATGATAACACGTTGTAATTTTTCTGTATATGATAATCAGACCTGGGTATTGGATACCGGGAGTCCTTTTAACATTTGCAATTCATTGCAGGGACTACAGGTCACTAAAAGATTTGAGGACAATGAAAGATTCCTTAATGTCGGCGATGGAAGATTAGTTCCAGTTCTAGCATTAGGAGTTCTTGAAATAGTTTTCAATAGAAATTTCATTATACTAAATGATTGTCATTTTTGTCCAACGTTCTTATTGAACGTAATTTCTATAGGCCTTCTGGCCAAAAGTCATTATGAAATTTTAATAAAGGATGTTACTTTGAATATCATTATGAATGAAGTCACTGTAATGACTGGGCATTTATCTAATGACATTTATATATTATCATAGCCTGTGAATGTAGTGTACAAATTAAGTAAGCACCCTAGAACAACTGATATCACAGACATTTATCTTTGGCACCATCGGCTGGGTCATATCAATAAGAATAGATTAAACAGGTTAACTCAGGAGGGTATCCTTCGAGTTGATGATTGTGAATCATTAACTACCTATGAATCCTATCTTCTTGGTAAAATGACCAAGTCATCTTTTACTGGAAAAGGTAAAAGAGCTAAAGAGCTATTAAGTCTAGTACATACTGATGTATGTGGACCAATGAGCACTTGTACCAAAGGTGGATATTACTACTTCATTACTTTTACAGACGACCTTTCTAGGTTCGGTTATGTCTATCTTATGCGACATAAATCTGAATCGTTTGAAATGTTCAAACAATATCATAAAGAAGTAGAAAAACAAACAGGAAAATGTATTAAGATCCTTCGATCAAATCGAGGAGGCGAATACCTTTCCAATGACTTTGTGACATATTTATGGGAGAATGAGATTCTCTCCCAATGGACTCCTCCAGGAACACCACAATATAACGGTGTGTCGGAAAGGAGAAATCAAACTCTTTTAGATATGGTTTGATCCATGATGGGTTTTGCAAGCTTGCCCATATCCTTTTGGGGATATGCATTAGAATCAGCTTGCCATATTCTCAATAAGGTTCCAAGTAAGTCTGTTTCAAAAATTTCACATGAGATGTGGTATGGACATAAACCGGTAATCACCTATCTGAGAGTCTGGGGGTGTCCAGCTTATGTGAAACATACAAAATCAGACAAACTTGAACCCAAATCTGACAAATATTTTTTCATCGGCTATCCGAAAGAAACCAAAGGATATTACTTCTACAATACTGAAGAACAAAAGTTGTTCATTAGTAATAGAGTAGTTTTTCTTGAAAAGGAGTTCCTTAGTGAAGGAACAAATAGCTCTAATGTTGAACTTGAGAAAGTTCATCAAGTAGAAGGAACAATACAAACCAGTGAACCCTTAGAATCTGAGTTGATTAGATCAAACTCAAAACCCATTTTAGATGCACCATTAAGGTGATCTGGTAGAGTACCACATCAACCGGACAGATACTTAGGTTTCTTGGTCCAGAACAATGATCCTGTTGAACTCGATGAGAACAACGAGGATCCGATCACCTATATGGATGCTATGCAAAGGACTGACTCTAATAAATGGCTTGATGCCATGAAATCCGAACTTGATTCCATGAAGGACAATAATGTATGGACATTAGTTGACCCACCCGAAGGGATAAAACCCATAGGGTGTAAGTGGGTTTTCAAAAGGAAAAGAGGCGCAGACGGAAAGGTTGAGACCTATAAAGCACGTCTAGTTGCCAAGGGGTATCGTCAACGTTATGGTATTGACTATGACGAAACATTTTCTCCTGTGGCAATGCTGAAATCCATTCGGATTATGCTAGCTATAGCAGCACACTTAGATTATGAGATTTGGCAAATGGATCTTAAAACTGCTTTTCTAAATGGTGATTTAGAAGAATAGGTGTACATGATACAACCTGAAGGTTTTATATCTGAAGACAAGTCTAAAGTGTGCAGGCTACATAAGTCAATTTATGGACTTAAGCAAGCATCTAGGAGTTGGAACATATGATTTGATAAAGTGATCAAATCTTATGGCTTTATTAAGAATAAAGAAGAACCTTGCATTTATAAATGGGCTAATGGTTCTGTTATTGTATTTCTTGTATTATATGTGGATGATATTCTCTTAATCAGGAATGATGTCCCTGCATTACAAGGAATAAAGACATGGTTATCATCACAATTCTCCATGAAAGATCTGGGAGAAGCATCATACATCCTTGGGATGAAGATCTATAGAGATAGATCTAAGAGGATGCTTGGTTTATCCCAATCCACGTACATTGACACAGTGCTAAAGAGGTTTAGCATGTAGAATTCCAAGAAAGGCTATCTTTCGATAGGCCATGAAATTCATCTTTCTAAGAAGGATTGTCCGACAACTCCTAATGAAAGAGAACGTATGAGTCGAATTCCATATGCTTCGGCAGTAGGATCGATTATGTACACCATGACATGTACAAGACCAGATGTGGCATACTCACTAGGAGTAGTGAGTAGATACTAATCTGATCTAGGAGAAAAACACTGGCAAGTTGTTAAGACAATCCTTAAGTATTTGAGAAATACTAAGGACCAGTGGTTAGTCTATGGAGAGTCTGATTTGAAACTTGTTGGATATACTGATTCCAGTTTCCAATCAGATCATGATGATAGCAAAAGTGTATCGGGTTTTGTGTTTATCCTAAATGGTGGAGTTGTTTGCTGGAAAAGTTCCAAGCAACATACAGTGGTAGATTCGGTGTGTGAGGCAGAGTACATCGCTGCATCAGATGCTGCAAAAGAAGCTGTGTGGCTGCAAAAGTTTATCTTCGAGCTTGGAGTGGCACCTTCCATAGATGGACCAGTCCTATTGTATAGTGACAGTACTGGTGTCATAGCTCAAGCAAAGAAACCACGAGCACATCAGCGCACCAAGCACATACTGCATCGATTTTATCTTATACGAGAGATTGTAGACCGAGGTGACATAAATCTTTAGAAGATTCATGGAAAGAAAAACCTAGATGACCCATTTACTAAAGCA
Source organism: Calamus simplicifolius (assembly GCA_900491605.1). NCBI lineage: Eukaryota > Viridiplantae > Streptophyta > Magnoliopsida > Arecales > Arecaceae > Calamus > Calamus simplicifolius. Next base: position 2,582,307 of record UESW01003837.1, on the reverse strand, counting down.
CTCAGCATCAAGGAGTTTGATGACTATAAATTGAAGATGGGTATTAGATACTATAATGAGTGGCTTTAGGCTAAGTGGGAGTTTGTTGGGAATTGTATCCTAAAGCTAATCATTTGATGATTGTGCTGATGTAAATTGTATATAAATTGATATATAATAAAAGTTATTTGGTAATTTATTCATTACAAGAACATATTCTTAAAATTCCTAATAGTAATGAAGCCCTCAGGATCTTCCTTCACGATAAAGGAGGATTTATCTTTGAAGGTCCTTAAAAGAGTTCACGACCAAATGATATACTATGACATGACCATAGTACTATCAATTATAGGATGTTGTATATCATATTTGTTGGTTGTCTTCTTAACCAAGGAGTCTAGAGACACTGGTATGAAATACAGGTGAAAGTGTAGGAGTACATTTTACCAAACGTGACTCATTTTGGATACTCTACTGTCAAGAGTTAATCCGAGAAGATATAGGTATAAGTATCCTTCAGACCTGAAGATCACAACCAGTGGCTTACAAGAAACTCATTGTACTTAGGTGCCGGACCACCTGGATTTCTAATCCAGCTACGAAAGGTTACTAGGTGCAGTCAAGTACTTGTGGTAGTCAGTTGTGGATCAAGATGGAATTTGACCTATCCCGTTAAAAGGAGAAATGCTTGCGTTTCAATTTAGTAAGACCTTGGCCAAGGCACTTCATGTGAAAGTCACATGATCACTAAAATTGAAATCACTTTATGGATTTGCTGTTTAGAGTTGATAGGCTCTTAAGCCATCCTTAGCATTTGTGGTCAAGAGGATGAATTATACGGTAACTGTTTCTTAGGGTTCTTGGAGTTTGCTCGGCAACTCTTCGACCTATCTGGATATCGGGTTCCATTGCTAGATGGGCACTTCGATTAGTATAGAAAATTGTTTCTATGCTACCAGCTTAGGTTCGAACCTAGAGAGTCATACGCATAGAAGTTTCCTAGGATGATCTATTTGCTGATTAACAATTGAGAATCGTATATGATTTAATTAATCAATTTGATTGATTGAATTATCTCAATTGGATTAAGTACAAGTGAATAAGATTCAATTTGGTTTAAGTCTATTAGAAGGACTAATCAATTTCAAATATTGATTTGAAATTAGATTTGATTTGGATTTAAATAGATTCAGGATTAGCCAAATTTGATTTGGGCTAGGACCATGATTTATATTGGTTTAATCCAATAAATTCAAATTAGCTTAAAACCAAAAATCCAAACCCCATGTGTGAAAAAGGTTTTCTCACATGATGAGATAACTAAAATCTTATCTCATGAGAAATTAAATTCTCATGTAGAATTTAATTTATAACTTTTAGTATTCTTCAAATGATTCCCAAGTTCAAAAAAAATAAATTTTGCTAAAAGGTTCATCTTTGGAAGAGCACTCCATACAACTATTCGTGCATTGACAAGTGTGTGAATTAATATGCCTCTTTGGAAGAGCACTCCACACAACTCTCCGTGCATTGATAAGTGTGTGAATTAATGTGCCTCTTTGGAAGAGCACTCCACATAACTTCCGTGCATTGACAAGCGTGTGAATTAATGTGCCTCTTTGGAAGAGCACTCCACACAACTCTTCATGCATTGATAAGTGTGTGATTTTAATGTCTCTTTGGTTTTCACAAAAACAGCGGAATTCTAAATGTTAGAATTTAATAGGCTGGCTAATATAAAACTATAAATAGAGGACATCCCTCACCAGATTAAAAAAAAAAAACACAAGATCAAAAGAGATAAAAAATTCTAAATAGTTAGAACCAAGTGTTACAGTTCTAAGAGTTAGAACAGAAAATTCTGGTGTGATTTTAGTGTTAGCAAAAGCTTGGTGGATCTTGGAGGAAGATTCAAGTGGAAGAATTCAAGATAAGCAAAATTGTTTTTCCGCGAGCTAGCACTCCCAGGAATCCGATCATTCGGGGCTTCGCGTGGACAATACTAGAGGCCGGACGATTGAACGGCTGCAGAGCAGAAAGGATTTACCTACTATTCTTAAGGTGAGTGATTTGATCCTTAGATCTTATGGCAGGCTTCAAGATGAGTAGTATGACTTCTCATCTTGAAGATTAAGATATGATCTTAATTATTTAATTTATATGTAATACTTAGATCAAACGATCTTATAATATAAGGCAAAGATATGATCTTGATGCATGTTAGAAAGATTAATATGTAATTTTTAAATTTCTGCATTGATAATTGTTATCAAATTTTAAAATATGCATGCCTCGGGGATTAACTCTCCCAACACCATGTGCGTTCACGAGCTGTCCATGCATGCCTGGCTGCATGCGTTCACGATCCGATCTGATTCCTGGGAGGAGGTCTCGCATCCCCATGCTCACGGAGATGTAGGAGCGGTAGGAAGTCGAGAGGATGGGGTTGTTGTGATGATAAAAAAATTATTTTTTAAGAGAAAAAAATCTATTTTTTATTTCAAAAATCCTAAAAATTAGAGTTTAAATATTTGGCCAAATGGACTTGGCCCAAACTCAACAAAAACTTTCATGAACTAATCCAATGAGATTAAAATAACTCCCAAGCCCATATATATCTATGACTTGATTTATCTTAACCCTTGGACCCATACCTAGCCCAATATAACTTAGCCCAATATAGGCCTTTAGAACACCATACCAGGCCCCCCAATCTTCACCTTGGTGCTTCAAGGCCTTAGCACGTCCACCGTGTCCATCAGCTGCATCAACGAAATACACTTATGGAAGCTTTTCCATGAAAGAACCTTGATCAGTGCATCTGTTGAGTTCTCCTTGGTGTGTACTTTCATCAACTTTACCTTACCTTCCACCAGCTCTCTAATCCTATGGTATCTGATGTCAATGTGATTCATCTTTTCATGATAGACTGCATTCTGTGCAAGCATTAGAGCACTCTAGCTATCGCTATGTACCCTGACGACCTCCCAAGCAAGCCCCATCTTCAGCATTAATCCCTTCAATCATAGGGCTTCCTTTGCTACCTCTGTGATGCCTATGTATTCTGTCTCTGTGATAGATACACTACTAGAGGCTGGAGTTTTGGCGCAGAAGAAATCGAGCGACGGCTTGAGGGCGGTCACGGAAGGCACCTTTAGCGACCGCTTGAGGGCGGTCGCTAAAGGCGGTCGCAAAAAGTAGAAAAAATTGGGCGACCACTTGAGGGTGGTCGCGGAAGGCACTTTTAGCGACCGCTTGAGGGCGGTCACTAAAGGCGGTCACGAAAAGTAGAAAAAAATCGGGCGACCGCTCTCAAGCGGTCGCAAATGTGGATTGTCCACTGATTCATTAAATCATCAGCTGGATTCCGTCGATGCCCTAATCGAAACCCCAAGTTCTTCTTCCTGAAACCCTCGCTCCCATGCCGCAAATCTTAGACTCCGTCGACCCCGCGAGCTCCTCTCCGCCGTCAACCCCCGGATGCCGGAACCCTCCCCCGCCACCTTTAAAACTCCACCGCATAGAAGCAAAAACAAATCTGGGTAAGCTCCCTTTCCCTGTTATGGTTTTATTGCTCTCCTTTTAGAAGATTTTGTTAGTGTTTTTGAAGGCCTCCCTTTTCCGTTGAAGATTTTGTTTGTTTTGCTCCTCTCCGCTGTTAGCCCCCGAACGTCGAAACCCTCCCCCATCGGAACAATGATTTAACTCAGTCGGGATCTGTTGATCTGGCAGGATTTCGACAAGGTGTGGCCGATCTTCGACTCGGCCCAGTCCCAGGACTTTTGAAAGGTAGATCTCGTTTCTCTCTTTTTGTTCGAGTGTTTTATTTTTGGAGGGTTGTTTATGCTGAAATTTGCGTGTTTTCTTTTGTTGCTGAGAAGATTGTGCAAGGGATCATTAGTGAGCTGGAGTAATTCTAGGGTTTCATCCCTTGCAACTTGTTGTGGGCCGAGGTTAGTTCTTATATTTCCACATTTTCTTTTAAGCATTCTGCTGCGTTGCCTCAGATAGCAAGATTTTGGTAGTTTACTGTACTGAGAGTGCTGGAATTCAGGCTGTTTTCAAAGTGATGCTCTGATGTAATTGCAATTTTGGGTCAATAGTGCTGGATGGGTTGGCATTATCAATAATGGGACATAATCACATTATTTTATTTTAAATTTAGATCAAAACCATGAGCTATTGCAATATATATGGGTGATTATTATGCTGTCACTTCTTTTGTGGTATTGGAAATGCCTTATTATTGGTCCAAACTGAGCCATATGGCAGACAAATATTCTACCCTTGACTTGAGGCATGAGTTATGATTACTAATAAAAGGGTTTCGTGATGACTAGCAGCATGATACCAGGATTTGAAAAGAAATGATAACCGGAGTGGTGGTGGCTTTTGTGATATTATATGATTTTATAAAATATTGAGCTTCAATCAGGGAGGATTTTTATATCATATATGGATGCATAATTTTGTGTAAGGTAAAATAGAGGTTACATTTGAAACATATGAATGAAATCAGAGAGGATTTTTATATCATATATGGATGCATATTTTGAGACATTTGGAAAGGAGAGAGAAGATTTAGTAGATTTAGTAGATAACTCTTTACTGGAGAAGGCTTCTTATAAAGATTTAGTAGATTTTACATTTTTTTCAAGAATTCAACATGGTTTTCAGTGTTGCATGAGGAACATGGTTTTCAGTATTGGGCTGCACTTGGGGCCTAAAATGAAGGGAATGTGGGTTTCCTGCGTGCTTCCAAGGTTTCAACGAAGGAAATGTTTTCCTTTGTTTTGATTCAATTAATTAGATTTAGAATGAGAAATACAATAAAAGTGGCATGCACAAACATGTGGACCATGAACGTAAGGGAATTGATGCTCAGTAGATCTGCAAAGAATTTTGCTCATTCTATTACTTGAATCGAAACAATAACTTGAAGTTAAAGGCCTGTCTCTAGATTCGCTCAAAATTTGAAACCATTCCGGCCAGTTGAACCTGCCATGCATATTTAAAACCTTCTGAGTTCAATATGTGGGTCACCAACTCAGCAATAAATTTTATATGTGAACCTTCGTTGAACATTTTAGAAACGTTTATTTGTTTCTAATAATGACTTATATCAAGAGGAAACTTTGCATGAGCGAAGATTTTGTGGAGCCAAAATCTTTACCATGTGGAAGTAAACTAGTGCACGCATCCCTGCAATGGACAAAGGCCTTGAAGTGTATGTGGGAATTTTACCATACTCTCGATGGTGACAATCCTAATAATTCATCGTATCGAGTTTCCAATATCTAAAAGACTGGTGACATCTTTCCCAAGCGCTCTGATCTGAGCCGTCTTTCTAAACGTTTGAAATGGGATCCAGGGGGCACCCACTTTTGTTCTTAATACCCGAAAAAATTTTGTTTTCAGATTAATTAGTTTTTGATTTTAGTATAAGTAATCAATTGACAATGCGATAAGACTTCAGTTCTCACCATTTTGGTCAGTAGGAAAATATCCGCTTCTCCTATAAATCAACAGATCCGTAAATATTAAAGCCAGAGGCAATCTACCATACCAAGGAAGCCTATTAAGTCCACAAGCAGGCATGATATACTGGTTGCTATTATTCTCCAAGGTATCTTCTTTGTCAGTCCACATATATAGCTTCACCTCCCAAGATATATTTTATGCTGGTCCACATGGATAGCTTCATATAATATTCAGTTCTAGAAATCGTAGATTCCTGTCCACTTGGTGTGGGCTTCTTATTGAGTGTTGCACATGCAATCCACACCTTCAAAGTCATGTAAACATGGACCACCTGTCCAATTATCAGCACCTAGTTCCAGCTGTGCCTTCAAATTCTTCCACCGTAAAGAACTAAAGATCGTAGAGTCATTCTACCTCTTATTCTAATCACTATGATACACTTGTCAGTGTATCACCTGTTTCTTTCTCATCATAATTAACATTCTGAGGCAAGCAATTTATAAGCACAACATGTCACAAATCTAAGAAATAGCTGAGTTTCTGTATACAATCTGACCAAACCAAACATATTCAAACAAATAAGCAGTGAATATGGTGGAGTTTGCTGCACAAAGATTGAACGAGTTGTTCACACCACATGGGTTTGCAGCACAAAGATTGATAGTACCGTTCACAATCTCATGAAGTTTATTGTTGCTCAAACGAGCCTAATTTCCGCACTCCAGGCAGGTGTTCTACATTTCAATTTGATACAGCTTCCAGCATTGTTTCATAGTATTCAACCAGTACTTTCCATCCACCAGGACACATGAAGCCATCTGGTGGATCCTCTCTGTTCTGTGCAAGAGATCGCATCTGTTTGTCCCAACGAAATCGTTTTCAGTATCACTTGAACAAGCTGTCATTTCTCACATGTAAATAGTAAAGAAAGTTACCTTTGTGCCAGAGATGAATAGAAAATCTTGAGGCCTGGATGGATCAAAGAAATCCATTTTCTGCTTCTTTTTGTCATATGCGGCAACCTACTTATCCAAAAATAAATAATAATAAATCGCACCAATGCCCAATACACAAAATGTTTAACATTACATTGTTACAGCAGACAACATAAAGCATAATGCTGAGGTTCTGATCCTATACCATGTATCCACATTTTTTTCACTACCTGTTTCTTGATATTATATGTTCCTCATTGATTTGTATTCACAGTGAGTAGAAATGTCATGAGTTCAGGTCTTAGTGTGCCACTCCATTCAAGTTTGTGCATAGAGTTATTCCCATGTTCTGCATGATTTCTTGTGTTTCTTTATAATTGTTTTGAGAAATTAGCAGTGGACGGATTGGTTATTGAGGGGGTGATGTTCTAACTAAGACAAATCATGTTATGTTTGAGACATGTCTCTCTAGGTTGCTCTATTGTGCAAATATTTTTCTCTAATCAGCAACCATGTTTCTTGCTAGCTAGCTTAATGTCATGGCAATATGATTTTCTTATTTACCTCACAGAATTTCATGTGGAACAATGTTTGACAAATAGGCAGGAGAAATTAGCATCCTTATTTTTGGAAATTCTTATTCTTTAGTTCTGAAGTAAACAACCATGAATCGCGATAAGTGCACCATGTTGAAAATACATTGCTCAAGAGACATCCAACATACTAAAGATCATATTTCTTTTAAGGAAGCCAAAGAGGCTGAGAGGTCATGTTATGATGTCTCATGTTGAATTCTTGAAAACTTTAAGGTCCTAATCTAAAATGAAGGTTATGGTTTTCATGTCAATCATGTTTTGTTACTGCATACAGTGTTGTTTCTACATTTTAAATCCATGTCTGATATTATACCACTAATTGATAACTTCTTCATGTTGTAAAAATTCATTCTCTTTTCTTTGTTGATTTTAATTTTGAATTTAATCCCTCTTTTTTCAGAACACAGGAGGTCAAGTGAAGCTAGTGACGCAGACTCTAACCGGTGAAAGTTTTTACTCTTTTTCTTTTAAACTAATCTTCATTTTTTTAATTTATTTGTCCGTGCATTGCCTAGCAAGTTATTTGTCCGTGCATTGCCTAGCAAGTTATTCATACTTTCACAGAAATACTTAGCGACATGGATAAGAGTTGGATTGATTTGCCAAATAGGACGTCTACGGAATATATAGAGGGGATTAAGCAGTTCATTGCCTTCACCAATGGATTTGATAGTGAGCACATCAGTTGTCCCTGTAGAAAATGTGCGAACCGTTATTACTACACATGAGATATTGTACGAGAGCATTTGATTCTAAATGGGTTTTTGAAGAATTACAAGAATTGGACTAGACATGGGGAAGATTATGTTCCTTATTGCAGAGAGGAAAGAGTTGAGATGGAGGTTGATGTTACGACAGTTGATCCGATGATCGTGATGCTAAATGATATTGCATGCGGGTTAGCACCCGAAGACAGTTGCTGTGAGAATGATAGGGTGGGTGCAAGTAATCCTCGCTCGGGTGCAGATGAAGAAGCATTAAGGTATTTGAAATTCTGGATGATGCGCAGACCGAATTGTATCCTGGATGTATGAATTTCAGTAAATTATCTTTTATTGTCGAGTTGTTACACTTGAAGGCTTTGAATCAGTGGACGACACATCCTTCGACATGCTGCTCCAGCTATTGCACAAAGTGCTCCCATTCGGTGCAAAGCTAGTTGAGTCCTACTACCATGCTCGCAAGTTAACTGAAAACTTAGGCTTCACATATGAGACTTTCGATGCATGCCCAAACAATTGTATGTTGTTTAGAAATGAGAATGCTGACCTCGATACGTGTATTGTGTGTAAAACTTCAAGGTGGAAGGACGATGGGGTTGGTCAGAATCGTCAGAGTAATTCGCGAAGTGTTTCGAATCGTGGGAAGCTTGTCGCTGTAAAGCAAGTGCGATATTTTCCACTCAAGCCAAGGCTAAAGAGGCTTTTTATGTCATCTAAAATTTCTAAATTGATGCGATGGCATGCAGAGCATGGTAGGGAGGATGAAAAGTTAACCCACCCAGTGGACTCCCCGGCATGGAAGGATTTCGACAAGAAACACCCCGACTTTGCCTTGGATAGTCGTAGTGTGCGGCTTGGGTTGGCTGCAGATGGTTTTAGCCCCTTCAGGTCCATGACCGGGGCAACTCATAGTACATGGCCAGTGGTGTTGGTTCCGTACAATCTTCCTCCTTGGTTATGTATGAAGCAACCTTTTCTGATCCTATCCACTCTTATTGACGGACCAAGGGGCCCTGGGGATAAAATTGACGTGTATATGCAGCCTTTAATTGACGAGTTGAATGAATTATGGGCCGAAGGTGTGATGACTTTTGATTCTGAAGGAAATGAAATGTTCAAACTTCGCGCTGCATTATTATGGACAATCAATGACTTCCCGGCATATGCGAATTTGTCAGGTTGGAGCACGAAGGGGGAATTTGCCTGTCCTTGTTGCAATCAGAGTAAAAAGTCAACCTGGCTAAAACATGGCAAAAAGTGGGCTTACACAGGTCACAGACGTTTTTTACCTCCATTGCATAGGTTCAGAAGGGATAAAGTGTCATTCGATGGCACTCGAGAATATGGTCCAACACCACAAATAATGACTGGGGTTGATTTGTTATCACAACTTGAACAAGAGCAAATACGCACAGTATATGATTTCCAAGATCTGTTAGCCCCTCCATTGCCTGCTATTCCTGGTGCGAACAGAAGGCGCAGTCATAACTGGAAGAAGAAAAGTATTTTTTACGAGTTACCGTACTGGAAAGACAATTTACTGAGGCACAACTTGGATGTTATGCACATTGAGAAAAATGTGTGTGATAATATATTATGGACCCTTCTCGGTGTTAAGGGAAAGTCCAAAGATAGTGCCAATACACGTCGTGATTTGCAGGAAATGGGCTTGCGGAAACCACTACACTTACAGTTGACAGAGTCTAACAAGGCATACATGCCTCCTGCACAGTACACGATGAGTAAAGATGAGAAGGAGGCATTTCTTTCCATTTTGAAAGGGGTCAAGGTGCCTGACGGCTATTGTTCTAATATTTCTAAGCGTGTGAATATGAAAACTTTACAAGGTTTGAAGAGTCATGACAATCACATTCTCATTCAACAATTAATTCCTATTGCAATCCGAAATTGTTTACCTAAGAATGTTGTTGAGCCCTTGATTGAGGTGAGTAACTTCTTCAGACAACTGTGTTCAAGAGTCCATCGCACAAATGATTTGAAAAGTCTCCAGGATAGGATTGCGCTAACACTGTGTCATCTGGAGAAACTCTTTCCACCTTCATTCTTCGATGTAATGGTTCACTTGACCATACATTTAACAGGTGAAGCATTGCTTGGTGGCCCTGTCCAATTTCGGTGGATGTATCCTATTGAGAGGTACCTGAATACGTTAAAAAGGTATGTGCGTAACAGAGCTCGTCCAGAGGCATCAATAGCCAAGGGTTATTTAATGGAAGAGTGTACTAATTTTTGTGCTGCATATCTTAATGATGTTGAAACCAAACTTGATAGGCCCTTGCGGATTAATGATGGTCCTATTGGGGAGGGAACACATTTGATCTAGATAACATCGACTGGATTCAAGCTCATCGATACGTGTTGTTTAACACTCCATCAGTTGTGGCGTTGATTCAGTAAGTGAATGCTCATTCATATATTTAACTTGTTCGTGTTATGTCTAACTCAATCAAGCTTGTCATTAACACATGTTGTTTTGCATTATAGGACACACATTGATGAGCTCAAACGGGACATGCCTCGTGCGACAGATAATCAAATTCGGCAGTCCCATTTTCAATCATTTCACGATTGGTTCAAGAATTATGTATGTATAGATATGGTTGTATGTGTACATATGGTTGTATGTGCTTCAATTTGTTCTTATCATATTAGTTTTACATAGCTTTATTCAATGATTACTTTAATTCTGTAGGTGTACAATTTACGACGAGCGAGTGAAGGTACTTTGACTGATGAAATGAACCAACTGGCTGATGGTCCGTTTATAACGGCACGACGTTACACAACTTGTGATGTCAATGGGTTTCGATTTCGCGTCAAAGAAGTAGATGAGAAACGAGCAACACAAAATAGTGGTCTAGGGTGTCCTTCTGTCGATGCAGGTTATTATTATGGCCAGTTGAAAGATATCATTGAAGTTATATACAGTCACGGATTAAAATTTTTGTTATTCAAGTGTGACTGGGTCGATCCAATCCGTGGGACTAAAGTTGACAAGTATCAATTTACGTTGGTAAATTTCAACAATTTGTTATATCGAGATGAGCGAGTAAGTAATGAACCCTACATATTGGCCAGGCAAGCTGAGCAAGTTTACTATGTTATGGATCCCATGGATCCTAACTGGCAAGTTGCAGTTAAAATGTCAAGGAGGGGGTGTATCAAATTGAAGATAATGAGCCAGATATTGATGCATTTGCTCAGCAAGTTCTTGACCAAAATGTAATATTTCAACGTGATGAGGATGTCAACTGGGTTAGAGAGACCGTTGAAGGAGATACTATCGACTTGCATGACCAGTGAACTGTTCTCCTTTTTTTCTTCTCAATTTTGCTTAAGAATATGTTTGACTTTTTGTTTACGAATGGTTTTAGTTATTACTTGCAATTTATTTATCTTATGATACGTTAAAAAGATATGTCCGGACGTAAGAGGAGAGAGCGTCCACACACGATGGACGAGTTTTTACATCATAGCCAGGCTCGTTCGCCGACGAGGGACCCTAGTCGACGGATGCCTACGGACCATGATCCACAGACACCTGCACCGGCACGATTTAGATCTCCCCAGTCCATGCCAGTAGGGCCTTCTCCATCTACAGTTGGTGCATCGACCTCCACACATACTGGTATAATTTATTTTTATGTTTAACAATTATATAAAATAATTTTAGTTTTATTTAACTAATAAGTTTATTGTTTATAGCTTCTACTACGACGAGTTCATCTTCCAGTAGGGGTAGGGGCCCAGCTAGAGGGATTCCTTCATGGAATGCTGGTACCCGTTATGATGTGCAATTTGACGACACATTTCATCCAGTTGGAGAAGGGGCTCGCCCGTTTATCAGCCAGTTGGGGCATATGGTTCGAGACCCACATAGATTTCCCCTGACTATGCTTGATTGGACTGCTTTTCCTCAGGATACGATAGATCGACTCTGGGGGGAGGTTAAGGTAAGCCGCTGAGTTCTATCTTAGCTTCAACGTTATTATACGATGTGTCAATTTAGTACACCTTGACTACTAAAATTTCTTGTCCTACGCAGGACAATTTGAGGTCATGTCCTGATGATTTTCGTCCAGTTTGCTTGGCAAAGTGTCGAAAGTTATGGAAAGACCACAAGAACAAGGTAAAGAAAGAGCATTGGAGAAGAATGTGGACGACCCAGACCTTCTTCAGCGAGTCCCAAGGGGCATTCTCCCCGCACAGTGGCCTGAGTTGGTCCGGTACTGGTCGAGTGAGAAGGCAAGGGTGAGTAGTTCAACCTATTTTTTGTTAAATTCATATGAAACATTCGGTGTAAACTTATAAACACGACCCAAAATGAATGCAGGAAGAGGCAGAGAAATTCTCAAAATCGCTCGATGCAGGGCCCTACTCACAAGCTTGGGACTCGACACGTTACGCAGATCCGGCACGAGGTAAACTGTCACGTTAGACCATACGTATTTTGATTGTTGACGTAGTGTGTATTCATATATGTAGATGACATGATTTATCCTTCGACAGTTACGTGAGCGGGGTGCACCCACCGACCGGATGTCTGTATGGATGGCGAGTCGCAGTCTCGACCATCCTGAGGTTGCAGCTCTTGTAGTAAGTATTTACCTTTACGCAATACTTTTTTAACCTATTATGAGATTTATTGATTTACTATTCTAATTTGGTTGCTTTCTTGCACACAGGCCCAGTTTGAGGCTCGATTGGCCGAGCTGCCAGAGGAGGAGCGACAGGTAGTTGCTAGGCGGGATGAGATATTCCACACCATCATAGGCCAGGATGGGCACGGATACACACTTACATACGGCACGGGCATACCACGTTCGACTATCATGCGAGCGGAGTCATCCCAGGGCTCACGCATGCGAACTGACGAGGTGGCTGAGCTGATCCAGTCTCTTCACCAGCAGATGGACGCGTGTCGAGGATCTTCGGGTAAGGATGCAGGTTGCGATGCAGGCCGAGGTGCAGGCTCAGGTACAGGAGCAGGTGCAGGCATTTAAGGCGGAGCTACATCATCGACTAGCTCAGAGTGGTGTCCCTATAGCTGATGATTCAGATCCGATTCATACTCAGGTTCATAATTGAAGACATCTGTATTTAAATTTAATTTAATTACTTTTAAAATATATATTATTTATTTCTGTTGTTAATCATATACTGTAATATTGTAGGCCCCAGACGCTGGCAGTGGTCACCAGGCGAGACATGAGTCAGTTGGTGAGGGCATGGATCCAGTAGGCTCAAATGAACAGAATCGGGTATGAGTTTATGAATATGTTTTAAGTTTATTAATTTCTAAATAATCTTAGTATATGTGGAAGAATGTATTACTCCATTTTCACAATTAATGTAGTGCCAATGCAACACTGATAGAAGAATACATATGTTAATTGTTGGCACAGTAGAATTTGGTACAATTAGGTATATCACAAACGCAGCCAACTTTGGAAAGAGTTGCAGGCCTCGTTGATGCCAGTGTTGAAAATTTTGGATGATGCATCAAAACACTCAGAATTTTGTTAACCAAAATTTTCTGAAGATGAAGAGGTCACTTACTATTTTCATTTTATTTTTCTTGGTATAGTACATTGATAAAGGGCATTTCCAATGTAACTTAACTACAGCTATTTACTTGGGACTACAAAGGACTCTTTGACTTCTCTTAATTAACACAAATGCATAGATAAACTTAGAATTAAACTAATAAAAAATTGCTTCAAAAGCATATTACATATCAACATTCTTCTCCTTAATATGCTGTTCTTGAACTCCAAGTAGCTCTCTAAAATGCTGAAACTTGTTTCTTGGAAATGCCTTTGTGAAGATAATTGCAATTTGTTCTTCTTTAATATTTATATTTTATTGACTAATAAATTTAATTTTTTTTTTCAGGTTGATTGACTGGTGCTGCATTGGGACAACTGTTTTCTTTATATTTTTTTCTTGAAAATTGTATTAGATCTTTTTTTTTTTTGGATTGTAAATCAAAGACGTTGCAGATTTATTAATATAGATAAATTATTTTTTTATTAGCTTATACTTTTATTGTGTGTGTACAATTTAATTTTAATATTTAGTTTATATAATTTTGTAAAACAGGTATAGGTACCCAAACAAAAAAAATCCAATAACCAAAAACAAAACGAATTAGAAAAATAACAAAATCCAGTATTAGCGACCGCCTAGGATGTCGCAAATGGCTTAAAAGGACGTCGCCATTGCTCCTTCAGAATAGAAAATAGAAAATAAAAAAATAAAAAATATATAGTATTAGTGACCACCTAGGCGGTCGCTAAAGGCCTTCAGCGGTCGCTAATAGTCAGAAAATAGAAAATAAAAATATAAAATATATAGTATTAGCGACCGCCTAGGCGGTTGCTAAAGGCCCTTCAGGCGGTCGCGATTAGTCAAATTCTGTCCCCCCCAAAGCGGTCGCTCAAGCGGTCGCTAATACTATAGCGACCGCCATTGGCGGTCGCTAAAAGTCTTTAGCGACGAGTTTCTGGCGGCCAGCATGTGGCGGTCGCTAAAAATTATTAGCGACTGCTTTTTAACTTTTAGCGACCGCTTGTGGCGGTCGCTAAAAATATTTTTTCTACTAGTGATAAGGCCGTGATGGGCTGCAAACATGATTTCCACGAGACTGGACCATCAAATAAGCTAAATACAAAGCTTGTTATGGATCTTCTGGTATCCACATCTCCACAAAAGTCTACATCAACGTATCCATATAACTGCCAATGAGCCTCCTTGGACAAGTTGGATCCCCTCAGTACCTTTCTACTGTTCATAGCAAATGCCAACTCTAACTATTCCTACCAAGTACCTAAAGATCCCCTTCATTGCTCGCTAGTGCTCCCTGCCAGGCTGCGCTATGAACCTGCTCACCTGACTCACTGCATGGGTTATGTCTGACCTGCAACATACTATGACATACATAAGGCTACCAACACTATAAGCATATGGTAGCTTTTCATCTCCTCAGCTTCCACCTCAATCTGTGGTGACATGATCTTCAATAAGGAAAAGTGTGCCGCCAAAGGCAGTGCCGCTGATTTGATCTTCTTCATCCCAAATCGCTCCAAAACTTTCTTGATATAGCTACCCTAAAATAAATATAGAATATCCTTTGGTCTATCTTTGATAATCTCCATCTATAGGATCTTCCTCTCAGGCCCAAAATTATTCATCTCGAAAGTACAAAGCTGCCTTCAGTTCCTATAAGTAAAAATTCTTTCCTTGCAAAGACTTTTTCCTACGATTTTATGAAAATCACTTAGGAAAGTTCTTTCGTCTATAATTTTTAAATCGTAGGCGTAAGGCAAAGCCGACCTTTATTATAGTACGGATTGATTGACGTCCTTGTAAACATCCGCACTGCCAATAGGCCTCAACTCAAGGGAATATATGAAGGGAGTTCCGGTGCCGGTGTTTCACGAGACAAGCCGAGAAATAATCGGCCGCGGCAGCAGTTACGATCTCGGCCTTCTATAGCCCGATTTGAAAGCGTATTGTTCAGCCAATTCCAGGGATTGACGCCCGGATGAAGGTCGAAGTGCAGCAGGCTACCTTCATTTCCGCTGTCTCGACTTACCGTACGGGAAGAAAGCTCGTATTTTATATACTTGTCACCCTGGTTCACTTGATTTATGGTGTAACAATTGATTCCTTTCTCCATCTGGAAAACTTCCGAGAGTTCCAGCCTGTGGTGGGGTCAAGCTGCTGAAATAACTCTTGGATATGTTGTAGTTTATCCCGGCGTCTATAAATCCGGCATCAGGTTGGTAGACTAGCTAGGCCAGTAATTTCATCCGTGTAAGTACTGTTTCCAGCCATGCCGCAGTCGATGCTTACAAAGCCTGCGTTAAGTATTGATGGTCACCGTCAAGAAACCAAGTCAAAAGAGCGATCCTCTCAAGTCGTGGCTTTATCAATTATCATATGATTTCCTGTTATACAGTAGTATACCATTGCCTGGGTTATCTGGCCGAATATATTCAAATTATTTTGTTTACTGGTTTAACACAGCCAGCTTAGATACCAATATTTCAGAAGCCGCTTCATTTTCCTAATCTTACGTTTGATACACAGCACAGAATTAACAAGATAAAATAAAAAATAAAACAGGATAAAAAATAAAATATAATAATAAAAAATATTTTATTTCATATTTGGTGGAAGACAAAATGATAAATCAGATTAAAAGATTATATCCTTAAAAAAATAACGGTTATTGCTAGGATAAACCCATTGCAATAAAAATAGAAAAAAAAGTAATAACCTAACAAAATAAAAATAAAATTACTTTTTTTTATTTGTAGAATATGTTTTGTCGTTCCAACAGAATTAACTATCTTGTGTGATGAAATTTTATCTTATTTTTTTAAAAAAATATACATTAAAAATAATTTAAAAAATTTTATCCTCTTCTAATTCAGTCTATGAAATACATCCTAAGGTGACATGGAATGTAATTGATGCAGGCCTGCTATATACGCTACATCATTATCCGAGTTTGATTTACAAAGAAGTAGAAAGCTACAAGAATTTATATCAACTTGTTAGAATTTGAATGAAATTTCATATCTAAGCAACTTTTGACAAGAGAGTTTGTTTTGAACCCAGCTATACGTGGAGAACTTGGTTGTAATCGTTTCATTTTTTCAATGGAGGTAGGCTAATGACCAGGGATCTTTTGTTATTCTTTTTGATATCTTCAGATGGTGTTGGAAGTAGGGGTGCAACTCGGGCTCATGAAACTCGGGTTTCCTTGAACCCTAACCGTAACCCTATTTGTAAAATGTCAATCCTAACCCTAACCCTAACCCTATTTGTAAAACCTCAACCCTAACCCTATTTTTAAAAATCGGGTTCGGGTTGAGTTTCGGGTTGGAATTCGGGTTGATAGAAATATATATATATATATATATATATATATATATATATATATATATATATATATATATATATATATATATATGACAATCTGAAACAAACAAGCTTAACATTGCACAAATAAGCTAAAGTTTGAAACAAATAAGCTTTACATTGTACAAACAAGCTAAAGTTTGAAACAACAAGCTTCACATTTCAAATTACATGTCTAAAAATATACATCTTTTACATAAGACTAAACAAAAAAAAGTACATTCTTAAACCAAAATATATCCAAGTAATCCAAATGTTGCATAACATTTCAATAGCCACTATATGCATTGATGAAGTCACCTTTATTCTTCGAAAGCAGAAAATATTGAGATGATATAAAGAGTCAGTTAGAAGACCACATAAGTCTGGTATGAGAAATCTTTTTCAAGTAGCGAGACTGCATTCGCCATCCAAAGCTTTCTGATTTTTTACTCATCACCCCTTTCCCAAATGTTTTAGTTTTCTACTCATCACTTCTTCCCAGATGCTTGCATAAAATTTTGGCAAACTTCATATTACAAGTTTCAAATGTCTCAAAGAAGATAATTAAAAAAATTAAGATACTAGTTTGGCCCACCAACATTACATGATAAAATGCAATGGTTAAAGGTATATTGCTCATTTTAAAAGGTAATGAAGGTTCTGGTGGAATGTTCATACCAAGAATCATCACTTTCACAAACTATTGTTAGCTCTACATATTTTAAACCTAACAAACAAGGCTAAATCATCACTTCCACAATACCAGTGGGCCTACTGCTTGTGACTTTGCGGGTTCGGGTTTTCTCGGGTTCGGGTTGACTGCAACCCTAACCCGGCCCAAGTTGCAAATCGGTCCGGGTTCAACCGGGATCCTTCGGGTTCGGGTTAAGCAAACTAGAGTTTGAGTACTGCTGCAAATCGGGTTCCGCGGGCCGGGTTCGGGTTGAACCCGGCCCAAGTTGCACCCCTAGTTGGAAGAAGTATTTTTTTTTTTTTTTTTTTTGCATCTTCTAAAATTACTTGTAAATTTGGTCCTAGTTCAGACCATTTTGCTTCTACCTATCTCTTCTTTTGTACTCATTTCTATATATTAATCTTGAAAAAACCCATTTTCTCTATAAACTAAAATTTTGTTAGATATTTTGAGCCGAAAAAAAAAATGAGGAAAGGACTTTAATCCACGCACGTAAATCCTGTAAATGAACATTTTTAAATTAAATAAAAAAACCCTCTTTGACCTACAGATAACTGTGCTTACTATTACTACCTTTGTCGTGGTTCGCAGTCAACATATTCACTATCAGATGGTACATACCACCACGAAGAATATCTTGTTTTTCCCCAATTAAACCAACATAGCTTTTACGTCATCCCTTTAAAATGATTAGTATCTGGTGATACCTTAACCTTATTCTTAAAATAAATAAATACTAAATTAATTCTAATTTACTTTTATTAAAAAAAAAAACATTGTTAAACCCCTCTGTTAATTAGGATCCCTCTTGGCCTCGTCTTCATGGCCCTTGTATGTTTCCATGAGGAATTACGACCACATGGACGGCGAAGCTACCCTTAGCCATTGCTTGTAACTCTAGGACCAAATTCTGGCAGATTAGGCTTTAACCTGTAACCATACGAGTTTCATATGATAGAACCTTTGGTTGATTGGCCCGAGAACTATAAAGTCCAGCTAGGATTAATCGTTGGCCATAGCTATATGATATACCAGTTAGAACAACAGCTAATCGAAACGTACCCTCAGTTTATGAAAAGATTGTAAAGATCCACCATTTCGCCTGAGAGAAAATATTTCATAAGGTTCATACCCGTCTGGCCATTAACAACAACCCGAACGGCTGCCCCAGGGAAAGCTATCCGAACGAGGATTCTCATCATCTCGGTGAGCAGAGGTCTGCTGCCATCGCGCTTCTGAGAACCGAATAACTGGCGGCTGGCTCGGTGACACGGCCTTAGCTGAACTATATAGTAGTAGTTTGAGTCTGGAGTCCCAGTTTTACAACCGGAGGCCGGCCCACTTGAATTTCTTAAAAAAGAAACAGGATATTTTAAGCAATAAAAAAAAAATTGGAGCCTTGACGATGAGCCAATCGACAGAGCTTCTATTAGTATAATAGATTTACTTTATCTCAATTTGCGTTTCCTCATTAAAAAAATTCCAATCCGACTGTACGCCCCCATTTTGATCGAGCAAGATGATGAAGAGGTATGTGATGATAAAAGCCTCTTTCCGGGTTCAACCATGGGGAGCTGCTATATACACCAAAAATTATTCTCTACATCTTATAATTTTAAAAATTTTTAAATTACTCTTCACAGCCACAAAATTTTTCTCTACACATCTCAAATTTTAAAATTTTTAAAATTACCCTCACACCCTATTTCCTTTTTTTCTCTACACCCTAAATTTCTCTCCACGTCCCTTCTCTCTACACTCATCCCCTTTTCCTTTCCAATCGAGAGATTTTTCTTCCTCCATAGTGAGCTCTTAGCAAGAGAAGGAGGCATTGCTTCTAATGGATAAATTTAAATTTCTATTTGATAAGAAATAAAGTTAAATTATGGATAAAGTTAAATTTATATTTAATTTAATTTTAAATAAAAGGATTGAATAAATGATATCATATTAAAAAAAAAGAAGGCGGCGTTGCCTCTAGTGCATCCATCTTAGAAATTCCATGGAAACATAGGGATAAGATTTAAAAAGAGAGGAGAGAGTCTATCGGGAATCGATTGAATACGCCAACGCTGGGAACAGAACGTTGGGAGCAACCATGGAATTTCAAAGTTGAGGAAATTGAAACGGTGAAGGAAGAAGGGAGGGTGATTGAGGGTGGGGTATGGTATAAAGGTCATTACACAATGGGGTAAATTGAATATTTTATTTTTTTAAGTGTGGGCATATAGAGTAATTTTTGTGGTGTATATAGAAATTCCCTCGATCGTGTAACTCGAGTGCTTCTATTTGGACCGCGGAAATTGCTGAGGAGCCCCCCATTTGAATTTTCTTTTACTTAAGAGCACTCCTATTTTACTCAATAGCCTCCCTTATTTTCTAAAATTCCTAAACTACCCTTTCTCCCTCTCACCCCCGCCTCCCGCCCTAAATTGCTATTTAGCCCCAATCCCCCCGTCCGATCCTTTTCCCTCCCGCTCCCTCCCGCCTCCTTGCTCGTGCTCACCTCCTCACGGTGCTCCCCGGCGGCTTCCCCGGCAGCAGAGCTTCCTCTCCGGCAAGGTAAGCTTCCTCCTTCCCTCCCTCCTTCCTCATTTCTCCTCACTCGATCGGCCCTTCAAGTTATTTTTTTTTAAGCCTCTCGGCGTCCGTAAGTGTCTGACGGCTCAGCCCCCTTCGTCCTCCCTCTCCGGAGTCGTCCCAGCTTTGTTCGGCCCTGGTTGGCCGAACAAAGAACCTCTGTTCGGCCCTCCAGGGCCGAACAGAGTTCGATCTGTTCGGCTTAGATGGGCCAAACAGAATTAAATTTGTTCGGCCCACCTGGGCCGAACAGATTATGACTGTTCGGCCCAGCTGGACCGAACAGATTTATAACTGTTTGGCCCAGCTTGGCCGAACAGAATTAACTCGGTTCGGCCCAACTGGACCGAACAGAGTAATTAAGTTATAAAATATAATTTTAATAAAGTATATTATAAAATATAATAATAATCAAGTATTATAAAGTATATTCAAATTTATAATATATTATAAAGTATATTATAATTATAATCAAGTATATATTATAAAGTATATATTATAATATTTTTAATAAAAATATATTATTTTGATATATTTTTATTTTACTAATGAATATTGCAATGTTTCAGATATAGATGCTGGCCCCTCACGAGTTAGACCCACAGCGTCTGCTAGGAGACGTAGAACCCAGGTGCCTGAGGTTATTGAGGTTTCTGAGGTTCCTGAGGATCTTGTTGCACCATCGCCCCAGATGAGACAGCAATCGAGGACATCCCAGCTATGGATGTTGATGATGATGAGGCAGATGGTCCTTGTCCAGGCAGTCCTGAGGATGAGTCTGTCCTTAGGAGTTTCAGGACACATATTGCAACCTCCATCTGGAGGCAACAGGTATTTGTTCGTTGTTCTACCGTATTTATTTAATGTATTATTTCGATGCTGTTATGTGTTATTCATGTTATCCATTTATATTTCATAGGAACGGACTCCACTGAAGTGCATGAGCCATGCTGCCAAAGTAGGTGAGTGGCAGTGGTGGGCATCAGGGCAATCGAATAGGAGATTCAGGGATATAGTTCAGCAGTCGGGTCTTCTAGAGCTAGTGCATTGCTCTTATCAGTTTGCCGATAAGATTCTTGTCTCGGGCTTTGTAGAGAGATGGCAGCCCGAGATGAACACCTTCCATCTTCCCATTGGCGAGATGACAATCACGTTGGATGATGTTGCCGCCATATTAGGGATTAGTGTCATGGGTGCCTCAGTGTCCTTGTCTACATATAGGATGAGTGATCGGGATGCTGAGGACCTACTAGTGCAGCTATTGGATGTATCACGGGATGACGCGCGTTAGGAGGTTATATCTGTCCGTGGTCAGTCTGTGAGGTTAGAATGGCTGAAGAGTCATTTCCATAATGTATCAGATAGAGATAGCCGTCGTAGGATAGAGTGTGCGGCACAAGCGTATTTGCTTTTTTTTGTTGGGGTATACACTTTTTGTCGATAAGAGCGGGACGTGGGTGCCTATAGCTTATCTTGCTCTACTTCGGCATTTAGATAGAGTGAGCACATATGCCTGGGGTGCAGGTGCCTTGGTTTATTTATATCGGTAGTTGGGGATTGCGTCTAGGGCATCCGTTAGATAGATCAGTGGATATATGACGCTTCTCCCTGCATGGATTTATGAGCATTTTTCCTTTCTCACTCCTCACCCAGCCTTAGACTATACTGATGCTAGGCCTCGTGTACACCGATGGACTCCCAGCACTCCACCCCGTTCTACGATGATCATTTAGTGATTCTACATGAGTCATTGGACATACTGAGGGCAGATGAGGTATGTACCATAGGACCATGCACTTGTGTATTTATATAATTTGTCATACATTATCAAACTTATTACGATTTAATATATTGCAGGTAGTTTGGGATCCCCATCGTCTTATTCGGGATGATCGTCCATTCCTTGATATTGCATTCTTCAGTGGCTGCCTGAAGTGCATAGATGTCATAGAACCCTATCATCCTGAAAGGGTTTTACGACAGTTCGACAGGATACAGACGATCCCCCGTGCGCCACTGGCCCCTGAACGAGCCAGCAGAGGATCGACAACAGCTTCATACCGCATTCGGTACATTTTTTATGAGCAATTATGGGAGAGGTGGGAGGATCACCTACTGAGCACAGCGAGAAGGAGCCATCCGGTGACCCAACCCTCCGATTGCGTACTGGGATTTTTGGAGTGGTTTTCTCGGATCACGCATCTGGCTGTTCACCCTCCGGAAAGCCGATCCAGTATCTACTCCCAATCACGTCCTGATGATGCTGATGCTGACGTGCTAGGCCGGCGTATTGCAGATGCGCTTGGCCTTTGCACTGACATACTTGATATGGATCAGGAGGAGGCTGCTGTGTCACAGGGGATGCACATGTACGATGTTATATCGCAGATGGCACATGTGTTGCAGGGTCAGCATATTCTATGGTGTAGCCTGTTCAACCTGATGTTTCTAGCCCTAGTCATGCATCGCCACAGCAGTACATGCGTCGACGATGACATGGTGGGGATCCCTGATGTACCTCACGTATTTTGTATCTGTTAGCATATAGTGTATCTTTTTGTAAAAGTCATTGAAATTTGAATGAAAATTCACTTCCTTTCGGCTCAATTTTAATGAAAATCTTTTGAATTAATATAAATATGTCATACATTATACAAAATTGATTGTTGCAAGCAAAAGGACTTCTACAACTCAATAGTCTCGCTAATAATGACATCCGACGAGATCGTTCGTCTGAACTGGTGAATCCTAGATTCATATGAAGAAGCCCATCCAGAAGCACAAGATAAATGATGTTTGTGCCAATTGCTTGCTATTGGAGGAACAGGATGACCCGGTAATAGAAACACCTGCAAAATATATAAATTAGTAAACATAATGAATTATTAGTCATTTAAGCATGATTAAAAGTTGTTCAATTAATACCTCAACAAAATGATTGCCATTAACGAACGCCACTACAATATCTTTGCAGGATAAAGGAGGAAGAGGCACCGATCGTAGAGGTAGGAATGTAAGACATTGTTGCAAGGAGAGGTGGTATAGACAACGTTATAGCGGGATGCTATAACGTGCCCCATATCCGGCATAATCATCCACCGGTCAAAAGGTGGATCATTATCAAAATATGATAATGCATGCTCAATCTCCTCAAACCTCCCTTTGATAGCAAATAAAGCACGATAGTGCTCTGAATGACATTGCAACTCATTCAATAAATCCTTCCTAATACGGAGCCAATCCTCCTCTCCAAATCCCAGCAAGTCAGCTATTGCTCTAAATCCGCAGTTGCCGTCAGTTTTAACATCCTTGATATGTTGGATGAACGGCCTCAACCCATCTGTAATTTGATCAATATAGATTGTTGGCTTATTATATGACCGGGTTCGCTGACGAGAAACCTGCAAACTATTAAGGAATGAATTAGACGAAAACAGAAACATTCACTTTGTAATAACAAATGGCATGGGTCCGGAACGCATCCGGCACGGGGATCTGGAAGTTTTCGGCACACATCCAGCACTTAACGGCATGGGTCCGGAAGATGCTGGCACGGGTCCGACACTTACCAACACGGGGTCCGAAAGTTACCAGCATGCGTCCGGCACTTACCGGCATGGGTCCAGAAGATGCCGGCACGTACCGGCACGGGTCTGGCACTTGCCGACACAGGGTCTGGAAGTTGCCGGCATGCATCTGGCACTTGCCGGCATGGGTCCGGAAGATGCCAGCACGTACCGGCATGGTCCCTTACTAAGTGAAAGAAAGGCTTCGTACCTTCTTCCTTAGCTGCCTCTTTGGCAATTGCATCGCTTGTGGAGTGCCCATACCAGGAGAATAACTATCTTGTCCTGAAAGAATCAACTCAAAGGCAGAAGGATCACGGCGGGTAGATGTATCAACCTTCAATGAAGCACGGCTGCGACCAACTGAACGAGTGATCCTTTTGGCAGGTTCTTCAAGATAAGTACTTTCTGGGCTAGCAATCTCTCTCAATTTTCTTAACATCTACAATTGCGAAGACCCATCTAACTGTTTGAATTTCCGAGCAATTATATCCAACTCTGGTTCACAGCTCAGCTAAATACTTTGCACATTTGAAGCAGGCATCATATCAAGTTTTCTCCAATGAGGATATATGCAATATAAGGGAATTGACCGACCTTCCATCCTGAACCGTGCAATCTCGTGGCCGCATGGTAAACCATGTGTGCGCCAAATAGCACACCCACAAACTGAAGCATCAATACCAACTGAATCGACTCGGTTCGCTTGAGCGAGGATCTGATTAATCCACTTATAGAAATGAAACCTCGCAGTTCTTTGAAATCAGCAGGCTTGAAGTCGTGTTGCACGACCATCAAACTCTTATCAAATGAGGCTTTAATGTCACTATGCTGTAACTCAATTAAATTATGTATTTTTGTCCAAGATGATTTGAAATTCCCTTGGCTTGATCCAAGCTGTCTTTTAGCCTTGCATGTGCACTTTCAGCCCTGGAAAAGTAAATAAAATTTAATAAAAGGGAGATAACAATTAAGTAATTAAATTATAAATTTCTTAAATTTATCAATTCCTTGTGATACCTATTAGTTGTCAAATTCCCGTAGTGCCTACATGTGTCCATCCATGCTGCAACAAATCTTTCCTTGTACTTGCTTAGCCAAGTTTCTGACACATACCGTAAAGCATCTGGGTAGGTAGTAAACTCTCTCTGGAGTTTTGTCCAGTGATCATTAAACTCATCTTATGTGGTGGACAACACAAGTATATTCTAAGTCATTATAAACTTATCCCATTTCTCCTTTGTTTCAAATAACCTTTTGCACTGGGCCAAAACATTCATACTAATATGCCATCTACATAGCAAATGTGTTGCCGTAGGAAATACCCTCTGAATTGCATTTAATAGAGCCAAGTCTCTATCTATGACTATCACCTCAGGCAGAGCATCATCGGCCATGACACTGTGCAATCTCTCTAATGCCCATGTATAGTTATCTTCTCGCTCAGAGTCCATATACACAAAAGCAATAAAAATGTCAGGTCAGTTGATGTCACCCCGATAATCTCTAAGAGAGGAAGACGATATCTATTGGTCTTATAAGTGCAATCCATTATTAATACACGAGGAAATGCACGTAACAAGTCTATACTGCTAGGGTGTGCCCAAAACAAGTCACGCACAGCATCAGACTTGATACAATTCCTATGCCACTCAATATATTTACACTCATATAATTTACCAAGAAGATGTTGCATATGAGATCTCCCAGCAATCTCTACAGCCTTACACTTCTGTCGTGCATTGTAGATTGTCTTCATTATCGTAATATTGAGGGCATCCCTTTGCTTCAGAGTAGATAAAATGTCCTTAGGCCGAACCAAACTCTTCGACATCTCCACTAGCATTGCAGTCTCCTCCTTAGATAATCGTCCCGCATATGAGTGCCCCTCGAGATGCTTTGCAGCTGGATGATTGTGCGCACCACAAATGACCATTAACATCCAATCATCTGCAGTGTCCAATTTCTTCCCTCTTAAGGCAAAAGTCTTTGATCCATTTTCCTTGATGTGTTTACTTTTGCAAGTACCGCTCCTCTTGCAAGAAAAAACAATTCTTGGTTTCTTAACATTGCTGCCCAAATTGGATTTTTTAATAATAACGACAAATTCATTCCTCTTTCCGACTTTCCGACACCAATTACATATTTCTTCTCTACTTTTGAATATCTATAAAATAAATAATTTTTTTGGTAGACAATTTTAAACATTGCTCAGTCAAATAATACGAAAATAAATGCAATTAAATTTTACCTCATAAGTTGTAAATTCATTTGTGTAATCCATCACACAATCAAAGCCAATCACGCTACATTCGGTCGAAGCATCGTCCTGCATGATCAAATAATAATTTTAAACCCTAATCATAATTAATCAAAAAAAGAGAATAAACATTCTATTCGGCCACACAGGGCCGAACAGATTTCTTCTGTTCGGCCCTGTGTGGCCGAACATATTGCTTCTGTTCGGCCCTGTGTGGCCGAATAGAAGATTTCTGTTCGGCCACACAGGGCCGAATAGAAGCAATCTTTCTTCCGAACAGAAGAAAGATTTCTTCTGTTCGGCCCAAGAGGGCCGAACATAAATCTTTTGTTCGGCCCACCAGGGCTGAACAGAAGATTTATGTTCGGCCCTCCTGGGCCGAACATATTTATGTTGTTCGGCCCTGTGTGGCCGAACAGAGCTCACATGTTCGGCCACACAGGGCCGAACAACGCACGAACCATGAAAAAAAAAATTGATGAGGGATTGCATGCACTAACCTTTGCGACCGTAGCACCTTCATAAATCATTAATTGCTTGTCCGTTGCTTGATTTCAACCTTAAATCGGGACGATCCAATGAAGATTTGGAGTAAGAGAGGCGGGAGGAAGGTAGCAGGGGCTCTGGGCTGTCACGGGGGTCGGGACGATCCAATGAAGATTTGGAGTAAGAGAGGCGGGAGGAAGGTAGCAGGGGCTCTGGGCTGTCACGGGGGGGGGGGGATTGGGGGGCTGCTGAGGGGTAGGGATATTTTGGTTCAAAAAATTTAAGGACAAAAAGGTCATTTTTTTTTACTTTGCCGTGGGGGCTCCTCAGCAATCTTCGCGGGCCAAATAGACGCTCCCGTGTAACTCCCACGTTTAAAATGGCCATTCTGCCCCTCAACCCTAGAAAGACATCTTTACCCCCAAACTCTCTGCATTTGCCAGCCTTCCGTGAGCTTGGGAGCATCGGGGACCCGGTCATTCTCCTTTCCGTCTTTAGCCTCTTCCGTCAGGGCATGCGTAGGAGAACCACAACTGGCACGACCAAGCTTTCCACGGAAAGCCCCTCGTCCTTTTCCGTGAGGTCATGCGCAGGATAACCGGGACCAATCTCAGACCACTGGTTGGAATGACAAATCCGCAAGAAATAAAGGTTTTTAATATGTTATGGATGCTGCTCATTTTTGCAACTATCCTTTTTCCAACTGCTCGCTTCATGTTTCCAAAGCTTCCAAACTCCGCATTTACTGCCTTCCGTGAGCTTGGGAGCATAGGACACCCGCTCATTCTCCCTTCCGTCTTTATCTTCTTCTGTCAGTGCATGCGTAGAACAGACATTCTCCGTAGCATTCTCCCTTTCACCCTCGTCCGCTTCCGTGAGGTCATGCACAGGATAACTGGTATAATCATGTTAGAAATTAAAGCTAAACCTTTGATAAAAATCATCATAAAAAAACTCAAAATTTATTTATGTTTAATCATCAAGAATCAATAACAGTAAATGAAAGTATACCTGAATCTATATTGTTTGACTGCTCTCCAAAACCATGTGGTTGGCTCTACAGATACTTATTGTTTATTATTGTCCAGAGCCATGCACGCGGTTGGACTTTCAGATTAGCTCGTTCTTCCAGAAAGCCCTTTAAAATTTTCTTTAAAGTTTTCTTTTTGATATTAAAATTCAGAGAAGAAAGTCATACGTATGGTCTAGAAACCATAACTGCTATACATAGATAATTTTCTTATTATTTTTTTGGTATTTCTATTTTAGCTCATCATAAAAATAGAAATATTCCTTAGGTCTCTACATATTAAAGGCCCACACCCTATTAGATACATTAAAGTTTAAATCATCAAACCTTAGCACATCACTTTTAATTAGATTTAACCTTATTTGGCAATTCATAATACAATTATTTTACATATAATAAAGCCAACGTTGAATTAATGATCCAACAGACTAAGCTTCCCTGGTCAACCGGTATTCTAGAGGTGACTATGGGAAAGCAACTTGAGTGGGTGTTAGAAATCACCTCAGACTACTTCGGAAAGATAATTCAGCAAGAAGTAGAGGATAATCCGATAATAGATACGGTTCATTTTCGCAACTATTCTCTTCCCAACCACTCACTTCATGTTCCAAAAGCAGACTACAGATACATTGATGGTTTGAGCAGGCTGGCATTATATAGTTGGGGACTTACAGCGTATAGTTTCCTTCGTTATCAAATATCTATTAAGTAAATTAAAGCCAGGAGACAGCATAATGATCGCTGCACGAAATATATATATGGAAGACTACATTATCGCCCTCGTGGTAATGAATGATAGTATATTATCATTTTTAGTTGTAAAGTGGTATTTAAATGTGATTCAGTCTCTAACAGTCATAATATTTTGGTAGGTGTGGACATACAAACATGCTGTCTCCCTTGTTGGATCCCACGTACCCCTTTTCACTTCTCCATGCATCTTGTGATGGGAGAATGCCTAATTTGCACGCATGGTGGAAATCATATTAGAAAAGTTGAAAAACCTAAGAAGATTTGTAGTATTAGTGATTTCATATATATCTGTATAATCGATTTTATATTTAGTAGTATTGTGTAACTTAATATATATTACTCGAGTTCTTGAAAAATTAGAGCCTAGGAAGGAGGAGTTACACCTTTTTTCAGCACAAAATCTCATGAGTCAATAGGTCAGTCAGTAGATAAGACAATCTAAAGCTAAGACTGAAGCTACACGTATCTTCATTCCATCTGCTTACTATCCTTTGTCTCTATGAAAATTGGAAGTACCCTCCTTGTTATCTAATCCAGTATTGAAAGGTATATTGGAGTCCATCGGTAGATACATCTCTGCTATTGATGCCCCTCTAGCAAGAGATATGTTTGAGATAGAGGATGCATAGATTTTGTGAAATATGCATTAGAGGCTTTCTGAAATTGAGAAGGCCCTCATGAGCAATGATCCATGGGAGGCTTATGTGAGTGACAGTATCCATGAAGCCGATATTCGGATAAGTAGATTATGTGAGTGACGGTATCCATGAAGCCGATATTCGGATAAGTAGATTCAAAGCTCCTTTAAATGTCTTTTTTTATCTTTTGCTAACCTCTATATAATTTTTGTTATGATGTGATGCAGGGAAAGAGCATGGACGAGAGGCCTCCAAGTAAGGATCAAGAATGACAGTAAGATATTGATAGTGTAATTGATAATGATCTTTCTAATTTAAAACATTAAACTAGCATTGCATACTTAACATAATTATCTATGTATATATAACTACATTTATCAGTTCTTATGCAGTTAGGGAGAAAGAGAGGACCACTAGGATGCTATTGTCTTCCCAATGTAGGAAAGTGAAGCAAGAGGCGCATGAACGTAAGCCCTCCAAAAATAGGAAGGCCATATTGACTTATTTGAAGAAAGTATATAAAAGGAAAAAGAAGAAGGGAGGCCCTACTGTGTTAAAATATAATGGTTGTTAGTTTTTAGTATTTTATTTTATTTTATTTAGTCTGAGTTGGGCTTTTAAATAATGGGCCTATCTTTTTATGCTTTGATGTGGTAGCCTTAGATGGGTAAGATTATAAGAGGCATTATGTTTATCTATAGAAATAAGAAACAATATTTATATGGTGATGTGCTTAATGAAACGTAATAGATCTATTTTCTTCTTGAGAGAAAACCCTTCTTCTATCTTGATTTTTCTTTCAAAAATAATCTATGTTGAAAACAATTCCAACAAAAATTAGTATCAGAGTCAGATTGAAAGAAAACCGCCATCCTTGGAGAGGTAGGACGATCGGCCGTGAGAAGACCGTGAGAAGAAAGTTCGGTGAAAGCATCAGCTAGCGAAGAGGACAAGAAGATCGGGCCAGTAGTTGAAACCCATCTCCTTCCAGGTCAACGAGAACGGATGATCGAGAAGCCATCGGAAGTGGTGAAGTCCCGATCGTTCTGGTAACGCACGGAGAGCAAGTTCTGCACGTCAAGCCTCGTGACCTGTCTTCATTGACTCATCGTCTCGTCAAGGACCTGCTCAACAACAACTAGAAAGTTTTTTCATAATTCTTTACACAAGTTTCAGGAAGGAGCAAGGCAAGAGATTCCTTCCAAAGCAATAAAAAAAAAAACAAAGGAAGAAGCAAGGCGTGAACGCGAAATTGTTGTGGTAGGTGACGTGTTCCTTCCAAAGTTGCCGTTTGACTTCCCATCAATGATTCTTGTGTCAGGCTTCCAAAGAAGGCGTTAGGAAACAGGGATGGAACGGAAATGAACTTTTTCTATCCACGAGGTGATCAACAAAGAAATAGTGAAGAAAAAATTGCTACAAAAAATTTATGGCAACCCCAAGCAATATTGGTATGAATATCCACCAACCTTCTATCCCTATTTTTGATGGAAAAATTTATGATTATTAAAGCAGCAAGATGAAGACCCTTTTTATTTCACAAGTATGGGATCTAGTTGAGAACGGGTATGAAGACCCAGTTAATCAGAAGGAGCAACTGAAGGATTACAAAAACAAGATGCCAAAGCCCTGTTCTTTATCCAATAAGCTGTATTTGAAAAAAAATTTCCCAGAATTATTAGAGCCACCAAATCAAAAGAGGCATGGGACATCTTGCAGGAGGAATTTCAAAGCAACATCAAGGTGAAAGCTATCAAACTTCAAACTCTAAGAAGAGAGTTAGATAATTTAAAAATGCAAGAAAATAAAAAATTGAAGGACTACTTCAAAATTACGGAGACTGTTAATCAAACAAAGAGCTATGATGAAAACTATCACCGAGCGAAGAATATGTGAGAAACTCTTGGCTAGTTTATCTCCAAAATTTGATATAATAGTTGCAATTGTTGAAGAATCTAAAGATCTTTCTGAATTAAGTGTTCATGAATTAATGGGATCTCTTGAAGCTCATGAGCAAAGATTGTTTAGGCATAAAGAATCATCAATTGAAAGTGCATTTCAATCTAAACTCAAAGTGGTTGATAAAAATTCTCAAAAAGAATCATCTAGTCATGCTCCACTCAAAAGAGAGTCATTCAGATGTGAAAATCAGAGTAGAGGAAGAGGAAGAAATATGAAAGGAAGAGGTAGAGAAATGCAAAGAAATAATTTTTTAAAAAGGCAATCTGATGAGAGCACTCAACAAAGGTGCAATATATGTAAAAGGTCTTCTCATGCTGAAAAAGATTGCTGGTTTAGGGGGAAACCCCAATGTTTATAATTGCAAAAAGTTTGGACATGTTCAAAAAGATTGTAGATACAAAGCAAGTAGCAAGCACACTTCTCAGAAGAAAATGAAGGTCAACAAAGCACACTATATGCATGTCAAACTGCAGAAGAGCAAAGTAATAATATATGGTATCTTGATAGTGGTCGCAGCAATCACATAACAGAAGATAAGTCTATTTTT
The DNA here is from genome assembly GCA_900491605.1 of Calamus simplicifolius. Classification (NCBI taxonomy): domain Eukaryota; kingdom Viridiplantae; phylum Streptophyta; class Magnoliopsida; order Arecales; family Arecaceae; genus Calamus; species Calamus simplicifolius. The sequence continues at coordinate 2,551,144 of UESW01003837.1, read as the reverse complement.
GTGGATATTGACAGTTCTTCAATTTCACAAGTGAAGATGAAAAATGGTGCATTAGTCCAAGCAAGAGGCAAAGGCACAATTGCAATCAATACCAAGAAAGGAAGAAAATTCATTCATGATGTTTTACTTGTTCCATATTTGAAGCAAAATCTTTTGAGTGTTGGATAGCTGATTGTGCATGGGCATATGGTACACTTTGAAAATAATGTTTGCAAGTTATATGACAGAGGGATGAAAAAATAACTTATGACAAAAATCAAGATGGAGAAAAATAGAAGTTTTCCTCTTATTTTGCACTATGCAAAGGATGCTGCATGAAAAATGGAGGTAAATGATGGGTCATGATTATGGCACAAAAGGTTTGGACACTTAAACTTTCAAAGCTTGAGAAGTTTATATCAAAAGAATATGGTGTATCGTCTACCAGCAATACATGACAAGGAAGAACCTTGTGAAGGATGTGCACTTGGAAAACAACATAGAGAGGCATTTTTAAAAGAGCATGTATGAGAGCTAAAGCACCATTAGAGCTTATTCATACTGACATATGTGGACCTATGAAAACTCCTTCTCATGCAGGTAACATCTACTTCATTATTTTTATTGATGACTATTCAAGGATGATATGGGTATATTTTATGAGACATAAATCAGAGGCATTTCTTATCTTCAAGAAGTTTAAAAATCTTGTGGAAAGACAAAGTGGGCTTTATATCAAGGTGCTAAGAAGTGATAGAGGTGGTGAATACAATTCAAATGAATTTGAGAAATTTTATGAAGATGATGGTATACAAAACAATTGACTGTTGGCTATGCACCAGAGCAAAATGGTGTTGTAGAAAGAAAGAATCATACTATTGTTGAGATGTCTAGATCTATGCTCAAAGACAAAGGCCTTCCAAATTCTTATTGGACAGAAGCAGTAAATACAACAGTTTATCTGATGAATAGATGTCCAACAAAAGCTCTTCAAAATATGACACCATTTGAAGCCTGGTATGGTAGAAAGCCTTCAGTGAAGCATTTCAAAATCTTTGGATGTGTGTGCTATGCACATATTCCAAAGGAAAGGAGACATAAACTTAATGAAGTAAGTGAAACATGTATCTTTGTTGGATACAGTTCTAAATCAAAAGGTTACAGACTATTCAGCTTGAAGCAAAATCAAGTGATCATAAGAAGAGATGTTATTTTCAATGAAAAAGTTGCTTGGGATTGGAAGCAAAAGAAAGTTGAAGAAAATATTATTTCTCGTGATGAAGAAATTTATGATGCTCAAAATGAAGAAAATGAGGTTGAAGGTTTATCACAAACTTCTCTAAATATAAGTCCATTTTTAACTTCAAGTTCAAGTCCATCTTCAAGTTCTACTCCTATAAAAATGAGAAGGTTAAGTGACATTTATGCTTCTTATAATTTCTGCATGATTGAGCCTGAATCTTATGAAAATGCTATGCATGAAGAAGTGTGGAACAAGGCAATGCAAGAAGAAATCAATATGATTGAGAAGAACAAAACTTGGGAATTAGTGAAGAAACTAAGTGATAAGGAAGTCATTGGCTTGAAGTGGATCTACAAATAAAATACAATCTAGATGGCACTATTCAAAAACACAAAGCAAGATTAGTAGCAAAGAGATACTCTCAATTACCTGGTATTGATTATCAAGAAAATTTTGCACCTATTGCTAGACATGATACAATTAAAACTCTTATTTCTATAGCAGCATATAAAAATTGGAAACTACACCAACTAGATGTAAAGTCAGCATTCTTGAATGGAGTATTAGAAGAAAAAATTTATGTTGAACAACCTCAAGGCTTTATCATCAAAGGTCAAGAAAAAAACGTATACAAGTTGAAAAAAGCATTATATGGGCTGAAGCAAGCACCTAGAGCATGGTACTCTCAAATTGACACATACTCAATGAAAAAGGTTTTCTAAAAAGTCCAAGTGAACCAACACTTTATGTGAAGAAGCAAGGTAATAACATTCTCATTGTCTCTCTTTATGTATATGATTTAATTATTACTGGTAACAATGAGAATATGATCTTGACTTTCAAAAGTGAAATGATGAGAATATATGAAATGAATGATATGGGTTTGCTTCATTATTTTTGGGAATTGAAATCAATCAAAGAAAAGATGGTATCTTTATCAGTCAAAAGAAGTATGTAGAAGGTATTCTCAAAAAATTCAACATGAAAATTGCAATAGTGTGGAAATACCTTTTGTGATAAATGATAAGTTGACGAAAGAAGATAAAAGTGGTGAAGCCAATGCACAATTATACAGAAGCATTATTGGAAGCTTATTATATCTAACAATTACAAGGCTAGACATAATGTTTGCATCAAGTTTACTTTCTAGATTTATGCAAAAGCCAAGTAATATTCACTTTGGACAAGCAAAAAGAGTCTTGAGATACATCAAAGGTACTAAAGATTATGGGATCATGTATGACAAAAATAAGGATGATATTGTGAAGTTATTTGGATTTTGTGATAGTGATTGGGCTGGAAGTATTGATGACATAAAAAGCACATCATGATATGTATTCTTTTATGGATCAGGTATCATATCTTGGACATCCAAGAAGCAAGATACAGTGGCATTATCTTCTTCTGAAGCTGAATATGTTGCAACAACTTTGGTAGCACAACAAATAATTTGGTTGAGAAGAATACTTAAAGATATGGGTGAAAAGCAAGAAGAAGCTACTACTCTGCTATGTGACAACAAATCTACTATTTCTATGATAAAGAATCCTATATACCACAGCCGCACCAAGCATATCAAAATCAAGTAACATTTCATTAGAGATGTGGTAGAAGAAAAAGAAATTGAAGTCAAGTATGTGAAGACTGAAGACCAAATTGCAGACATTTTCACCAAGACTCTACCCAAGGAGAAATTCATTCACTTTAGAGATCTAATGGGTATCCAAGAACAACCATTAAAGGGAAGTGTTAAATATAATGGTTGTTAGTTGTTAGTATTTTATTTTATTTTATTTAGTCTGAGTTGGGATTTTAAATAACGAGCCTATCTTTTTATGCTTTGGTAGGGTAGCCTTAGATGGATAAGATCATAAGAGGCATTATGTTTATCCATAGAAACAAGAAACAATATTTATATGGTGATGTGCTTAATGAAACGTAATAGATCTATTTTCTTCTTGAGAGAAAACCCTTCTTTTATCTTGATTTCTCTTCCAAAAATAATCTATGTTGGAAACAATCCCAACACACTGAAGGCCCCAAAACAGTGATTGAACTCAGGGAGAACTCAAGGAATTACCCGCACCGAAAAAGATGCAACACATAAGATGCAAGACTTCATATCATGGAAAAGGCCAAAGCATACTAGGGTACAAGAATCAGCCATAATTTTATTCTTGGATGGATCAAATTTTAAGACAATTTTTCAGTTCTGTCCACCATGCGTGTATATTTATATATTGATGTAAATGTGCTACTTGTATTTAGGATATTGATGTGGCTGATCACTTCCTTGGGCGGTAGCATAATGCCCTGCACAGTTCTCAGAGCTAGATATAATGACAGCTCGATTCTAGCATCGGCCTTTGTTGGCTTCAGCCTCGGCCTTGGCTTCGGCGTTGGCCTCGACCTTGGGCCCTGGCCTTGGCCCCGGCCTCGGTCCTCGGCCTTGGCTCCGGCCTTGGTCCTCGTCCTCGGCCCCAGGCCTCGGCCTCAGCACTTTGTATTGCATGTCCTCAACCCAGTGTGTCGAAGTCTACTTCGGATACTGGACTCAGTGATTTAAAACACTAACAACTGCCGCATAGCTTACTCGTCTGTTTTACCAAAATCACGGGCGATTACCAACGTATTATTCAGTTGTCGATATTTACAACGCATGCTTAGAAACTATGTACCCACCTGCCGTTTACGGAGCCGATCCTAACAAAAGATGGGATTCGATAGTTAATCCACAAAGGGTAAGAGGGACTCCCAAACAGGTATATATGAACCCTGACTCAACGAGGAGAAGGGGAATCTCTACTTTCTCATTAAAATCCCTGTTCTTCAAATCGCTGACTTGAGCATCGGAGGTCCCCGCCGGAACCACCGGTTCGAAACTTTTTTTTGCAGGTTCCCGACTGAAGGAGGCAGTCCCTGTCATTCCTCTGAAGGCCTATGAAGCATTTCTATCACCTGACGCTCTTAAAAGTGATTTGGTAGCAACAGATTGGCGCGCCAGGAAGGGGCTGGTCAGCGATGCTAGTTTGCAGATCCTCATCCCCACTTTATCAAAATGGTGGATCATAAAGATGGTGATAACCCCAAATCCAAGAAGCTTTGGCCAGTTATGCTAGGGGGCACCTTCAACGGGCTGAGCAACAGAAGGCCAGCTCTTCGTTCCTTCATCCCCACTATCTCGGACCATTCAAGCCGAACATCCTGCCACCCTCATCTTGCAAATTCAAGCATTGACGGAAACTGTCCAAAAGCTCTAGAAGCAACGTCTGATGGCCACGCAACAGCGAGCAAAAGCTTCCGCTTGCTCTTTGATCGCTACTTGGGCCAGCCATCATTTATCCCACCAAAAATCTTTCCAGCAAGAGATCCACCGTCATCAAGCTCATCAGCAACTTAAAACTCAAAAAGCCACCACCTGCCGCCCAAGTGGCCTACTCTCCTATGGATGGCGATGTGGGGGGAAGCCCAAGCAAGGGCACCAGTACCTCCACACCAATCATCTTGATTTCCTAGGGGGCAGACCATCAGCAGACAGAAGTACCCAAATTGGTAGAGGGAAACAAGGGTGCTACAAGAGCTAAGTCACCACATTTAATAGTGATAGAGATATAGATTAAAAGATATGCTTTATGTTATGTCTTTATATTTTAATGAGAATTCATTTTGAGCAATGTGTGCCATTTACTATATATGTGCATGTGTCTAGTATTTACAAAGAGTATTTGATCTAGTGTGTAGAGTACGGCTTACACACAGAAGACTAGATCATCGGTTCTTTTGGAATACAAGTTTATTGTTCACAGTTTTAGATGGAATTGGACACACCATCAGTAGAACTGTAGCACAAATTTTTAGTAGGTCTGTCTTGACTACGGGGAATGGTTTATTCTAACTATTTGTGCTAGTACACTTTGTGTGTATTGAACAGGACCCAGTTGAGTTAATTATTTTATACTGACTTTATAAAATAATTTAAAACTCATGAATATTATGATTACTTATGCTCTTAATCCGAATTCTATTTCTAGACACGTGTATGTAGTGATTATTGCTTTGATTACACATAGAGTGAGATTCTATATGAGTCAATAAACTCAGTGGGTTGGGCAATAACATTATATATATGGTGAATATTAATAGTTGAAGGAAACCACGTCCTGTTAAATTGGATTGATGATATCCCCTTGAGGAAGCTTATAAGTTTTGATTGTATCAAATCTTGCAAGTGGATTTTGAATCCGATACATCAAATAAGTTAAGTGGATAAGTCTCAAGGATAATAAAAGCCAATTAAATTATATTGTCAGTAATTAAATTTAATTGGTGGATATCTGTAATCTTAACGTGGGGAGATAATAAGTATTTAATATTAAAGGCTCGAAAATATAAATTCGAATATGATTAGGAGTACAATTATAATTCTTTAGTGGAATGAATTGTAATTTACGTAATTGAATCCTAACCCGGGTAGGATTGGGAGATTTAATTACGTGGGAAGTCCTTTTCATATTTGCCTATTGGTCCCTGTTGTAGCCCTATAAATACCCTCTCAGTTGGTTGCTAGGGTTAACGTTTTTGAGGAAAAAGAAAAACAAGAAACCCTAGGTCGGCCGAGAGATCCCACCATCTTGTGAGAGAAAGAAGGTATTTTTGGGAATACGGCGGAAGGCTAAAGGTTGAGGTCGAGCAATCGAATCAAAGTGTTCCAAAGTTCAAATCTGAAGGTATGATCTTCTACTCATAGATTAGAACGGTAAAAGTTTTTTGTATTACTCATATACGCTATAGCCGTGATCTTGGGGGTATTCCGCGTTCCCCAACAGTGGTATCAGAGCCACGGCTGATACTGTATATGAATAATACGGCCATGTTCTCCATTAATCGGAATATGCATGCGTGGGATAGATCGTGCTTGCTGCTAACGTTGTTTTGCAGGTTTCTATCCTGTTATTATGGTCACATGAATGTATGTGTTTTGATTTAATATTACTTAGATCTGTTTTGTAACTCCGGTTTAAGGAGGCGTAGGATCATTGTAATATTTCATAGCATGTATGCTCCGGTTTTTTGAGAGCTTTGTGATTGTAAATACGTAGCATGTGAACTCCTATATGGAGGCATAGGATTTTTGTAATCTGGTGCGGCTCTGATGGAGGAAGAAGACCTGCTGCAAATTGCAGGATAGGATTCTAAGGAGAATCTATTGCAGGATATGATTCTAAGGAGAATCGGTTGCAGGATAGGATTCTAAGGAGAATCCGTTGCAGGATATGATCAAAAAGTAGATAGGATTCTAAGGAGAATCCGTTGCAGGATATGATCAAAAAGTAGATAGGATTCTAAGGAGAATCCATTGCAGGAAAGGATTCTGAAGGAAAATCCAAAGGAATCGAAGAGCGAAGATCCCCGCTGGGGGCCAGCCCCCAGACCCCCGTATGCGAAGCGGCAAATCGTCGAGCAAAGTAGCAATCATGTGCAATGGGGATCTTCATCTGCATGGAGAATTTTGACCATAATAACAGGGATTTTATTTATCTTGTTTATATTGGTTATGTTGCATACTTGATTGTTTATCCTTTTGTTCTTATGTCTATAACTAGGAGAACATGGTTAATTGGATAATCACTTGCTATTTGTGTTTTGAATTTATAAGATAATCAAACACAAGTTTTATAACCCTCAAAATATTGTTTAAATAACTAAGTGGGAGAGGGAATTAATCACATTTAAATCCCATGGTCCCATCACTTGTTTATTGGTGAGGTAGTTAATTTCACGTGTTGGCATTAGTGCTTTCCTCCCCATAGGATGAAATTGATTGCCAGCTCACCAAGAATAATCCCTAGTAGTTGTTAATGTTGGATTACCTCTCCATCTGAGGGATCCACCATGGGACAATGGATCTAGGATTGAGTGATGGTATACACTTAGGTATAAATATTGGTATCCTCCCCATCGGAGTCACTACAAATATTTATATGACCAAAGTTAGCCAGCTAATTAATTTTACTTGGTATGTTACCTTTTACCTAGATAGTAAAATTAATAGGTTTTATCTGTCTAGATAAATGATGAGTAGTAGACGTCCTCCCATCGAGGCATACTATTCAAAATGTACTAGGCTGCTGGCAAATTCTTTTATTTTGTAGTGGTTGAGGGGCCCTACTTATAATTTTGAATTTAAAGTTTATTGCTCATTATATCTTATTTGATGTATGAATGATTCTCAGGATTAAAATGTCTTCTTTCAATCCACTTGCTGTGATACTCAAAGAAAACAAATTGACTGGTCCTAATTACATTGATTGGAAAAGAAACCTGGATATAGTGTTAACTGCAGAAGGGTACAAGTATGTGCTCACTCAGGTCTGTCCCGCAGAGCCCGGTGAAGGGGCTTCAGATGAGGAGTCCCAAGCTTACCGTAAGTGGTTAAGGCTGATGAGATGGCGCGGTGTTACATATTGGCATCTATGTCAAATGTTCTGCAACATCAGCATCAATCTATGCCCTCTGCCTATGACATGATGTTCAACCTCAAAGAAATGTTTGGGGATCAGAGTCGTGCAGCTAGGCAGACTGCGATGAAAGAACTGATGAACACTAATATGGCTGAAGGAACTCCTGTCAGGGATCATGTTCTAAAGATGATTAGTCTTCTGAATGAACTGGAGATCCTTGGAGCGGAGATGGATGGGGAAACCCAGGTTGATATCATTCTCCAGTCCCTACCTGATTCTTTTAAGCAGTTCTGCCTAAATTATACATGAACAAAATGAATTTTTCACTGGCAGAGCTACTTAAAGAACTTCAGGTAGCAGAGAGTTTCATTAAGAAGCCTGCAGTTGCTATGGTTACTGAAAAAGGTTCTTCTTCGAAGTCTCATGCTAAGAAGAAGAAAAAGGTTCAGAAAAAGAAACAGCATCAGGCCCCACAGCCCAATGGGGAAATAAAAAAGAAGGGAAAGTGCTTCGTCTGCAAGCAGCCAGGTCACTGGAAGCAGCAATGTCCAGTTTGGCTTGCCAGGAAACAGGCTAGAGGTATATCTCATTCACTTGTAGTTGAAACTTGTTTAGTGGTGTTATCTACCAGTGGCTGGTGTGTAGATACGGGAGCCACTAATCATGTTTGCAATTCTTTGCAGGGGTTCCAGCAGACCCGCAGCTAAGTGATGGGAGATTTACATATTTCTGGGAGATGGCACGAGAGTGTCAGTAGTTGCAGTGGGAGATTTTAGCTTTTCTTTTAGTAGAAATAGAATTTTAATATTAAAGGACTATTTTTTTGTACCTTCAATTAGAAGGAATTTAATTTCAGTTTCTAAGTTGGTTGATGATGGATATTCAGTTTATTTTAATGACTCCGTTGTTATTAAGAAAAATAAACATTTTATCTGTTCTGGTACATTGGTGGATGGTCTTTATATTATTAATCCTGTTTCTCCTACTGTGCAACTAAATGAAGTGAATAACTATAATAGACCATGTAAGAGAAAACATCCTTCTGAAATGAATCAAACTTATCTTTGGCACTTGCGCCTAGGTCATATAAATCTAAGACGGATTTCTAGACTGGTTCAAGATGGACCATTAGGTTCATTGGAAGTAGAGGCACTACCGGTCTGTGAATCTTGCTTAGAAGGAAAAATGACCAAGCGGCCATTCTCGGCCAAAGGCAATAGAGCTAAGGAGATATTAGAATTGGTTCACTCTGATTTGTGTGGCCCAATGAACATCCAAGCTAGAGGTGGTTTTGAGTACTTTGTCACTTTTATTGATGATTACTCAAGATATGGGTATATTTATCTGATGCGCCGTAAGTCTGAATGCTTTGAAAAATTTAAAATTTTTAAGGCAGAAACGGAGAACCGTCATGGTAAAAATATCAAGACACTACGATCCGATCGTGGTGGCGAGTACCTCTTAGGGGAGTTCACAGATTACTTATTAGATGCTGGGATTGAATCCCAGTTATCTGCACCTAGTACGCCACAGCAGAATGGTGTAGCTGAAAGAAGGAATAGGACTCTTATGGATATGGTTAGATCTATGATGAGTTATTCAGACTTACCTATTTCGTTTTGGGGATATGCATTAGAGACAGCTGCATATATTCTTAACTTGGTACCATCTAAGTCAGTACCTAAGACACCCACAGAACTGTGGACTGGGCGCAAGCCTAGTCTAAGACATGTTCGGGTTTGGGGTTGTCCAGCACATGTACTAAAAGGTAAACCAGATAAGTTGGAATCAAGGACAGATGTATGCTTCTTTGTTGGATATCCTAAAGGAACAAAAGGTGGTTTATTTTATTGTCCTAAGGATCAGAAGGTCATTGTTAGCACCAATGCCCGATTCTTGGAGGAGGACTATATTATAGACCACAAACCCAGAAGTAAAATTGCTCTAGAAGAGTTGAGAGGCGATAAACTAGACTGGCTCCTTTAATACCAAAGTGGGTTCCCAAACTTCCCATAACTATTCGTAGTGGGAGAAGTATAGTAACACGAACTGACCCTGAACTGGTACAAAAGGATACCATTAATGCACCAGTTTCAGAACCAGTGCAGGTTGATGGAGCACAAGGATCAGAGTCAGATCGTATTACTACAAGCACATACAATCAGGTTGTGCCTCGTCGTAGTGGGAGGGTTGTAAATACACCTAAACGGTATATGTTCCTTGGAGAGTCATATGACAGAATCTCTGATGAACTGGATACTGAACCCAGTAGCTACAATGAAGCATTACAGGATAAAGATGCAACTCTTTGGCAAAATGCTATGAAATCAGAGATAGAGTCTATGCACTTTAATCAGGTCTGGGATCTTGTAGAACCACCCGAGGGAGTAAAACCCATCGGATGCAAGTGGATCTATAAGAAGAAGAGAGGAGCAGACGGGAAGGTGGAAACCTTCAAGGCTAGGCTAGTTGCAAAAGGTTTTACTCAGAAAGAAGGGATCGACTATGAGGAAACCTTTTCACCAGTAGCTATGCTTAAGTCTATCCGGATTCTCTTATCCATTGCAGCTCATTTCGATTACGAAGTTTGGCAAATGGATGTCAAGACAGCTTTCCTTAATGGAAATCTTGACGAGTGCATTTACATGATGCAACCAGACGGTTTTATAGTAAAAGGCCAGGAGCACTTGGTGTGCAAGCTTAAGAGGTCCATTTATGGACTTAAGCAGGCATCTAGATCTTGGAATACTCGTTTTGATCAAGCTATTAAATCTTATGGTTTTGATCAAAGTCCTGACGAGTCATGTGTGTACAAGAAGCGTGATGGAAAAACTTTGGTGTTTCTGGTGCTATATGTGGATGACATCTTACTTATTGGAAACGATATGGGAGTGTTATCTTCGGTCAAGGTATGGTTATCTGGACAATTTGATATGAAGGACTTGGGAGAAGCAAGTCACATCCTAGGGATCAAGCTTTTGCGAGATCGCAAGCAAAGGATGATATGCTTATCTCAAGCCACTTATATCGATAAAATTCTCACCCGTTTTGGTATGCATAATTCCAAGAAAGGATTTCTTCCTTTCAGGCATGGAATTTCTCTATCTAAGGATCAGTGTCCTAAGACACCTGAAGAGATAGAAAGTATGAAGGCAGTTCCTTATGCTTCTGCAGTAGGAAGCCTAATGTATGCTATGCTATGTACTAGACCTGATATCTGTTTTGCCGTAGGCATGGTTAGCAGATTTCAGTCTAACCCTGGGCGAGAACATTGGACTGCAGTAAAACATATAATTAAGTACCTGAAAAGGACTAAAGATTATATGTTAGTTTACCAAGCAGATAGTCTTATGCCTATAGGATATACAGATTCGGACTTCCAATCAGATAATGAATCTACGAAATCAACCTCGGGATATGTGTTCACTTTGGGTGGTGGAGTGATGCAGGGCGATATTCAAACGCCTGCAACTCAAGAACGATCTAATCTGCGAGAAAAGAATTCGTTCTGGTTTGGCTCAAATCTTGACAAGAAAAGAGAAAGAAGAGCTTCGAATTTGATCACTCACAATCCGAAGTTTCAAAGGAAGATCAATCGAATTTTCAATTCAATTGTTTGGAATCAGAAAAGAAAAGAGAAATAGCATAAAATTTTCATCGTTCAATCCTCTGCGGCCGCCCCCAAAACCAAGCTTAAATAAAAGAGACCAAACCCTAAAACCAGAAGTTCAATAAAATTACAACTATGCCATTAAAACGAAAAAAAGGCCTAAAACTCCTATTAAACGAGCCCGGATGGCCAAAATCCACAGCAGCTCATCGCCAAAGGCGATGACTTTGAATCATCAGCCCGTTTCCATGTGACCAGCCAAGTTTGGGCCCAATCCGACACAGAAAATTTTAAGCCCGTTTGTTCTGCAACCTCTTGGACCTTCGTAGATTATCTGGTGTAGTCTTCCCTGACGTGGCCTGCTGACTCTGGGATGCTGGTACAGGAACATCCAAGGACTGGTTCGACTGACCCAAACTCTGGTCCGAAGTGATGTCCTCATCACTCTCCCCTTCCTCTGAAAAGCTTGACCTCAAGCTCGCATTCTCTCCTGCATAAGGGGTCAGATGCCGAATGTTGAACACATCCGAAATAAAGACATCATCTGGTAACTCAACCCGATAGGCATTGTCACCAAATTTCTCCAATACCTGGCATGGACCTATCTTCTTCGGCTTGAGCTTCGTTAAAGCTCCCTTTGGATACCGCTCCCTCGGTAAGTAAACCCATACCAAATCGCCCACTTCAAAGGACTGTTGCCGACGCTGCTGATCAGCTTTCGCCTTGTATTTGGCGTAAGTCTGCTCCAATTTGGCTCTAACAGTCGCATGTATCTCCTGCAAGTCAGACACTCTATCTTCAACCTTCTGACTCATCTTCTCTGGCGACTCAACTGGCAGAACATCCAAAGGACCTCTTGGCAAGAACCCAAACAGTATCTGAAACGGAGCAAACCCTGTAGAACGGTTCACTGAAGAGTTGAACTCAAACTCAATCTTCGGCAAACACAAATCCCAGCTCCTGAATTCATGCACATTTGCCCGCAACAGATTACCCAAGCTACGGTTGACAACTTCAGTCTGTCCATCCGTCTGAGGATGATAAGGACTGCTGAATTTCAACTTTGTGCCCAACTTCTTCCACAGCTCTCGCCAGAAGTGTCCCATAAACTTGCTGTCCCTGTCTGACACTATGGATGCCGGTATACCAAAATGTCGAACCACTGAAGCAAAATATAAGTCAGCAACCTTTGACGCATCAAAAGTGGTTTTGCATGGCAAGAAACACGCCACCTTACTGAACCGATCCACAATCACCATAATCGAATCCAGTCCCCTTGCTGTCCGTGGCAATCCTACAACAAAGTCCATAGAAACATCTCGCCATGGTGCCTCTGGGATAGGTAAAGGCGTGTACATACCTTGGTTCGTGTCTGTCCCCTTCGACTCTTGACACAACCTGCACCTCTTCACAAAAGCCTTGACATCTCGGTCAAGACCAGGCCAATAAAACCGCTGCCGAATCAACCAGGCTGTTTTATCCCTTCCGAAGTGACCCTGGTTATGCAGTTCCTGGATGATCAACACACGAAGAGACGTATCCGGAACACATAAGCAGTTACCTCGAAACAAATATCCATCATGGAGAACGAAATCAGTTCGCTCCCCCGCCTCAATTTTGGACAAAATCTCCTTGAAGTGCTCATCCACACGAATGTCCTCCCTTACACTCTCAAAGCCGAGAGTGTACACATGCATAGCGCCAATCAACAAGCTCCGCCTACTCAAAGCATCAGCCACTCTATTCAACGTACCAGACTTGTGCTTGATGCTAAAAGTGTATTCCTGCAAGGCACTCACCCACTTCGCATGCCTTGAACTCAGTTTATGCTGACCCTGTAAGAACTTCAGCGCCTGATGGTCTGAATACAGTACAAACTCCCGCTGAATCAAGTAGTGGCGCCAATGCTGCAAGGATCTCACAATGGCGTACAATTCCAGATCATAAACCGAATAAGCCAGTTTAGCTCCTCCCAGCTTCTCACTGAAGTATGCAACTGGTCTTCCTTCCTGGTTAAGCACTGCCCCAATTCCAGTCTTCGAAGCATCACAATCCACCTCAAAAACTCTATCAAAATCAGGAAGACCCAATAAAGGAGCTTCGGTCAATCTGACTTTCAGCCCATCAAATGCCTCCTGTGCGGCATCATTCCACCCGAATCTGGCTCCCTTCAACAATTCCGTTAAAGGTGCAGCCAGCTCACTGTACCCCTTGACAAACCTGCGATAAAACCCTGCAAGACCCAAAAAGGATCTCAATTCTGTCAAGGTTGATGGTACTGGCCATTCCACAATTGCATGCACCTTATTCCTATCTGGGAGAATCCCCTCTCCAGTCACAACGTACCCCAGAAAAATCAGTCTCCCAACCATCCAAATGCACTTCTCTGGGTTAGCAACTAACTGGTTCTCACGTAACACTGACAAAACCTGTGCCACATGGCCCACATGCTCTTCGGCTGTCCTGCTGTATATCAAAATATCATCAAAGTAGACAACCACAAATGAGCTAAGAAATGGACGTAAAACCTGGTTCATTACGCGCATGAACGTGCTCGGCGCGTTGGACAACCCGAATGGCATTACCAACCATTCATACAGCCCTTCCTTAGTCTTGAAGGCTGTCTTCCATTCATCTCCAGGCTTCATCCTTATCTGATGGTACCCACTCTTCAAATCAATCTTCGTGAAGACCTTAGCACCACTCAACTGATCAAGCATGTCGTCCAACCTCGGTATCGGGAACCTGTACTTCACAGTAATTTTGTTAACCGCGCGGCTGTCGACACACATGCGCCACGTACCATCCTTCTTCGGTACCAAAAGGGCTGGCACCGCGCACGGGCTAATGCTCTCCCGTACGAACCCCTTGTCCAAAAGTTCTTGGACCTGCCTCCGCAATTCCTCATGCTGCTGCGGTGTCATCCGATAATGAGCCTTATTCGGCAACACTGAGCCCGGAATAAGGTCAATGCCGTGCTGAATATCTCGGAGAGGTGGTAATCCGGCCGGTAGCTCCTTTGATACAACATCTCGGAATTCCTCCAAGATAGACACCAACTCCTCAGGAATCATATTTGGCCTTTGCTCCTCTTCCACGCCGAAGTCTCCTGACTTGCTCACCAAAGCAAAACAAACATCCTCTCCATCCAAACTCGCAGCGAATTCTGTGCTTGGTAAACAAATTACTGTATTCTGTCCACTCACTTCCTGAAGCGGCTTCAAAATAACTTTCCTCCCATCTGGACGCAGCATAAACTGTGGGTGTACCCGTTGTATACTGCCCTGTTATCAAACTGCCACGGACGCCCCAGTATGATGTGAGTAGCATCCATTGGAACAACATCCGCCTCAATAGTTGTCTCGAAATGAGGACCAAAACACAGTGACAACTTACACCTTCGGCTGACCTGAATATCTGCATTTCGGTTCACCCAACCGAGCTTATATGGATGTGGGTGAGGGTCTGTCTGCAACCCCAGCTTCTTCACAGCCTCCTCTGCTATCACATTCTCCCAACTGCCGGAGTCTATGATAACACGACATGTTTTGCCAGCCACAAAACATTTCGTTGTGAAGATGTCGTGTCGACGCCAATCCTCATCTGATCTCGGCGCCAGACACATTCTTCGTATCACCAAGCTCTCCCCTTGAATATGGTCCGGATCAATAACACACAGCTCATCATTAAATTCCTCATCCTCAGGGAACTCTCCTCCATTTTCATCCTCCATATAATCCTCCATATACAACTGAGCTCGCGCCTTGGGGCATTCATTGGCATAGTGCCCCAAATTCTGACACCGATGGCACCTAATGTTAGCCCTGTTGCTGCCCACTCTCGCTTGAGAACCTGAGGTTCCACTCGACCCTGTTGGTCTTGGAGGTACTGATGCCTGCGGCCTCGCTACTGGAGGCATAAATTTGCCCCCTGAATTCTGCCCTGAACTCTGGCCCGTAGTAAAACCCCCTCTGCTCTGAAACCCCCTGTTTCTCATCAAGCTCTTTTCCACTGCCTGAGCCCTCATATGCGCATCTCCTACGCTATCAATTCGATGCACAGCCAGTGCATCTTGGATTGGCAGCCGCAAGCCATGAAGATACATGGCTATCAATCTCGGTTCAGCCTCAATCAACCGATTTCGTGCAACCAATCGATAAAATTCAGTTGTATACTCCTCGACGCTCCGACTACCTTGCGTCAAACCATGCAACTTCGAATACAAAATCTGCTCATGGTTCGGAGGCAAAAACTCCCTGTTCATCTCCTGCTTTAGCGCTGCCCATGACGCTAATGGAGGTCTCCCATCCATATATCTACGATAGTGCTGCGCATGCCACCAAGCAGCAGCCCTATCTCTGAATCGAATTGTGACAAGCGGTACCTGCTTGTCTAAGGGCACCTCCTTCAGACGAAAAACATCATCGACCTGAAGGGTCCAATCTACATACTCGTCTGGGTTAATTCCTCCTTTAAACTCTGGAATTTCGACCCTGAAGCCTGCTTCCCACCGATTCTGATTTTCGAAATAGGGAGGTTGATCGACATACCTTGGAAATCCAACATCAGGCCTCTGTTGCCCTCTTCGAATTGGTGGTGCCTCCAGATTTTCGAAACCCCTCTCCCTACCTTCATCAATTTCATCACGCTCCTCCACGCGAAGGGGTTGGGCACGATTCTGCACCTCCAGCCGCGCCATCATCGCCTGCATGGTTTGCATCATCTGTTGCATCACCTGGTGCTGGTCTCGCATGACATCTTGCATAGCATCCCTCACGGCGTCTTTCAAGGATTGATCTTTGTTATCTTGCTCCATTGGATACGAATTTTGGTTAGGGTTTGGCGGTAATGGAAGGGATGGATCAAGGCGGTAATGGAAGGGATAGATCAAGGAAGGAACGGATCAAGGAAGGGCGGATCAAGGAAGGAACGGATCAAGGAAGGACGGATCAAGGAAGGGCGGATCAAGGCTCTGATACCAAGTTGATGCAGGGCGATATTCAAACGCCTGCAACTCAAGAATGATCTAATCTGCGAGAAAAGAATTCGTTCTGGTTTGGCTCAAATCTTGACAAGAAAAGAGAAAGAAGAGCTTCGAATTTGATCACTCACAATCCGAAGTTTCAAAGGAAGATCAATCGAATTTTCAATTCAATTGTTTGGAATCAGAAAAGAAAAGAGAAATAGCATAAAATTTTCATCGTTCAATCCTCTGCGGCCGCCCCCAAAACCAAGCTTAAATAAAAGAGACCAAACCCTAAAACCAGAAGTTCAATAAAATTACAACTATGCCATTAAAACGAAAAAAAGGCCTAAAACTCCTATTAAACGAGCCCGGATGGCCAAAATCCACAGCAGCTCATCGCCAAAGGCGATGACTTTGAATCATCAGCCCGTTTCCATGTGACCAGCCAAGTTTGGGCCCAATCCGACACAGAAAATTTTAAGCCCGTTTGTTCTGCAACCTCTTGGACCTTCGTAGATTATCTGGTGTAGTCTTCCCTGACGTGGCCTGCTGACTCTGGGATGCTGGTACAGGAACATCCAAGGACTGGTTCGACTGACCCAAACTCTGGTCCGAAGTGATGTCCTCATCATGGAGCCATTAGTTGGAGAAGTGTGAAGCAAACTTGTGTTGCTGACTCTACCATGGAAGCTGAGTATGTGGCTGCATCTGAGGCTGCAAAAGAGGCTATTTGGCTTAGAAACTTTCTTTTGGATCTTAGTGTGATACCTTCACTACAATTACCTATTACACTTTATTGTGATATAGTGGGGCAGTTGCTAATTCGAAGGAACCCAGGACCCATAAGAAATCTAAACACATTGAGCATAAGTATCACATGATACGTGACATCGTGCAAAGAGGTGACGTGCTGGTGACCAAGGTTACATCTGAGGACAACCTGGCAGACCCTTTTACAAAGAGTTTAACTTCGAAAGTTTTTGATAGACATGTAGAGGGCATGGGAGTTAGATGTGTACAAGCATTGCTTTGAGTCTAAGTGAGAGATTGATAGAGATATAGACTAAAAGATATGCTTTATGTTATGTCTTTATATTTTAATGAGAATTCATTTTGAGCAATGTATGCCATTTACTATATATGTGCATGTGTCTAGTATTTACAAAGAGTATTTGATCTAGTGCGTAGAGTACGGCTTACACACAGAAGACTAGATCATCGGTTCTTTTGGAATACAAGTTTATTGTTCACAGTTTTAGATGGAATTGAACACACCATCAGTAGAACTGTAGCACAAATTTTTAGTAGGTCTGTCTTGACTACGGGGAATGATTTATTCTAACTATTTGTGCTAGTACACTTTGTGTGTATTGAATAGGACCCAGTTGAGTTAATTATTTTATACTAACTTTATAAAATAATTTAAAACTCATGAATATTATGATTACTTATGCTCTTAATCCGAATTCTATTTCTAGACATGTATATGTAGTGATTATTGCTTTGATTATACATAGAGTGAGATTCTATATGAGTCAATAAACTCAGTAGGTTAGGCAATAACATTATATATATGGTGAATATTAATAGTTGAAGGAAACCACGTCCTGATAAATTGGATTGATGATATCCCCTTGAGGAAGCTTATAAGTTTTGATTGTATCAAATCTTGCAAGTGGATTTTGAATCCGATACATCAAATAAGTTAAGTGGATAGGTCTCAAGGATAATAAAAGCCAATTAAATTATATTGTCAGTAATTAAATTTAATTGATGGATATCTGTAATCTTAACGTGGGGAGATAATAAGTATTTAATATTAAAGGCTCGAAAATATAAATTCGAATATGATTAGGAGTACAATTATAGTTCTTTAGTGGAATGAATTGTAATTTACGTAATTGAATCCTAACCCGGGGTAGGATTGGGAGATTTAATTACGTGGGAAGTCCTTTTCATATTTGCCTATTGGTCTCTGTTGTAGCCCTATAAATACCTTTTTAGTTGGTTACTAGGGTTAAGGTTTTGATAACATTTTTGAGGAAAAAGAAAAATAAGAAACCCTAGGTCGGCCGAGAGATCCCACCATCTTGTGAGAGAAAGAAGGTATTTTCGGGAATACGACGGAAGGCTAAAGGTTGAGGTCGAGCAATCGAATCAAAGTGATCTAAAGTTTAAATATGAAGGTATGATCTTCTACTCTTAGATTAGAATGGTAAAAGTTTTTTTTTGTATTGCTCATATACGCTATAGCCGTGATCTTGGGAGTATTCTGCGTTCCCCAACAAATAGTAGTTCTTTGATTGATACTTGAAAATGGCATGCAGGAAAGACCGACTCTACATCAGCATTCAAGACCAGTCTCGCGTCTCAAAGCCCGATGTACCTTCGGCACCAAAGCCCGAGGTCCCATCGGCACTCAAGCCCGAGCTCGCCCCGGCATTCAATCCCAAGCTTGCCTCGGCACTCAAGCCCAAGCTCGCCCTTGGCACCTAAGCCCTAGCTCCCCTCGGCATCCAAGCCCAAGCTCGCCTCGGCACTCAAGCCCGAGCTCGCCTCGGCACCTAAGCCCGAGCTCCCCCCGGCATTCAAGCCCGAGGTCGCCTCGGCACTTAAGCCCAAGCTCACCCCGACATTCAAGCCCGAGCTCGTCTCGGCATTCAAGCCCGAGCTCCCCTCGGTACCCAAGCCCAAAGTACCATCGGCACCTAAAGCCCAACTCCGCGTCGGCACCTGAAGCCCGACTCTGCTTTGGCACTTGAAGCCCGACTCCACATCGAAACCTAAAATCTAACTCTGCATCGGCCATAAGCCCGACTCCACGTCGGCACCTGAAGCCCGACTCCGCATCGGCACCTGAAGTCCGACTCCGTGTCGGCCCTAAGTCCAACTCCGCGTTGGCACCTGAAGCCTGACTCCGCGTCGGCACCTGAAGTCCGACTCCGCGTCGGGACTTGACGCCCGACTCTGCGTCGGCACCTGAAGTTCGACTCCGCATCGGCACTTGAAGTCCGACTCCGCGTCAGCTATAAGCCCGACTCCGCATCAGCACCTGAAGCCCGACTCCGCGTCGGCACCTGAAGCCCGACTTCACGTCGGCATGTTAAGCTCGACTCCGCATCAGCACTTGAAGCTAGACTCTGCGTCGACCGTAAGCCCGACTCCGCGTCGGCACTTGAAGCCCGACTCCGTGTCAGCACCTGAAGCCCGACTCCGCATCGGCACCTGAAGCCCGACTCCGCGTCAGCACCTGAAGCCCGACTCCGTCAGCATTTGAAGTCCAACTCCGCATCGGCCGTTAGCCTGACCCCGCATTGGTACTTGAAGCCCGACTCCACGTCGGCACTTAGCTCGACTCCGCGTTGGCGCTTAATCCAGTTTCGCGTCGGCACTTGAAGTTTGGCTTCACGTCGGTAATCGAGTTCGGTTCCACATCGGCATTTCAAATTTGATTTCGTATCGACACTCAAATCTGACTTCGTACTAGCTCTAAAACAATGTTGTGGATACGTTGTAGCCCAGAATCTATCCTTCAACTGGTTCCATGTCGGCGCTGTACTCCCTTGACGCCCCCAACCTCCATATTGGCATGGGGCGCAAGGTCGGGTCAAGTCATCAGTATGGCAAATAAAGACATCGATCAAAAGTGTTTTTCATTAATAGCAAATGAGATTACAAAACTGCTGATCAAAGTTCGGCTTTGTACAATAAAAGTATAAAGGCCTACAAAGATTAGGGCTCAGTAGATGGGCTGCGGGCAGGAGAGTGATCTACTGGGGGCATGTCCTCAGCCTCATCCGAATTCAGGCTATCTTGATCTTCAAGATTGCGAACCTTCTTCGCCTTGTCCTTGCAATCTTGAAACCCAACATTGTAGGCGAAGGCTATGGCGTCAGCTAGCTCCTCTCTGTAGCTGGCAGATTGGCGAAAGTCTTCAATTGCCTCGGCAGCTTTAGCCTCCGCCACTGCCATTGCTGCCTTCATCTCGGTAACTTCAGCCTCGGCCGCTGCCACCGCTGCTTTCATCTCAATAACTTGCATATCGGAGCTTCGGGCTATTTCTTCAGCATTCTCTGCCTGCTCTTCGGCCATGCTCCTTAATGTTGGTGGTCTCTAGGCTGCTTTGGCATATGAGCAGCTCTGTCTCCGCATGCCTACGACCCTCTTTGGCCACCCATGTTGTTTCTAAGGCCTTCTCGGCCCTCTTGGCTTGGGCTCGGCCCTCGGTTATTGCCGCTCCAAGAGCCTCGTCGGCCTTTTTCACTTGGACCTCTTCTTCAGCCCTCTCGGAGAGGACGGCTTCTAGAGCCTTCTCTGCTTCCTCTGCTCTGGCGTTGGATTGTTGGGTCTCCCTCTATGATCGGCTAAGTGCAGCCTTGGCCTGAGAGAGGGCACTCTTCAAGGCGGCCAGAGAATTCACCGCCTGCATGCGAAAGGTGCAGTTAGAAACCTTGCTGTATCTAAGCTGAATTAAAAGGGTTCGGATACTTACCCAGAGATGGGCCACAAAGGCCTCTCGAAAGAAAGATGAAGTCCTCTGCTCCTAGAGGACTCCTTGGAGCTCGAGCAGGCATACTGGTGCCATTGTCCGCTCCGCCCAGTGCCTCTCGCGCTCGAGGAGGGCCTTGAAGGATAAGACGGCTTCGTCTTTGGTGGTAGGCTCCGAAGCCGGTGGTATGTCAGGGATTGATGAGGTCCCCGCCTCTTCTGGGCCCTAGGGGGCTCTTCATCCATCGCCTCTATCTGAGGGGGCTCTGCCACCACTTTTGCTTCAGTAGCCTCGGGAATGGGGTCGGGGGTTGGCTCCACGACCCTCGCATCTGGCAGGATTGGTTGTGATGGCAGCATGTCCACCCTTTGTTCCTCTGGTGGTGTATCGGCTGTGAGATCGACGTCTGCTTCCCTTTCCATTCGGGGCCAACGGGAAAGTGGTGTCGGAGATCGAGATCGCGTAGGTGATGGTGATCAGGGCCTTTTCATATGCTCTTCGGCCTCTGCAAGTCTTCCTTTGGCCTTGTCACGCCCCAGACCCAATATCGGGCTAGGGTGACAACCCACCACGTGCCGGGCACGCAAGGCGTCATAAATTTTTTCAACATAAAACACCATTATATATAATCAAGCCAAATACATCACTCAATACTAAAGTTTTGGGTTACACACCCTTACACACCACAATAATAAAGTTTGGGCATCAAGCCCTACACATAAGCAATAATGGGGTTACAACAAAATAATGGGTCTTGTTTTATTTAATAGAAGATCCATCACCCCAAAATCCATCTTCAACCTCGTGGCTCTGACAAAAACATTGTAAGATTTTTATGAGCTTACACTCAATAAGTAAGCCACGTTATACAGTCAAATCATAGCATACAATCAATAAGCACATAAATGATTTGCATGCTTAAACATTCCACAAATACTCAAACATGCAATGTAAGTAAACCCACTGTTTATACTCTCAATGGTAACTGTAAATGTGACCCACGGCCCTGCAATATCTCAATAGTGTACCAACAAGCATCCCCCTACTGAAAGGGTCCAGATACCAGGGTCACGCCATATCATAATCCACAGAACACATACTCTATATGTGTGATGCCACCTCGAACCAAGCAGAACACATCCTCTAGATGTGTGATGCCACCTCATAGAACTCAGAACACATCCTCTAGATGCGTGATGCCATCTCGAACCCAAGCAGAACATCCTCTAGACGTGTGAATGGCATAAACAAGCAGAACACGTCCTCTAGACGTGTAGGTGGCATAAACAAGCAGAACACATCCTCTAGACGTGTGTGTGGCATAAACAAGCAGAACACATCCTCTAGACGTGTGTGTGGTATGACATGATAAAGGAGAACCGCGGCGACACATAACAGTACCTCACATCATGCACAAACATATCAATAACATCTCTATATTGCATAAACAGTGGATTATACTTACTGAACAATTGCATGTAATATATCACATCAATGTCATAATAACTGCATCTCTCATGCATAGCATCCACATATGAAATCATAGCACATAAACACCATGTATTCATAATATTCATCTACTTACAATTTAGCCAATAACAATTCTTCATATCACAATTCACAATTTAAACATCATATAATGAATAATTTATTAAATACTGATAACTGGCTTACTTACCTCAGTACGCAATCCAACAGGTATAAATCAGCTAGTCAGATGTCTGAGCACCTACAGGATCATTTACACAATTAATTTATTAGAATACGAATATTAAAATGACCCTTAGAATTTCTACCCAGACTAGTTCACGGGCCCTACTTTGGGCTCGAATATCTCCCACTATACACACCCAATTGGGGAAGTAAAAATACCCCAAGAAACTAGAATTCACCCAGATTCTAGCCATATAATTATTTTGCTAATCCCGGCCCGTTAGGGCCCAAAAACAGCCCAAATTCAATGCTGCATGGCCCAAAAGGCCCTGAACCGGCCGGCCCAGCCGGCCCGGTTCATCACAGCCCACCCGATCCCCTGTTTCACCGAACAGGGGACGGGAACTAGCCGGCGGCCAGGGCCGCCGCCGGCCAAATTGAGGGCGGCCCGGCCGCCGGTGGCCGGGCCAGAGCCGGCCGCCGCCGCGGCCGGCCGCCAAACTCCCTCTCTCTCCCTCAATTTCTCTCATCTCCTCTCATCCGCGCGGCACGATCTGTGCCGGCGGCACGGCCGGCCACCTTGGCCGGCCGGACCTCCACCGGACGCACGCCCGGCGCCGGTGGAGGCGACAGGCCAAAGCTCGGGCCCGGCGAGGCGGCGAGCACGCCGCCGGGCCCGAACCGGCTTCCGCCACCGCGCGAGAGAAGGGCCAATTGGCCCTCTCTCTCTTCTCTCTCTCCACCACCCCGCCGGACGCCTCCCCCGGCGCCGCGGGGTCGCCGGCCAAGCTCAGGCCCGGCGAGGCGGCGAGCACGCCGCCGGGCCTGAACCAAGGATCGACCGGCACTCTCTCTCTCTCTCTGTCTCTCTCTCTCTCACGCTCTCTCTCTCTCTCTCTCTCTCTCTCTCTGGACCAGGATTACCTGATGGAAACGGATGCCAGGATGATGGAGGGAGTCCCCTCCATCACTATTTAATCCCTGCGCAACGCTTCGGATGGGTTTCCGGGAACGAAACGCTTCGCTGAGAGCGAAGCGTTGAACCCACAGGACAACCAACCTGGTTCACTGAACCGGGAACCGGGTACTACATCCTCCCCTCCTTATAAAAATTTTGGCCTCGAAATTGGATACATATCTCAAAATCAAAATCAAAAGTCAACAATCTTAGATAGATAAATTACCTTCAAATAATTGAGGATACTTCTTTTTAATTTCTTCCTCCAGCTCCCAAGTAGCCTCCCTCTCAGAGTGATTATTCCACTGAACTTTGACATAAGGGATGGTACGCCGCCTCAGAATCTGATCCTTGCGGTCCACGATACGCACAGGATGCTCCTCATATGATAAATCCTTCCTCAACTGAATAGGCTCATAAGCTATGACATGACTGGGGTCTGAAACATATTTCCTCAGCATAGATACATGGAATACATTGTGAACACCAGATAAGATCGGAGGCAGTGCTAAGCTGTATGCAACCTCCCCAACTCTGCTCAAGATCTCAAAAGGTCCAATATAGCGTGGACTAAGCTTTCCTCTAACCCCGAATCTCATCACATCCTTGGTTGGTGATACCCTTAAGAAAACATGATCCCCAACCTGGAATTCTAACTCTCTCCTTCTGACGTCAGCATAACTCTTCTGCCTGCTCTGAGCTGTACGAAGACGCTCCCTGATCAAATGCACCTTGTCAACTGTCTGCTGGATCAGCTCAGGGCCTAGCAATTTCCTTTCCCCTACGTCATCCCAACATAAAGGAGATCTGCACCTCCTACCGTACAAAGCCTCAAATGGGGCCATCTGGATACTGGCTTGATAACTATTGTTATAAGCAAACTCCACCAAAGATAAGTGGTTATCCCAAGCCCCACCCAAGTCCATTACACAGGCGCGCAACATATCTTCTAGAATCTGAATGGTCCTCTCTGACTGCCCATCAGACTGGGGATGATAAGCCGTACTGAAGTTCAATTTGGTCCCCAAGGCTTTATGAAGACTCTTCCAAAACTGTGATACAAATCTGGTATCCCGGTCAGATACAATAGAGACAGGAACACCATGGAGTCTCACAATCTGCTCCAAATACAAGCTAGCCAATCTGTCACTCGAGACTCCAACTCTGAAAGGTAGGAAATGAGCTGACTTTGTCAGTCTGTCCACAATAACCCAAACAGCATCATTACTCCTGGGAGTTTTGGGCAGACCAGTCACAAAATCCATAGTAATCTTTTCCCATTTCCACTGAGGAATCATCAAAGATTGAAGAGGTCCCGCAGGTTTTTGATGCTCGGCCTTCACCCGCTGACATACTAAGCACTTGGCCACAAACTGAGCAATATCCCTCTTCATCCCTTTCCACCAAAAATTCTCCTTTAAGTCTCTATACATTTTAGTACCACCAGGATGCACAGTATAGGGAGAGTAGTGAGCCTCCCTCAAAATCTCGGCTTTCAACTCCTCATTGCTAGGCACACAAAGTCTGCCTTCAAATCTCAGGGATCCATCATCCATTACATAAAATCCACTCTGATCTCCTGACTGAACAGCAACTTTAATTCTTTGAAGATCTGGATCTTCCATCTGGGAGGACTTAATTCTGTCAACAAGAGTCGGCTGAAGAATAAGTGCAGCAACAAGTCCATCAGACTGCTGTACTCTCAGTCCAATCTCCCACCTCTCGAGGTCCTTCAGAATGTGAGGCTGGAGGTAAGCATAGCAGCTAACTCAGAAGAGGTCTTCCTACTCAAAGCATCAGCCACAACATTAGCCTTCCCTGGATGATAATGTAGATTCAGATCATAGTCCTTCAGAAGTTCCAACCACCTCCTCTGCCTCAAATTGAGCTCCTTCTGTGTGAAGATATATTTTAGACTCTTATGGTCTGTATACACATCACACGACACCCCATAGAGATAATGCCGCCAAATCTTTAAAGCAAAAACCACCGCAGCTAATTCCAGATCATGAGTAGGATAGTTCTGCTCATAAGGCTTCAGCTGTCTGGAAGCATAGGCTATCACCTTTCCATTCTGCATTAGAACACATCCCAATCCTTTCCGAGAGGCATCAGTATAAAGTGTGAAACCCTCAGATCCTGTCGGAAGAACAAGGATGGGAGCTGACACCAAACGCTGCTTTAGCTCCTGAAAACTTTCCTCACACTCCTCTGACCAGTCAAACTTCACTCGTTTCTGGGTTAAACGAGTTAGGGGTAGAGCGATGCGAGAGAAGTCTTCCACAAATTTTCGATAATACCCGGCTAGCCCCAAGAAGCTTCTGACTTCAGCCACATTGGAAGGTCGGCTCCAGCTAGTAATAGCTTCAATCTTCTTCGGGTCCACAGAAATGCCATCCGCAGAAATTACGTGACCCAAGAAAGCTACTTGGTCCAACCAAAACTCACACTTCTGCAGCTTGGCATAAAGCTTCTTCTCCCGAAGAGTCTGAAGCACAATCCTCAAGTGATCCTCATGCTCCCTGAGACTCTTAGAATAGATCAAAATATCATCAATAAATACAACCACAAACTGATCCAAATATGGCCTAAATATTCTGTTCATCAAATCCATGAACGCTGCCGGGGCATTGGTCAAACCAAACGGCATCACCAAAAACTCATAATGGCCATATCTAGATCTGAAAGCTGTCTTAGGCACATCCCCATCCTTGACTTTAAGCTGATGATAACCTGACCTGAGATCAATCTTAGAGAATACCCGGGCTCCTTGAAGTTGGTCAAACAAGTCATCAATCCTCGGCAAAGGGTACTTATTTCGCACTGTCACCTTGTTGATTTCCCGGTAATCAATGCATAGCCGAAGACTGCCATCCTTCTTCTTAACAAATAGAACTGGAGCACCCCAAGGAGAAGCACTAGGCCTGATAAATCCCCGATCTAGGAGTTCCTGCAATTGGTCCTTCAACTCTTTTAGCTCAGCCGGGGCCATACGATAAGGGGCCTTGGATATAGGTCCAGTTCCAGGAATCAAATCAATGGAGAACTCAACCTCCGGTCAGGGGGCAACTCCGATAATTCATCTGGAAAGACATCAGGGAATTCTCTAACTATAGGAATATCCTCCAACTTGGCCTCTTTCTTTTGAAGATCATTAATAACAGCAAGAAATCCTTGGCCACCACTCCTCAGATACTTTTCAGCCTGTAGTGCCGAATAAACACTGAGGCTAGAAGTTTCTGGCCACCAGTAAAACTAAATTCGGGCTGACAAGGAATTTTGAAGTTGACGATCTTCCTGAAACAGTCTACAGAAGCATGATAGGAAGCTAACCAATCCATGCCAAGGATAACATCAACGAATTTCAGTGGAAGGACAATAAGATTGGCATTCAGCTTCCTATCCTCAATGATAATCAAGCAGGATTTGCATACAGTATCAACTTTCATAGTATCACCATTTGGAAAGGCAATGTGTAATTCATGGTCTAGAGATTCAGGTGTCAATGATGCATTCTTGCCAAGGTAGGTGTCAGATATAAATGAATGCGTGGCACCCGGATCAATTAGAGTCTGAGCATAATCATTGCCTATCATAATCATTCCTGGACGTAAATGAAATTTCATTTTAACAATAAGAATATAATGTCTAACTAATTATTAATGCATTGCACAGGATAAGAATGTAATGCTAGATGTGAAATATTGATATACCTGTCACCACAGAATTAGAAGCGGCAGCATCCTGCTGAGTGAGAGCGAAGACCCTTCCCTGAGTCCTCGGTGGCTGCTGCTGCTGCTGATTCGCCCCTTGACTGGAAGATGGCTGCTGGTTCTGTCGAAGGGGACATGTGGCTATCTTATGGCCAGTCTTTCCACAGGAGAAACAGGCACCAGACACTCCACGGCAAGGTCTCCCCGGGTGGAAATTCCCACAGCGATAGCAGCGAGCCTCTCTATTTGGTTGTCCTCCTGGGGCCTGGGGTGCACCTCTCTTCTTGGCATGAGCTGGGGGCTGACTAGCATTATGCCCTTTCCTCTTCTTCTGCTGCTCCCAATCCCTCTGAACCGTATTCATATCTCTCTCAATTACTAAGGCCTTATTCACCACGGCACTGTAAGTGTGAAGCTCAAATGCGTTGACCGCCTGCATCAGTCTGGGTCGAAGTCCCTCCGTGAATCGGGTGATCTTGGCCATTTCATTAGATACTATACTTGGAGCAAAACGGGCCAGCCTGGTGAATTCAGCTTCATATTGGGCCACCGAAAGATTCCTTTGCTCCAACTTAAGAAATTCTGATTCCATCCTCCTCTGCATACTCCTGGGAAAGTACTTGTCGAAGAATGCCTCCTTAAACTGTTCCCAAGAAATAGTCTGACCACCCCGACGCTGCTCCTCTACTAACCACCAGTCATAAGCCTCCCCTTGGAGAAGATAAGTAGCAAATCTGATCCTCTCCATCTCCTGACTACCATGGGCCATAAAAGCCTTCTCCATATCTCGCACCCATCTCTCAGCATCAATAGGGTTGCTTGAACCAGAGAAAGGAGCAGGGGCAAACTTCTTGAAATCTGCAAAGCTACGGCCGTTCCCCACCCAGGATTGAGATAAAGCAGACTGGGTCGGCGGTGCTGATGGAGTGGGTAAGGTCGGCTGCAGCTGCGGAACAGGAAGGGTAGGCTGAGTCGGAGCAGAAGGGGGTGCAGACTGAGCGGTCAAAGCCTGCTGATCTGATGCTGCATGTCCCGCATAGACTGCGCCATACCCGAGAGAGCTTGAAGCATCTCGGACTGGAATTGCTGGTGCTCAGTTCCTACTGGGTTGGCAGGGCCGAACCTCCAGTAGTTCCTTGACCCACCGGCTGATCAGCATTACCGGCCAGAGAGTCCTCCTCATACAGTTGGCTCCTAGTACGGCGAGCCATAACTATTTCCTGTTAAATTAGATGTGGTTAATATCATCATAAACTAAAGTGTCAGGTGTCTCTAAGTATAATGTCATCAAAATATGTTCTCTACGTGTTATCATGTCAATATGTCTGTGTCCCTAGGGTTCATAACCTAAGCTCTGATACCACTAAAGCTGTCACGCCCCAGACCCAATATCGGGCTAGGGTGACAACCCGCCGCGTGCCGGGCACGCAAGGCGTCATAAAATTTTTCAACATAAACACCATTATATATAAAAGCCAAATACATCACTCAATACTAAAAGTTTTGGGTTACACCCTTACACACCACAATAATAAAGTCTGGGCATCAAGCCCTACACATATGTAATACTGGGGTTACAACAAAATAATGGTCTTGTTTTATTTAATAGAAGATCCATCACCCCACCAATCCATCTTCAACCTCGTGGCTCTGACAAAAACATTGTAAGATTTTTATGAGCTTACACTCAATAAGTAAGCCACGTTATACAGTCAAATCATAGCATACAATCAATAAGCACATAAATGATTTGCATGCTTAAACATTCCACAAATACTCAAACATGCAATGTAAGTAAACCCACTGTTTATACTCTCAATGGTAACTGTAAATGTGACCCACGGCCCTGCAATATCTCAATAGTGTACCAACAAGCATCCCCCTACTGAAAGGGTCCAGATACCAGGGTCACGCCATATCATAATCCACCAGAACACATACTCTATATGTGTGATGCCACCTCGAACCAAGCAGAACACATCCTCTAGATGTGTGATGCCACCTCATAGAACTCAGAACACATCCTCTAGATGCGTGATGCCATCTCGAACCCAAGCAGAACACATCCTCTAGACGTGTGAATGGCATAAACAAGCAGAACACGTCCTCTAGACGTGTAGGTGGCATAAACAAGCAGAACACATCCTCTAGATGTGTGTGGCATAAACAAGCAGAACACGTCCTCTAGACGTGTGTGGTATGACATGATAAAGGAGAACCGCGGCGACACATAACAGTACCTCACATCATGCACAAACATATCAATAACATCTCTATATTGCATAAACAGTGGATTATACTTACTGAACAATTGCATGTAATATATCACATCAATGTCATAATAACTGCATCTCTCATGCATAGCATCCACATATGAAATCATAGCACATAAACACCATGTATTCATAATATTCATCTACTTACAATTTAGCCAATAACAATTCTTCATATCACAATTCACAATTTAAACATCATATAATGAATAATTTATTAAATACTGATAACTGGCTTACTTACCTCAGTACGCAATCCAACAGGTATAAATCAGCTAGTCAGATGTCTGAGCACCTACAGGATCATTTACACAATTAATTTATTAGAATACGAATATTAAAATGACCCTTAGAATTTCTACCCAAGACTAGTTCACGGGCCCTACTTTGGGCTCGAATATCTCCCACTATACATACCCAATTGGGGAAGTAAAAATACCCCATGAAACTAGAATTCACCCAGATTCTAGCCATATAATTATTTTGCTAATCCCGGCCCGTTACAGGCCCAAAAACTAGCCCAAACTTTTAATGCTGCACGGCCCAAAAGGCCCTGAACCGGCCGGCCCAGCCGGCCCGGTTCATCATAGCCCACCCGATCCCCTGTTTCACCGAACAGGGGACGGGGACTTAGCCGGCGGCCAGGGCCACCGCCGGCCAAATTGAGGGCGGCCCGGCCGCCGGTGGCCGGGCCAGAGCCGGCCGCCGCCGCGGCCGGCCGCCAAACTCCCTCTCTCTCCCTTAATTTCTCTCTTCTCCCTCTCATCCGCGCGGCACGATGCTGTGCCGGCGGCACGGCCGGCCACCTTGGCCGGCCGGACCTCCACCGGACGCACGCCCGGCGCCGGTGGAGGCGACAGGCCAAAGCTCGGGCCCTGCGAGGCGGCGAGCACGCCGTCGGGCCCGAACCAAGGGATCGGCTGGATACCATTTCTTCCCTGTCTCCCTCGCTCTCTAACTCCCGATCTCTGTCTCTCTCTCTCACGCTCTCTCTCTCTCTCTCTCTCTCTCTCTGGACCAGGGAATTACCTGATGGATGAAGTGCGCCAGCGTGAAGGAAGGAGTCCTCCTCCTTCTATTTAATCACCTGCGCAGCGCTTCAGATCGGGGGTTTCCCGGGAGACTAAACGCTTCACCTGGAGCGAAGCGTCAGTCCGGGGAACCCAACAGTCTGGAGCTTGGTTCATCTGAACCAAGCCTGGTTCGTTTGAACCGGGTACTACATGCCTTTTCAGCCTTGGTCTTTTTCCTGGCTGCTTTGGCTACAGCCTTTTTCTCGCAAGGGGCTCTGTCTGCCCTAGCCTTTCTCGCCTTGGCCGCTGCCTCCCTCACCTCCTCAATCGAAGGCAACATACCTACACATGGCAAATAGATTCAGTAAAAAAAAAAGAAAAATAAAAGAGAGAAAGAAAAGGGAACTGAAGCAGAAAGAGCGAGGCGGGTCAATGGGCTACTCACCACTAAATGGAATAAGGCTGGCAAGTTGAAGATTTTCCTTGGCCAGAAGTTGGTTGCACCGAGGGATGTTGGCAGTCAAAAGCTGTCCAAATGCCTTTTGATCCCTCGGGAGAATGGAAGAATTTCTATTTGCGTCTGTGTTCGACGTTCCCCAGACTCCGCTCACCCGCTCGACATCGGCAAAAAAGAACCTATCCTTCCACCCTTTGACAGATGTAGGAAGGCAGAGTTTGAGAGCCCTAGTGGGTCTAGGAGCAAAGGACCACCACCCTCCTTGCTTGCGGAGGGTGTAAAAGCTACGGAACAAAGAAATTGTAGCCTCTATCCCATTAAGATGGCAGAGAACTAGGAAGCCGATGATCATCCTAATAGAATTTGGGACTAACTGTGCTGGGGCCAAAGAGTACCTATCCAAGAGATTGAGGAGAAGGGATTAAGGGGTAGCTGAAGCCCCGCCTTAAAGAAGGCTTCGTACAGGGCAACTCTCCCAGGATGGGAGGAAGTTACCCTGTCTTCAGGAACGGGACGAGACAGGCGCATGTTAAGGGGTAAACTATACCTAGCCCTAAGATTTATGATGTCTTGGGCGGTCATGGTAGAGGCAGTCCGCTTGGAAGACTCCCTGGCGGACGGGCCGACGATAGCCGAACGGCATCGGATTGGGGCCCATTCGGTGGCTGGACAATTCCCTGCCAAGGGTCGTCCGGCCATTCGTCGTTGTTCCGGTGGAGCACGGTCAGGGGAAGAAGAGGACCAGCTAGGCGCTGGGGAGGAAGAAGGCAGCGAGGGAAGGGGGAATAACCCTTGGAGTCTGAAATGGAACAGGAAAGTGAAGAGGAAGCCATGAACACTGACCTGGAAGAACTTGAACTTGAGAAAGAAGCTTGGAAGAGAAGGATGAAGGCAGGAGATGAACGGGTGCTCGCAGAGTCAGTAGAGGAGCAAAACACAGGAAAAGCAAGGAACCAAGGATGGATGACTCCCCTTTTTTTATACCCCTATTTCAAATTGTCCCGCCTATATCAGAACTGGCCACGCATTCGTCCACCATTGGAAAACGCCTCGGCATCCACTCGAGGCACAAAAAGCGAGGGACACCGCCAATAGGGGAATAGCAGTGACTTCACCGCAATGATAGCACCTGCCTTTCCACGGTTTCTCGCCCGAGGAAAATTCTGCCCAATCCCAACGGCCCGAACAGACGAAATGATGGCACAGAGATCAGCCATCCGGTGGATAATAACAAACCTTTCGCTGGTAACTATACGCCCGCCAATCTCAGGGGTAGGGGGGCATCTGATGTGGTTGATCACTTCCTTGGGCGGTAGCATAACACCTTGCACAGTTCTCGGAGCCAGATGATAATGACAGCTCAGTTCCAGCGTCGGCCTTTGTTGGCTTCAGCCTTGGGCCCTAGCCTCAACCCCTGGCCTTGGCCTCAGTCTCGGTCCTCGGCTTTGGCCCCGGCCTCGGCTTCGGCCTTGGCCTCGGCCTCGGTCCCTGGCCTCGGCCTCGGCTTCGGTCTTCGGCCTCAGTACTTTGTATTGCATGTCCTCAACCCAGTTTGTCGGAGTCTACTTCGGATACTGGACTCAGTGATTTAAAACACTAATAACTGCCGCATAGCTTGCTCGTCTGTTTTACCAAAATCACAGGTGGTTACCAACGTATTAGGTAGTTGTCAATATTTACGGTGCATGCTTAGCAACTATGCACCCACCTGTCGCTTACGGAGCTGATCCTAACGAAAGATGGAATTCGATAGTTAATCCACAAAGGGTAAGAGGGACTCCCGAATAGGTATATATGAACCCTGACTCAACGAGGAGAAGGGGAATCTCTACTTTCTCATTAAAATCCATGTTCTCCAAATCGTTGACTTGAGCGTCGGAGGGTCCCCGCCGGAACCACCGGTCTGAGACTTTTCTTGTAGGTTCTCAGCTGAAGGAGGCGGTCCCTGTATTCCTCTAAAGGCCTACGATGCATTTCTGTCGCCTGATGCTCCTTAAAAGTGATTTGGCAGGAACAGATATAGTGATACTATTGGGAGGACTCCGATACATAAAACCATCATGCGTCCGGGAGTCTATGTAATGGCTACTCATGATGGTGTGCTTTGAGAAGTGATGTAAGCAAACCACCAAAACCATGCTTCCATTATTTTGGTTTTGGTTGTTAAAAATTTTGAATTACTTACTCTTAAAGTTTTGATTAAGTATAGTTAATAAATGTACTCACTACAAGAAACATGACTTTTGCCTACGATTTTTTTTCATAGGAAAAGATAGAAAAATCGTAGGAAAAGCCTTTCCCTACGATTTTTAAACTTTTCCCTACAAAAAAAAATCGTAGACAAAGATACGTCGGTAAAGCCTTTGCCTATGACTTTCAAAATCGTAGGCAAAGATCACACCTTTTCCCTATGATTTTTTTCGTAAGAAAAAGTTCATATTTCGTAGGGATAGAGTGACTAGAATTTGAAATGTAAATTTTAATTTTGAAAACTTTGCCTACGAAGATAAAAAATCGTAGGAAAAAATCAAAAAAAATATTTTTTAAAACATCTTTCCCTACGATTTTTCTTAAAATCATAGGAAAAAGTTGGGTAATAATAATTTTTAATAATTTCTTTCCTTACGAGAAACCCCAAAATCGTAGGAAAGAATTTAAAAAAAATTTTTATTCACATCTTTCCCTACGAAAATTCTTAAAATCGTAGGGAAAAATTGGCTAATAATTATTTTGAATGATTTCTTTCCCTATAAAAAAACCCAAATTATAGGCAAAAATCAAAAAAATAATTTTTTATCCACATCTTTCCCTATGAAATTTCTTAAAATCGTAGGAAAAAATTGGCTAATAAAATTTTTTAATGATTCCTTTCCCTACAAAAAATCCAAAATCGTAAGGAAAAATTAAAAAAATATATATTTTTATCCACATCATTCCCTATGATTTTTCTAAAATCATAGAAAAAAGTTAGCTAATAATCATTTTTAATGATTCTTTTTTAAATTATTATTTTTAACCATTTTTACCTGCAAATAAATTAAATCGTAGGAAAAAATAATAAATACATATTTTTTTTTCTTTTTTTCCTACAAAATATGTCTAAAATCGTATAGAAAAGTTATATTTATTCTATTTTAAATTTTTTAATATTTTAAAATTATATTCTATTTTAAAATTTTGCATATTTTATTTAAATAGAATATAATGTGTTTGTTTCATATTTTTTTAAATATTAAAAATCGTATCAAAAATAATATAATTCTTTACATACAATATCCATTACATATACAAAATTTTTACATAATGACAATAAAGGATAAGCATCAAAATAACTAATAAATGAAAGTCAGTAGTCCATATCAATTACAAGATCCATAATTAACATAAAACATCAAAACAGATAATGACACAACATCTTGGACACTTCATAAAGGTCCCATTCATAAATGACTTCCCTAGTTTTCTAGCTCTCTTTTAAACATTACTAGAGTAAGCAATGCCTTAAAATGACATTGCAATTCATAAATGTTCCAATAAGACATCATTGCAGACCTCTTATGCCAAAGTACACTTTGCTCACTTTCCTTGAAACATCCTTTTAGGGTATCAAATTGCTTTCTGCAAAGGTAAAAAACAAGTATTAAAAAAGTTTATATTTGATCAATTTTTATGCTCAAAAAAATAAATTATTAAATCAGAATCATGGCAACTTGTAATTGTGTACAACTAGATCAAATACCATGTTAGCATCTACCCTTAAGCAGCATACAATATCTGATATCTTTAATTAAACAATCTGAGATCACAATCAAGATTTTAAGGCATAAGAAGGAACTCGCTAAAAGCAACTTACATTTGAGAATTGATGTATTAGACCATACGCCCACAATCCGACAAGGGCAATGACGGCAACCCCAAGAGTAAAAAGGAAAACAGACTCTATGCTAACAAAACCTCCAGCCTCCACAACTTCGATGGTACCATTATAGAAGACACTCTGATATTGCTGCTAGCCAACCTCATAAACTATGGTACCTACTAAATCAAATGACCAGGCTGCAGTACAAACATATTGGTAAAGTCTCAAAGCTACACCATAATCTCTTATATATGCAAATGAATCCAATATAGGCATGCTCATTCAAAAAAATATAGTTGCTAATCCAAATGAGGATCATTCCAGTGGGTAATAAATCAAGAGAAATTAAACTGCTATATACTGGCAACTACCTTCACGAATTTGCTGACAGCAAATTTATAAGGGAATGTTGCTTGAGGAGAAACTGGCACTGATACATTGAAGAACTCATGTAATAGGCAATGGATAGAATGATTGATATTATAATGTATTTCAAAACCAAGGCATGACATTTAAGGAAAATCAAGACTTAGAAGAAGAAGAATTATAGATACACATTGCACAAAACAAATACGATACTTATGAGTCAGCATTACATTTCTGCAGAACGCTTCGCCCTCGTCGTCCGAGGATTCACCGAACGCTTCTTGCGGGAGAAGAACTTCATGGTGAAGTACCAGAACACTGCCATCCAGATGATTCCACTTTCATAAAAACTATTTATGATCATGCACTAAGCTATGAGTGTGATGTATTGTTCATTATGGGTTTGATTTTTCTAGAATTTTGCTGATATTTCTAATCACTACAAGAGAAAGCAGGGTAGCAATTGTTCACAACATATTCTCCACATGAATTTATCTCATTTAACTGTATTTCTGCATCTGGGATAAGTTCTCCGGTTAGCCAATCTAGGATCCAATCTGGGATAAGTTCTCCACTTAGCTTACATAGAGCATCAGAGCATAACTTTTCCATCAAAGAGTAACGGACTCGTTTGATCACAAGAAAGCTAAACTTTTCATCTAAGAACAAGGGAATCGAATGATTCGCATCGAGAAACCAGACAAAGCATTCCAACACTTCAAGGTTGTAACATCAAATAATGCCACACATGTGCATAATTGACAATGTACAACTCCACTGACATTTACACAGAAGGAAAGACATGGGTTCATGATAAATTACATGTGGTGTGAGGTAAGAATAAATCAGAAATACTTATGCAAATGATGAAAGCAATGTATAGTGTTATTCATAATTACATTATCATTCTGAGATAAGGTGATGTGGCCATAAGTCCAGCGTGTACCACGCATAGTAATTTTTCCTCTGGATCTGAATGCACTTAATGTTCTATTATGCTCCAGATGCTTTTCCATTCACTCACTAAGTGATAATTTAAATAAAATTAATATGATAGTTAAAAGAACTAGCAATAGAAATTCAATTTTCAATTTAATGGCTTAGTCAACATAAATGCAGTATAAAATGCACATAATTGCAGAAGGTTCAGGAAGTATGGGAAGAGCCGGTGTTGCTTCGTGCCAAACGAGTCTTGTTTGTTTGGGGTGTAGCAGGGCTAACTCACTCTTTTCATGGGATGAAGCTTGGCTTCTAAGATTGCAGATCATCAATTGTTACAAAAGTCAATAAGTATAAAGCAGCCAACAAGGACTGCACACTCGAATAAAGGATTACCGTTTCTCCTGGCTGAAGTAAATTTGCAATATTTCTCTTTATCTTTCCTATATCCTTAGAAGAAAGGTCCTGGTAGTCCTCTTCTGCAGTTATCTTCCCCTGATGCTTTTCTGCAAATCTAGGATCAACTTCAAGACTATCCAACCACGCATCCTGAATCAATAAAAAAAAAGTCATTTCCAATCATCACGATGTGAATGGATGCACAAGAACAATTTGTCACGATGGATGCCTAAATGACTATAAAATCAAGCACCTTAATTTCATGTTGACTTGCATATTCAACAAAATTTCCACTGGCATCGAAGTATCCTTCTTCTCTTTCTTGCTTCAAATTAAATGGATCTATTGGAATACCATCATCATCAAAATTAGTATCCTCCTGCATCAAAATTAATTCCTTTTTATCAGCTAACCCCTGTCCACAACTGGTTGGACGGAAAGCGTAAAAGACTCCCAACTTCAAGCAAAAAAATTGTAACTTGGACACAGATTTCTTCAAAGTTATGACCTGACAAAAAAATTCGAAGGATAAACAAAATCTAACGATTATGCCAACCTCATAGTGAACCTCGGCAGAGGAGATGTCCGACTAGTCCCGGAACAACTCCTCCTCTCTCAATTCCCATAAAAAATCCCAAAAAAGAAAAACAATTCCCAACAGCCGCATAAAAATTCAAAGAAAGTGGCACCGGGCCCAATTCATTAAAAACCTCTACAATGCCTAGAGAATCTCGTCTTCGGAAACCGGAGACAAGAAACCCCCGATCACCCGACTCAATCCGTCGGATTCGCTCGATCGAAGCCCTAAACCACAGGGAAGCACCGTGATGCCCTCCGATCGAATCAAGAACTCACCTTTCGCTGCCTCCCCTGCCGGTGATTCCAATGCCCGAGCTTGATTTCCGATCTCTCCGATGGGCATTCCCCTCTCGCCACCTCCCTAAAATGCGAGAGAGTGTTATTGGAGAAAAATCCCTAACGGAGTGTCGCATTTGGCCGAAGGCGTCGGAGAGGCGATGGAGGAGGAGAGAGTAGGTGGCGTCCGAGGGAGCGAACCAGGGCAGGCGGCGAGCCCAGCGTAAGAGAGAGAGAAGGTTCTGGGGAAATAAGAACGACCCCTAACCCGCGACTTCGTAAATTTAGGCGCCACGGTCAAATAAAATGGGCACCGAGCAGTGAAAATTCAATAGGTTTTAAGCTATATATATATATATATATATATATATATATATATATATATATATATATATATATATATATATATATATATATATTTAAATACTTTCATAATAAATTTATGAAAAAAAAGCCTGGGTTTTAGTGGCTATGACTGTGAGTATATTTTCAAGATTTTAGATTTAAATCTTTCTATCTATCTCTTATGAATTTATTTTATAAAAATAAACTTATATAATTTTATTTTATAAAAGAACTAAAATAAAGTTTTTTGTTTCATCTTTTTATTTTTTTTTTGATATTTTTTTAATAATTTTTTTTTAAAAGGAAATATTAATTGAAACAAGATTTTAGATTTGTCCTAAGATCTTGAACGATTAGAATTTCATCCACGGCCATCACCGCAATCGGAAGGAAGGACAACGACCATCATGGGAGGTTCACCAGCACCGTCATCGCAAAATAGAGATCATCCACGGCCATCACCGTGACCATGAAGCAGCCATCACAGGAGGGTCACTAGCATCGTCACTGCGGCCTTCGCCATCACCACCCACGGCCGGAAGGGAGGACAGTGGTCGCGGCTCCATTTTGTGAGCCACTCAGATAATTGTGGGCAACATCACTGTAAGAAAAAAAATGCATATAGAATATGGCCCAACTGGGCCCATCCAGATTGATTTTAATAGCAGCATGATCAAAACCAGATCTGAGACCCCACGAGGCTGGATGCCGGGGTTTTGCACCATCGGGCCTTGGAAGCTGGGATTTGGGATGGAGTACTGGGGGATGGGATGGGCACCCAAGGGCCGGAATGAAGGGGCGAAGGCTGGAATCGACTGAGGTGGCGGTGTTACGATGGTGGGGTTCGGATTGAGGTTGGGGTTAGAATTAGTATTCAGAGGTGGATTGGGGTTAAGGTTTTCGGCGATGGTGACGGAAGAAAGCGTGGAGGAAGGAGGGGAAAGAGAGGTAGGATCTCGAGCGTAATGAGGGAAGAGGGGGAGACCAATTGGAGGATTTTCGGCGTTGTGGCTTTGGCGAGGCCCTGGTCTAAGTCCTTCACTGGGAAAGGATTAGGTAAGCTCCATATTGGGAGCTCACGGATAAAGGAAGGCAAAATGAGGGAAGCTGTGAAGAATCGAAAAAGACCATCAGGGGGTAGAAAAAGTTTTTGTGCATTAGACTCCGATGCACAAAGCGCGCATCAGGCATGGCCATTGGCCATGCGCCCATGCGAGCATGCGTGCCATGGCACATTGGGATTTGCTTCCGTTCTATTGTATTATTTTTAGTAACATACATGGATAAATCCGTGGATCCATGGAGGAAGGATGAATGCAAAATCAAACAGCAATAATCAGTTCTAAGAATTTTTTTAATAATATTTTTAAAAATTATCAATTTTTTTTGATAAAGAACCCATTTATGTTAAAAAGATCCTTCAAAAGTTCCTCACAAAATATTTTTTATCGAAAAATTTTATAGTTTATATTTTTATCAAAAAATCCCTCGAAATTATGAGGGATTTTTGCACTCGATAAAATTCCTCGAGTAAATCACACTTTTCTAGTAGTTAAAAGTCTTTGTGCACTGGACTCCGGTGCACAAAGCGCGCATCGGGTGGGGCCATTGGCCATGCACCCATGCGAGCGCGCGTGCTAAGGCCCATTGAGCCACGGTGTGCTCCACATGCATGCTCGCACAAGCGCACGGCCAATGCGCATGCCCTGTGCGCGCTTTGTGCACCAAAGTCCGGTGCACAAAGACTTTCCTTACGATTTTTGTGGGGAAAGGTTTAAAAGAAAAAGAATTATTAAAAAGAAAGGTCTAGAGCCTTTCCGTACGATTTTTGTGAATATCGTAGGGAAAGGCTTTAGACTTTTCCCTATGATTTTTCTAAAAATCGTAAGGAAAGGTTTAGAACAATAATAGAAAAATGTCTAAGACCTTATCCTACGATTTTTGTTAATATCGTAGGGAAAGGCTCTGTACTTTTTCTACGATTTTTGTGAAAATCATAGGAAAAGGTTTAGAAAAGGAAAAGGTCTAGACCTTTCCCTATGATTTTCGTAAATATCGTAGGGAAAGGCTATGGACTTTTCCCTATGATTTTCATAAAAATCATAGGGAAAAGTTTAGAATGAAAAAAAATTATTATAGGAAAGGTTCTAGAGCCTTTCCCTATGACTTTTATGAAAATCGTAGGGAAAGGTTGAAGAAAAGGTCTACAACCTTTCCCTATGATTTTCATGAAAATCGTAGGAAAAGGCTTTTTCAAAAGAAAAAGTCTAAACCTTTCCCTACGATTTTTTGAAAATCGTAGGGAAAGGGTTTTCCCTATGATTTTCATGAAAATCATAGGGAAAGACTTTTTCAAAAAATTATTGGTGCATAATTTTGCCTCCAAAAATTTGTTAATTAAGAAAAAGTCTTTCCCTACGATTTTTTGAAAATCATAGGGAAAGGTACAAAGTCTTTCCCTATGATTTTTACAAATATCGTAGGGAAAGGCTCTGGACCTTTCCCTATGATTTTTAAAAAATCATAGGGAAAGGCTCTAACCCTTTTAACTATGAAATCTTTGCCTACGATTTTTAAAAAATCGTAGGAAAAGATATCTTTTACCTACGATTTTAAATTCGTAGGTGCAAAAATCGTAGGCAAAAGTCATTTTTCTTGTTGTCTATCTTTACGTCATTGAGCAATTCCATCAGAAAGATTTGGAGCCCATTGATCATAAATGCAAATCATTGTCAATGGTAGTCATCACGGTGATTTAGTGCTGCTTTCAATAATTAGCAAAACCACTTTCAATTGTTATCAATTTTTGTATCTATCATAGCATAGGCTAGAGGAAACATATCACCGTTTTCATCTTTTGATGTAACACCAAGGGGTCTTTCTCCCTCCTTAATGCTTTATTAATATTTCATCCATAAATATTAGAGGCCTGCATCCTTTAATAGAACTCTTGATTGATGCATGAAATGAAATGAATAATCGAGTAAATCAACTTTCCAGGGTTTCAAATTCCATTGTGCTTCTAGGGTTGATCTCTATGATCGCATCATAATACCAGTGTAACTCGTCATAGGAACATAATCTATCACTATAAATTTTCATCATATATAGCTATCTTCTTCTCATGCCAAGCTTGGTACTATGGTAAATCCACACTAAATTCTTGATGGATATTTTTTATCAAATCAACTAGCCTATACAATGGCATGTCTCAAAGTCTTTCTTTCATAAATTTGAAAACCCACTACTCAAAAGCCTTTAGATATGACCAATCTTGCAAACCTTTTCCATAAGTATTTTTAGGGTTTAGGGTTTTGATTATAAAGCAATCTCCATTGCCAATATAAGAGGTATGAATCCAGCATCCATAACCTGCTTATGTATATTCAAGAGTTACATGTCATGATGATACTTCATAAATATAAAATTGTGACACTTTGCAATACAAAAATTACGAATAGTGTCACAAAGTTTTCACATCCTTAATTTTTTAAGCAATGCTTTCTATAAAAGACTTCCAAGCATCTAAAGAACTTTTTTGCCTCGCTTGCTCAAAAATCCAGAGCACTTATGTCTTCCATAACTCGATTAAAATTAGATACACTCACTTGGAAACTAAATTGAGATGTGCATGCCTTAGAAGCATGTTTCCAGCAGCACATAGGTTCAAAAATATCTAGTGGCTTACTATCCCTGCATTATAAATATTGAACTATTTCAAAGATACCACATAAACAAAAGTAACAAGGTGTATATATGTATTTGGCTAGTGATGTTTGATAATTGAAAGGTTGTATGGACAACTATGAGCTATGTACAATAAGACTACATTTGCCAAAAAAATGCATGAATAGAAATATCGAATTATTTAATTGTCTTGTATAGCATATTAAATATATTCGAGTATGAAAGAGTAAAATTCAGGTACCACAAAAAGGGGAGCAATGAGAAAATGGATATTGGGTTTTCT
This sequence comes from Calamus simplicifolius, assembly GCA_900491605.1. Lineage (NCBI taxonomy): Eukaryota > Viridiplantae > Streptophyta > Magnoliopsida > Arecales > Arecaceae > Calamus > Calamus simplicifolius. Next base: position 2,509,596 of record UESW01003837.1, on the reverse strand, counting down.
ATCTTATCTAAAATCAATAACCATATTTCTGTCATCAAACGATCATACAGAACAGTGAATAACCATTATAATGATGTAAGCATTAGATTTCATATAAATTCTATGTATATTGCAAGCATCTATATCCGTTAAGAGCGTAACAAGCATTTTAAATACGTTTAGATTATAGTATTTTATATATAACATTGCAGGAGTGGTATGCTTCCATTACTCAACTACTTGATAGCAAATATTATCAAGGTTGTGTCTTTTGAATATATTATATGAGCTACATTCTCTTATGAGCACATAGCTATAAATAATAGACCTATTATGTTACTTGTACCTTCCACTTATATCTCCGTAAACAAAATTCTTGATAAAAATATACACTTAATAGAACTGTTTGCTAGAGAAAAATACCAAGTGGAGGGAGAGTTACTAAACTTAGAGTTATTTCTTTGTTGATGGAGAGTTACCAAGTGATGGGCCAGTTGATCCCATGAAAATAAAATTTTTCAGACGGCCCTAAAGGCCGACACCCGATGGCCCCAAAGGCCGACATCTCCAAGACCGACGGCCCCAATGGCCGACACCAGACGACCCCAAAGGCCGACATCTTCAAGACCGACGGCCCCAATGGCCGACACCAGACGACCCCAAAGGCCGACACCCGATGGCCCCAAAGGCCGACATCTCCAAGACCGACGGCCCCAATGGCCGACACCCGATGGCCCCAAAGGCCGACATCTCCAAGACCGACGGCCCCAATGGCCGACACCAGACGGCCCCAAAGGCCGACACCCGACGGCTCCAAGACCGACGGCCCCAATGGCCGATACCAGATGGCCCCAAAGGCCAACACCCGACGGCCCCAAAGGCCGACACCTCCAAGACCGACGGCCCCAATGGCCGACACCTCCAAGACCGGCACCTTCCAAGCTAGGCGGCCCCGGCACAACCAAGGCGGCCCCGGCGCTTCCATCCTAGCCGGCCCCGCCTGATCCAAGTCGGCCTCGGCACTTCCATCCTAGCCGGCCCCGCCTGATCCAAGTCGGCCCCGGCGCTTCCATCCTAGCCGGCCCCGCCTGATCCAAATCGGCCCCGGTGCTTCCATCCTAGCCGGCCCCGCCTGATCCAAGTCGGCCCCGGCGCTTCCATCCTAGCCAGCCCCGCCTGATCCAAGTCGGCCCCGGCGCTTCCATCCCAGGCGGCCCGGGTGTCCTATCCCGCCGAGTCGGCAAAGGCCATTCCCGGCCGGCTCGACTCAGCCCCGGCGTCTCCAGTCCTACCGAGTCGGCCAAGGCCATCCCAGGCCAGCCCGACTCAGCCCCGGTGTCACCAGCTCCGCTGACCTGACACTTCCCCCGGCGTCTCCAGTTCCGCCGAGTCGGCCAAGGCCATACCCGGCCGGCCCGACTCGGCCCTGGCGCCTCCAAGTCTGTCAACCCCGCCCCGACACTGTCCTGCTAGCGGGGTTGGCCCCAGCCATCTCGGGTCGACCCGGCTCGGCCCTGACAAATCAGGATCTCCCAGTTCCCGCCAGATCAGCCCCAGCGGCTCAAGAATATGCCTCTCTAACGCATGCCGCCCGATAGCCCCGCTGCTGATGGGACGTAACCCACCACCAGCCCAGATTCACGCAAGGGCTCTGCAGACGTTTTGACTTCACGCCACCCCACGTGGTCGTGCTAGTGTCAACCCCTATAAAAGGATAAATCCACTTACCAAATAGGTACGGGCGATAACCCCCAAAATCGCCATCTAAACTCTCAAAAGAGATTCCTCCTCTCGGAGACCCCTCTTCTCCACCCAAAAACAGGGCTCACTCGAGCCCTTCTTCAGCTGTGACCTCAGTCACTAACTTGGCCATCGGAGGGTCCCGCCGGAGCCCCCTCCGGCCCTGGGACTTCCTTGCAGGCAACCCGGCGAGGCGAGGATTCGAGGAGCGCCTCCGTTCCCGACGTCCAGGAGAGGTGAGCGAGCGTCATCAGATTGGCGCGCCAGGAAGGGGGCATAAGAAAAAGTAGCGAACGTTCTCCCCGAGCTACATCTTTTGTCCCCCCCTCTTCTTCCAGAAGCCATGGTGGTGACCCGAGCTCAGGACGCCTCCATCAGCTGCCCAGCGGGGCTTCCCCCGCCAACTAGACAGCAGGAGGCCAATCCCCCTGCTGCCGACCCTCCGGTCGCTTGCTCGCCGTCGGATGCCGCTGTCCAAACAGCGGAGCGGCTGGTGACTCTTTCCCAGCAAGTCCAGAATCTCACCGCCATGATCCACGGCCTCCAGCAACAACAGTCCATGGCCACCCAGCATCAAACCACTCCCCTCGTCAGTCAGCAGTCGGTGAGGGGAGGCTCCCCCCGGTGGGAGGCCTGTCGGCGAGAGACCGGCCGACATCAAGCTTCCCCCAGGAAGCCTCGACGCGAGCCCTCCAAGCGGCCACAGTCCTCTGACCGCGGCCCCAACAAATTTCCTCCCAAGCTGTATTATCACGAGGAACCCAGGCGGAAGCCCCGACTTCCGTCTCCATCTCCGTCTGCCTCCTCTTCTTCTTCTTCCTCCGAGCCACCTCGGAGGGCCCCAACGATCAACCGCCAGGCGGAGGAACGCCTGGAGGAGTACAATAGGCGACTAGACGAGCTCGCCAAGAAGATCAACCATCAGCCGGAGGAAGAGTTCGACACTCGTCCTCCCTACACTCGGCGCATACTGGAGGAATTGGTTCCCTCCAGGTTCCGCTTCCCCCAGGTGGACCCGTACGATGGTACGACCGACCCCCTCGACCACCTCGAAAGTTACAAGGCTATGATGCAAATCCAGGGTGCCCCAGATGCCCTCCTCTGCAAGGCCTTCCCCGCAACTCTGCGGAGGGCTGCACGTGCATGGCACTCATGCCTGCCCCCTCACAGCATCGACTCCTTCCGGGAGCTGGAGAGGGCATTTTTGGCCCACTTTGACGCCTGCCGCCGGATCCCAAGGGTGCCAGACAGCCTCTTCTCCATCCGCCAGAAGGAAGGAGAGTCACTACGGGACTTCGTGTCCCGATTCAAAACTGCCGCCCTCGAGGTCTACCATCTCGACGATGCGGTGGCCTCCCTAGCGCTGAAGCGGGGACTCCTTCCGTCCTGCTTCACCTTCTCCCTGGATAAGAAGCCCTCGAGCTTTTATTGATCCGACCTCCTCCTCCGGGCCCAGAAGTACATCCGCGCCAATGAGGCTGACTCGTCCAGAAGGAAAGCCGGCAGGAGTTCCAATAAGAAGCCAACCCCCACGGAACCAGTGAGGGACGATCCAGACAGCCCGAGCCGCCCAGTCGCTCTGACCAACGGCCCCAGGCGCTGGTTCCTAAGGGGCGGTTTACTCCTCTCACGGCTCCGATCTCCCACATCCTGCTAGAGATTGAGGAGGATCCTTACTTTCAACGCCCACATCCCCTAAAGTCAATAAACCCCCACAACAAAGGGCTTTACTGCCGGTATCACCAAGACTGTGGGCATGACACCGAAGATTGCTGCCAGTTGAAGAAGGCTATTGAAAAGTTTGTCCAGCAGGGCCACTTGGGCAAGTTTGTTCGAGGAAACCTCACGGACCGGGTGCATCGGCACCTCCAGCGCTCAGATTTGCCCCAACAATGCCCCAACGGAAGGAAGCAAGCTGGCATCAAAATGGAAAGCTTCACCTCCACATTCAGAACGCGGACAGTACTCTCAGTAGCTTGCTGATCCTTTAATAAAGTATTATTCAGAATATCCTTGTCTTATCACGCTCTTGGATGAGTGTATTTCTTAGACAGAGACCAACTCCGCGTTGGCACCAAAGACCGACTCGCGTCGGCACAAAAGACCGGCTCCGCATCGGCAACAAAGACCGACTCCACATCGGCAACAAAGACCGACTCCGCATTGGCACCAAAGACCAACTCCGTGTTGGCAACAAAGACCGTCTCCGTGTCGGTGCCGAAGACCAGCTCCGCGTCGGCAACAAAGACCGACTCCGCGTCAGCACCAAAGACCAACTCCGCGTTGGCTACAAAGACCGACTCTGTGTCAGCGCTGAAGATCGGCTCTGCGTTGGAAACAAAGACCAACTCCGCGTCGGCACCAAAGATCAACTCCGCGTTGGCTACAAAGACCGACTCCGCGTCGGCGCCAAAGACCAACTTCGCGTTGGCAACAAAGACCGACTCCGCGTCGGCACCAAAGACCAACTCCGCGTTGGCAACAAAGACCGACTCCGCGTCGGCAACAAGGACCGGCTCCGCGTCGGCAACAAAGATCGACTCCGTGTCGGCGCCGAAGACCGGCTCCGCGTCAACAAAGACCGATTCCGCATTGGCACCAAAGACCAACTCCGCGTTGGCTACAAAGACCGACTCCGCATCGGCACCAAAGACCAACTCCGTATTGGCAACAAAGACCGACTCCGCGTCGGCACCAAAGACCAACTCCGCGTTGGCAACAAAGACCGACTCCGCGTCGGCGCCGAAGACCAACTCCGCGTTGGCAACAAAGACCGACCCCGCGTCGGCGCCGAAGACCAACTCCGTGTTGGCACCAAAGACCAACTCCGCATTGGAAACAAAGACCGACTCCGTATCAGCACCAAAGACCAACTCCGCGTTGGCAACAAAGACCGACTCCGCGTCGGCGCCGAAGACCAACTCAGCGTTGGCAACAAAGACCGACTCCGCATCGGCGTTGAAGACCAACTCCGCGTTGGCAACAAAGACCGACTCCGCGTCGGCACCAAAGACCAACTCCGCGTTGGCAACAAAGACCGACTCCGCATCGACAACAAGGACCGGCTCCGCGTCGGCAACAAAGACCGACTCCGCATCGGCACCAAAGACCAACTCCGCGTTGGCAACAAAGACCGACTCGCATCGGCACCAAAGACCAACTCCGCGTTGGCAACAAGGACCGGCTCCGCATCGGCAGCAAAGACCAACTCCGCGTCAGCACCCAAGATCGGCTCTGTGTCGGCACACTCAAGCTCAGGACCTGCGGATTCCAATCAACAGAGTTTCCTGGTGGGCAGACAACCCCCAAGCTGGTTCAAAGGGAGCTCACTGTCATCGCGGCCACGGGACATCACTCGGCCCCAGCACGGCGGTGCCCCCGAGTTGGTCAAGACCCTAAAGGCCCCGTACCCCGCTGAGTCGCCCCTCGCAGTGGTTCTCCCACCCCCGAGGCGGTTCGAAAGGAACCTGACGCTCTCAGCTCTTAGGTCACCCTCCTGGGTTCAAAAGACTTTCAGACCACGCGTTGGGAGAGGATTACTAGCCGCCCTCAGCTAGCCAAAGAAGGCACGCAGACGTCCATCCAAGGCAGCGCAAGGTGCCAAGGTAAAAGTTCTACACTCCTTTCGCTTAGCCGGTGCGGGAAATGCAAGCTCAAGGAGTGTGGGGGGCATTTGATGGGGCCAGTTGACCCCATGAAAAATAAAATTTTTTCAGACGGTCCTTAAGGCCGACACCCGACGGCCCCAAAGGCCGACATCTCCAAGACCGACGGCCCCAATGGCCGACACTCGACGGCCCCAAAGGCCGACATCACCAAGACCGATGGCCCCAATGGCCGACACCAGACGGCCCCAAAGGCCGACACCCGACGGCTCCAAGACCGACGGCCCCAACGGCCGACACCAGACGGCCCCAAAGGCCGACACCCGATGGCCCCAAAGGCCGACACCTCCAAGACCGATGGCCCCAATGGCCGACACCTCCAAGACCGGCACCTTCCAAGCTAGGCGGCCCCAGCACAACCCAGGCGGCCCCGGCGCTTCCATCCTAGCCGGCCCGCCTGATCCAAGTCGGCCCCGGCGCTTCCATCCTAGCCGGCCCGCCTAATCCAAGTCGGCCCCGGCGCTTTCATCCTAGCCGGCCCCGCCTGATCCAAATTGGCCCCGGCGCTTCCATCCTAGCCGGCCCCGCCTGATCCAAGTCGGCCCCGGTGCTTCCATCCCAGGCGGCTCCGGGTCTCCTGTCCCACCGAGTCGGCAAAGGCCATCCCCGGTCGGCCCAACTCGGCCCCGACGTCTCCTGTCCCACCGAGTCGGCAAAGGCCATCCCCGGCCGGCCCGACTCGGCCCCGGCATCTCCTGTCCTGCCGAGTTAGCAAAGGCCATCCCCGGCCGGCCCGACTCGGCCCCGGCGTCTCCAGTCCTGCCGAGTCGGCCAAGGCCATCCCAGGCTGGCCTGACTTGGCCCCGGTGTCACCAGCTCCGCTGACCTGACACTTTCCCCGGCGTCTCCAGTTCCGCCGAGTCGGCCAAGGCCATCCCCGGCCAGCCCGACTCGGCCCTGGCACCTCCAAGTCTGTCAACCCCGCCCCGGCACTGTCCTGCCAGCGGGGTTGGCCCCAGCCATCTCGGATCGACCCGGCTCGGCCCTGACAAATCGGGATCTCCCAGTTCCCGCCAGATCAGCCCCAGCGGCTCAAGAATCTGCCTCTCTGACGCGCGCCGCCCGACAGCCCCGCTGCTGATGGGACGTAACCCACCAACCAGCCCAAATTCACGCAAGGGCTCTGCAGACATTTTGACTTCATGCCACCCCACGTGGTCGTGCCAGTGTCAACCCCTATAAAAGGGTAAATCCACTCACCAAACAGGTACGGGCGATAACCCCCAAAATCACCATCTATACTCTCAAAAGGGATTCCTCCTTTCGGAGACCCCTCTTCTCCACCCAAAAATAGGGCTCACTCGAGCCCTTCTTCAGCTGTGACCTCAGTCACTAACTTGACCGTCGGAGGGTCCCGCCGGAGCCCCCTCCGGCCCTGAGACTTCCTTGCAGGCAATCCGGCAAGGCGAGGATTCGAGGAGCGCCTCCGTTCCCGACGTCTAGGAGAGGTGATCGAGCGTCATCACCAAGCATTCCTCTTTTCAACAAGAATTACGAAGCGACTCGGATTTGTAAGACTTTCATCATTCCCTCTTGTTGTATTAAAATACTTTTAGAGAATGGTCTAGTCTCGTTAAACACATTTAATGGGGAGCAATCTTTAATGATGGAATTTTATATGTTGAACCAAGTAGGGGAAACAACACCAATTGATGTGGGGGCAGTTACACAATGATCAAGGTGGGAGAGAATTTGGGATGTCAAAGCCGGTGAAAGGGCAGTTGATACATAGTAATGGGAGTTCAAGAGGTTTTGAAGCAATAGTTGAATCGAAAAAATAAGAAATATGGAGGATAAACTAGTCATTCAAGCTTCCCTTAACCAAAAATATTCTACTCACCCGCCCACAGGAGTAAGAAATGGCACAAAAACTAGCATTCTAGGGGCCACAATCATCTATTCAGAAATTTTACAAACACTAGAGAGGGACTGCGACTTGAGGGAAAAATTTTGTTTCCTTTCATTACACTTGGAGGGTCAAAATTTTCATTAGATTGGAGAGGGACCACTAGTTAAACAAAACTATAATGTAGGATTGGAATTTTAAATGAAGGGGGTCAGGGACCTTTTGTTAAAAAGCAATCAACATAGGGATTGCCTATTAAGACCCCTTATGTAAGGTGTATTTGCTCATCTTCTAGTGAGTTTGTCTCTCCACTAACCTTGGTAGCGTAGAGAAAATAAAGTACTACACTAAATCTAATTTATTTATTGGATGGATGCAATGGTGTTGCTGCAAGTTGGATACATGGCATGTTGAGGCAACTACTGCATACATTTATAAATGAAAGACTCCTCTATTATCATGCAAACACCATGAACATGACTTAAAATGCACACTATTTTATAGCTCAATTTAAAATGCATTTTGTTATACCATTTCTAGCCACCAATTTAATGATCATTATAATAGTTTGTGTTCAACAGTTTGATGAACATATTTAGTGCATTAATACCTCATGAACTTCTAAATCCATCTGCTGCCAACAGAAAGAGGGGGGGGAGGAAGCATTTTTTTTTAAAAAAAACTCCACTCACTAAAAGAAATATGAGAAATAAATGGAGAATGAAATATGGAAAGAAGGGGTGTAAAATATTTGAATATGAAGGCTCACTCATTAATAGGCAACATTCTTGAACTTAGTATTAGGATATCTAATATTGGGATTATATGGGCTGCAATTAGCAACTCTTTCACTAATCTCCATGCCTATGATGAAGGTTTACACATATCAACCCTATCAATCAAACATGACACACTTCATTCTAAACTAGTTTTATTTTAATTCATGGACAAGAAAGACTCATCTACTGAAAGATTTTGTTCTCTCCTTGCTCATTAATGTATCTATATTTTATGTCCTCCAAAGAAGGAAGATTGGAATTAGTAGTGAGGAAGTTAACAACCATTAGCTTATATGATTAGTATCTTTGTTTGAAAATACTTAGTTTTAGAGAAGGTGAAAAATTAAAACCTAGATGTTGTCACGCTCCCAACCCAAGATCCTAAGCTAAGGAACATGACAACCATTGCATATCTATAATTTATAATCTCATAAGTAAGAAAGACATCCACCATGATATCATCTAATAGCTAAGCACTTAAAATAAATTATAATTGAATATTCCTCAAGTCTAGAATTGAATACATTTTTGATGATCTGAAATACATCATTGATCATAGTCATGGTCCGTTCAATTAGATCTTAAATCAATGTGCAATTTTTTTCACTCGATGTACACTCCTTCATTAGTATCTCAATTATATTTGAAAGTAATGAAATAATAGAATAATAAGCGTATCAATCTAATAAGAAATGATTGTCCTAGCTAGATAACTCATACAAAAAGTTAATAATAAACATGATATGCACATGAATAATGCCATCATGCCCAACATGAAAAGAAGAGATGCATAAATTTTCAAATATTCAAATTATTCATAAAGATAAATTAAATTCATCATAAATCATCTCAATCTCCCTGATTATGTCCAAAATTTTATCAATTAGTTTACAATCCTCATTGAAACATTATCAAACTAGTGCACAATCTCCATTGGAAGGGTATTGAAGTAGTGTACAATTTTCACTGAAAATAATATTGAATAAGTGTTTGATCTCTATTGGAAGGGTGCTTGTGTATACCTAGATGGTTTCCAAAATTCATAATAAAATACAATCGATCAAATCTGTATCAAATCAATCCATGATCAAATTCCAAACATGTATGCATAATTCTAAAAGAGCATATGTATTTATAATTAGAAAATATGCATTTATAAAATCTATGAACCAAGTATGAGATCAATATTCTTATTGAATATAGATATATACATGAAATATCAAGAAAAGATAGATCATCACTTGCATATATACATGAAGTATATAGAAAAGCATCACTTGCTTTACAATTGTGCTTTTAACTTAGATGCATTTCTATGTGTTGCATGATTTTCAAAACTTTGAATTATGTGGAGGATGGTTAGATATTTGTTAAACTAATTCAAAATTTTAGTCCTATATAGGATATTTGACAAAATAATAACTGATTCAAATATAAGTTTTAGTTTTAAGAAGTGTAATCTCCAAAAATATTTAGTAGATAAAGTTTTATATATTATCTCTCTTTATTTCTCTCTCTTTATTGTTATCTCCTGCTTAAAATATGTGATTCATATAATCAAACTTAACATGATGAAAAGATTGATTAAATCTAAGAAAAAAAATCTTTGGTGATTTGATCTTTTGTGATTATGTAGTGAATTCATATTTATAAAGTGGACCTATTAGACATTTGAGAAAAGAGGATTGAGTCCACAGATATATATATATATATATATATATATATATATATATAGAGAGAGAGAGAGAGAGAGAGAGAGAAAGAGAGAAATTAAATTAAATTATTTTGTAACTTTTATCTTTTTTGGATTTAGATAGTTCGAGTTCATCCTAATTTTTTTCATTAAAATGCATTTTGAAAAGAAAATAATGTAGTTTATTGTATCTTGAAAAACCACCATCAACTATTTGCATTTGGGTGGAACAAATAACTCTAAAGAATGCTCTATCCATATATACCTGCATCAAGTAATATTATTTCTTATTCATTTATTTATTTTATTTGTGCATAAAAAGTTGTTCAAAATAGAAATATTTTTTCCAACAAAGTTAGTGCTATTAATCTTTGAAATTTTAGATTTAGTTGAAACACCTCAAGTTGCAACTCAATCCAAAACTAGAGGTATCCTATGTAGATCTAACTTCTTAGAGGTGAACGCAATAGATTCTTGTAAAGATTTGATCCTCTCAACTCCAAATCTAAGAGTTTAGTTTGCTCACAAACTAAATCACAAAATGCATGTGGTGACCTTATGAGCTAATAGTTGAGGGACATTCGAACAAGTCTTCTTTAATAAGGTTAATGAAGGATAGAATGATGTCTGAAATGGTGAGCAAGATAGATTTCCTTCACCTCTCCTTAAATTTGCTGGTTCCTCCATCCTCTACCATTGAATCACCTTTTGCCCTTCCATCCTTGGCCTTCTTATTTGGAATCGTGTTATCGATGCGCTCTACTTTGCCAACATCACACACATTTGCCCTCTAGATCTCAACGAGGTGTTGGGTTTCCAGGGTAAAAAATATGGATCAAATCTAAGTTTCATGTAGCGGAATTAATGATTTTGCATACTAGATGCAACCCTGAAGACCCCTGAGGGCCAGGATTCCTGAGGGACAAAGAAGATAATCAAATTGATATAAAATAAATATGAAACTCACATATACCTATGTTCTTTATTAGAATAGTTTGCTGATGAAGCCAGAATCCTCACCACCACTAGCCACCCAAATGTACGGCCTTCAATGCTGATCCACACAGAGTCCTTGGATGAATTCCTCCTAGGATTGGTTGATAACCTTTTTGGCAGAGGTGCTAGCGTCTCTTTCTTGCCTTCTTGCTTTTTCCAAATCAAGAAAAGAATAGAACAAGGTGCAAGATCAGATCAAAAACTCTTAGGAAGGAAGAATATGAATTCTTAGGTGTGGAAGAAAGCGGAGGAGACGTATGAGACTTCTTGGCATGAAGCTGAATTTATCTTAGGCGGTGTTTGTCGAATGGCCAAATTTTAAGGAATCTTTTTATTCAAAATTTTTCTTCCACCATCTGATATGGTATGAGGCTTTAATAAGACATATTCAATCAGCCAAATATCAGATAAAATTAGTTTCTCAAAATCAAACTTAGGTGTAAAGTTGTTAGGAGGTTAAATTTTAGCCAATCAAAATTCAGCATATGGTAGTTTCTAGAAACTATGCAACTAAATTAGTTTTTGATAAAATCAATCAGATCTCTGTGTTTTTAATTTAAATTTAATCCAATTTGAATTTCACACATCATAATTTAAATTCAGTTCAAATTTGAATTCAAATTGTTCATATAACAAAGTTTGTTAGGATATTGTTATACATTGTCTTAATTGGATAAGCCAACCAAATCCTAACCATATGATCTCATATCCATATAATATCATGTCCAACTCTTGCGGATGTCCTCCTCCATCATGTGGTGATGAATCATGCCCATCAGATAGGCATGAATTCATGTGCTATGTGGCTCAATCCAGACCACTAATTTGGGTGCTGTGCGGTTTCAGCATTGAGTGCATCATATGGACCTAATTTAATCATAATTTTCTAATTGGATCATATTCAAATTAATTTGAACCATCCATCACATGGACCATGTTCAATTGGGTGTCCAATTATGGCCATCCATCATGCATTTCAGATGTGCATCATATGTACATCATATGCAAAGTGAAAACATCCTTTCTTTATGATGAATCTTTATTCATCAATCCATATCAATTCAATTCCTATTAAGATTAGGTCAAACCCAATCCTAATTGACTTGAAAAAGTGGTCATCTAATCTAAATTAAGTTCAACTTAATTTTCATTTTAACTCATCCAAAAACTTCTTAATATGTGTGACCCATTGGGCCCTCGACACGTTGGCAACAATCATAAATCAATCTGACCCAGATGTTGACCTAGTCAATCCTTTGACTTGTTCAGCCTATTCATAATTATAAATCATAAGTGGCTTCTAACAAAGCATCATGATTACCCAAGTGTCATAGAGTTATGCCAACATGGTTATCGACATCACCTGTCCATGATCGGTTAGTACGATTCAATCCAGTCGTTACATATTTCAGATTAGTCAGTGGCATAAAAAGTATCAATCCTATAACTGATTTTATTTACTTGATCTCAGGAAAGACTAACTCATATGAAGTATAACTCCAAAACCATTTTGGATTCCAACTCAACCTTGAAAGAATTTTAAGTTTAATCAATCTATCAAGTTACCGTGGGATATATAATCCTCTTTATATTAAGAGAAACAAATTCTATCTTGATCAATCACCACCTTAATGTATTTTATGTCATACCCAACCATCATCATATTTGCCACCATGGCTAGAGTGATGTTTGTATATCATCAAAGTATGGCATTCCATACATGAGGTGCAGTGAATACCTCAAGTCAAAGGATCACTCGCACAACCATCATTAGAGATCAACCATTGATACTATATAAAATATCCATATGAAATTTCTATGTGGGTCAACCAATGCATTGTTACAATACGAGTATCCACACATCTATCCAAGTATCTCCATACTTTAGCTTGCAAGATCAGCTGCTCACCACAAGGGTGAGGATATGGAATGTATGCTAGTCTCACGGTGTTCGACGGTATCCAATCCCATCTACACATCGACTAAAAAAATTTAAAGAATCAAACCATAATGTGCAATTTGAATCTCATAATTTGTAATATCATTACAAATTTCATATGCATAGTTTATATTCTTTTGGACTTTATCTCACAGACAAATATATCAAATATATATAATAAATAACATCTGGATAGATAAAAAAATTATTTTATTTGATTTGTATTCATAGATTGTATACACATAGCATTCAATCCGATTGGATCTAGGGCATACATAACATGAGGATGAAAGGAGAGCTAGTAGCAAGTGGTGGATGATTGGAAACAAGGACAAGAGGATAGAATTGGGAATGGAGAGGGGAGGAATACTGGAGTAGAAAATTTGGTCGGAAGAACACATATATGGTATTGCTTGTGGAGTGAAGGGCTATGATATCCCATGAGTGATGAGCCCAAGGACAGAGAGGTAGAAGGTGATACCAATGGTTAGGGCCAAGGAGACAAACATGAAGAGGAAGGGAAAGGAAAGGAGAAGCCTTGCCACAAAAAGAATATTTGGTTTTAGCGATGCCCATTAGCGATGCCATAAAATATCATCGCTAAATAGTGACGCAACAACAATATAAAAAAATAGTGATAAATTAACGACGAATTAACGATGAATGAAATTAGTGATGTAAATATCGTCGCTAAGTAGTCGCTAATTAGCAATGCCTTAAATCTGCATCGTTAATTAACGACGCGATTACGATGTCGCTAATTATCGATGTACGTGTGCATTGCTAATCAGTGATGCTCCTCACGTGCACCAGATTAGCGATGCGCGTGTGTCACTAAAGGGCATGGGGTGCGCCCACCCGCACGGCCGTTCGCACGTCGGGCACGCCTTCCCTATTAGATATTTCATCTAGTGAGATAAATATATTCAGCATAGTCTTTACACTTTGGGATGGTCTGAGTTTTGTCTACCTAAAGCTCAAGAGGAGCTTGGTATCCTAGATTTAAGAGTTTGGTTGCAGGCTTTATTATATAAGATTGTTGCTAGGGTGGTCTTGAAGCCCAATTCTCTGCTTTCTAAAGTGTTTTCTTTGAAATATAAACTTTCAAGGCATCGGCAATCATATAAGCCACTGAGGAACTTAACTAGTATTTGGAAAGAATTGTATAGGGTGTCATGATTTATTTCTAATCAATTTATTTGGTCTATTGGAGATGGTAGCAGCGTTTGCATACTGACTCAGCCCTAGTTTTGATTATATTCCTATTGCTAGATTGGCTTTAATATTTAATTCTTAGAATATTCATTTGTTTCGAACTATCTCTACCTTGATTAGTGACGCAAGAAAATGGAAGACAGGTCCTTCTGTCATTGTTTTCTCACTGTACTTCCAGCAAAATTCTTGGCATTCTAGTTGGTGGTCCATGACACGAGGACATGTTGGCATGGGATCCTAATTATTAATTTGAAGCATCTATTAAAGCTATCTACAAGGCTATCATCTCTAAGAAATCTCATTAAGTTAATCTAGCTATTTCCTTGATTTGGAAGAGCAAGGCTCATCCTAGAGCTCTTTGTTTCCTTTGAAAATTCTTCAAGCATTACCTTGCTACAACATCTCATCTTTCGTGTTGACTACCATCTATTCATCTTGTGTGCAATCGATGTCGTTCTAGAGGGCATCAAGGATCACTTATTTTCCTTTAACTATCCAGCTTTAAAATTGATTTGGGATACGATTGAGCTATAGAGTCTTGGTTAAGTCAGGCGGCATGGGATTTGCTTATTGATTCTCCAACTGATTTCAGAATGAGTTTTGTGTAATATTTTCCTATCTATCTTCTCTGGCTAATTTGAACAGTGAGGAATAAGTTTATTTTTAACATCTAGAGTTCCAATGTCAAGCCATCCTTCGAAATGCTTTTGACCAAGCTCAAGAGTTCTTTTTATTCCGTCATACATTTTCTTCTCCTTTTGACTTCTGGATTGTTCTCTATAATCTTTTATAGAGCCTTCTCATCCAACTATAGTTTTTTGGTTACCTCCTCTATCAAGTATGTTGAAAATCAATTTTGATGGCTCTGTTAAAGGTTCTAGTGCTGGTGCTAGGTTCCTAGTCATGGATTGCCTAGGCAAGGTTTTTTAGTAAGGTTTTATCCCTATTCAAGCTCCTTCTGTTCCATGTGCTGAATAAATAACAGCTTGGTGGGTAATTCATGAAGCTATAAATGGATATAAATAGATTTCTCTACTTTTGGATATAGCTAAAGGGTACTCTTCTATAGTAATTAGTTAAATGTGAGCTATCCACTTGTCTTCATCCTTTCCTAAGGAACCTCAAAGCAGCTATCTCTCATTTATCTATTGTATGTCAGCATGTGCCTTCAAGCTGCTGATTATTTAGTTGGCATAGCACCCACTTTTTAGGAGCACAAGATATGGATGGATTAGTTCCTTTCTCAATTGATGTTATTGGTAGACACATGTATCCAAAGTACTTGTTATATTAGATTATAGGGGTTTTATCCTTTGTTATAAAAAAAATAGAAATCCTTTGCCTCCACAAAAACTGATAAGTAATGTTGCATAATTCTAGTCATCACATATTACACATTATGAAAAACAAACTATGCATGAAAGAAATCTTTCATACAAGCAAATTACTATATTCAAAACCACAAAGACTACCAATAACCATAGGCGCAAAAGTTTAGTCATCTCCAATTGTGGTTGAATGCCAAACAACACATGATTTTGACACAACATGACACTTTGACAAGCCACACCAAGCGACAAGCACATAATACATAAGCAGATTGACACACATACATACACATATATTTAAGTTCATAGAGATGCTCCTTATCTTGTTGTTGGACCACTCATAGCAATTTTCATGTCAATGCTTTCCATTTTAGCTGAATCGATTTGATCCTGTTCAAGGACTTCTGCATAGATATTTTGGGCTTTCTTATGGCTGACCTCGAGTTGCAAACTCTCCTTCACTTGTAGCACCACTTGGGTCATCGTTGGCCTCTGATTGGCTGTTGGCATGGTGCACTTCATTGCTATATCTACCACCTTCCAAACTGAGTTGGTGTCATACTCCCCTTTCAACCTTGCTTCAATAACATCAGTGATATCCCCTCTAGCAAGCTGAGGATGAATCCAACAAACTATGTGAACCATGTCAGGGACTCTAAGTATAGCTGGCAAGCCTGTGATCAACTCTAAAAGAACAACCCCAAAGCTGTATACATCACTCTTCTCGTTCAGCTGGAATGTATTGTGGTACCTACACAATAATTGCATTAATCTTTTTAATCTTGGAGATATCTAAAGGAGCGATTCATATGGGGTGAACCATCCAAGGTTACCAATGATCTAGTAAAGATGATGAGATCTTCGCCTTTAATTGCACCCATGTGATCTTACATGACAACGATTCTAAATCAACTCTATATCTAGAATCACTATCAAATGTCGTGATCTCACAACTTTCCTTAACTCAAGGCTACCTCAAAATAGTAAACTTGGATAAGATTTAGAAACCAAAATGCCAATCATCTTTTGAAAAAAAGGCATAATTTTAATTTTCACATTAGTAAAATATAATGTAATATTTATAAAATAAAATAAAATAATGTAATTATATTATATTATAGTCATAACATTATAATAATTATAATAGATATGATAATGATATAACAATATATTATTATACTATAATGCTATAGTTATAATATTATGATAATTACAATAAAATGTAGTATGATATTATAATATTAACATGTAAATAATAATAAATAATATAAAATAGCAAGAAGTTACCATGGCATTGGCAAATATATTAGAGATAGTTTTAGCATTACATGGTTAGTAATCTTAAATTTTTATAACACAATAAATAATTTAATTGTAGTTATTTGAAGATATTTAATCATTGTGACATGGCATGTAACCAATTAAACATGATGATTTTAGATTCCTAAGAATAAGATCATTTTAGGATAACAAATATCGGTCATCATGATAACCTATTTGAGTTACCAAATTCTTTATAAGATCATGTGTGGAGAGTACTTGAACTCCATTTGACATGGCATGCAAGTTTCACCTCGCCTACTAAAAAAGCAGTAACACAAGGTGAGGTACATGAAAAGAAAAAATTAGAGATGACTAATTATTATAAGTAGAAAACATACTCAGGATCCACGTATCCTGGAGTGCCCATGATAGCCTCAGTAGACACGTGAGTGCAATCAGTAGCAAGGAAAGCCTTTGACAACCCAAAATCTGCAATCTTGGCCTCTAAGTTTTGTGATAAAAGGATGTTGCTACTCTTCACATCTCTATGGATGATAGGTGGGGCGCATCCTTTATGTAGGTACTCTAGCCCTGTTCATTAAACCTTTGGTTATGGGAATCATACAATAAAAATAATTATAAAATAACATATAATGTAAAGTTTTACCAAACCTTGTGCTGCATCAATTGCAATCTGAAGCCGCTCTCTCCAACTTAGGACTCTACCAGTACTAGCTTTATCTGCAATAGATGAAATTAAACAATTATCTCTAAAGAGACTTGAACACATGCTTATTTGGCAAATTGGTCTAAGTTCATCATGATATGATTGCAAATAGTGGATAATTAACTATAAATATTCGATTCCACGAAGAAACAAAAGAAGGGAGTGGGGTGGGAGAATAAAAGGACTAAACAATTTTATAGTCCTCATGTGGAATGCTAACTCCAAGTGCCATACATATAAATATCTATACGTAGCCTGAGCCCCATATTCTTCAACAACTAACCTTTAGAACTATATTATTTGGCTAGTAAAGTACATCTAATAATTTCAAACATGAACTTGAGTCCATTATATTTGAATTTAAATTTGATTCAATTTAAGTGAAAATCCGCTTGTGTAATAAAATCAAGTGTGCCTATCCCCTCTCTCTCTCTCTCTCTCTCTGTGTGTGTGTGTGTGTGTGTATTGGCTAACATCTCCAATTGAATCATAATGATATGTTATGTCATGCATCTCATGTTTCAAATTCTAGTAAAGGTTAATGCATGTGACCAAAAAGGCTTCAACTGGTTTGCATTTAGAATTTAAAACATCAGCTGGTTGGCACCTCTCTCCTGCTTCTGGAATGGGCTTCAGAGTTTGAACCCAGTTGTAACATTCTCCACATTTCCCACCATTTTATCAAAAGAAAACTTTAACGCTAGGTAGATCAGAAAATGCCTCTCCATACCTGTAAGATGGTCTTTGAGACTCCCGGCCATATATTCATATACAAGTCCAAGGTAATTATCATCCTTGCAATAGCCAATCAAAGACACCAAATTTCTGTGATGAACCCTTGATAAGAGCAGGGCCTACAGTGGATAGATCACTCAAAAGTAATGAGAATATAGGAGGTAGAACGTCATGACTTCTTAGAGCTAAAATAGTTTGGAAGCCAAAATACCTCAGCCTGGAACTCCTTGAATATTGTTTGCGTCTTGGAATCACTTCCTCCAATTGGAGACTCATCGAACCCACTCTCTTGTGCCGACATGCGAGACCGCAATTTCACGGCGACTTCGGTGCCGTCTCGCAAGCGGCCGTGGTAAACGGTCCCAAACCCACCTTTGCCGAGGAGCCGTTCGAAGTTATTGGTGATGGTCTTCAACTCCAAGTACGTGAATTTACGGCTCCCTTGTTGAAGGGGTTGGTCTTCAATGGCCGTTGCATCTTTTGGTTGTGCTTGAACAAAGGGCGCTGGCGCTGATATGGTTAAAAGAAAATTATTTATTCCACATGATCTATGCTCCTAGAAACAATGATATAAAGAGATGACAAGATACATCCTATTTTTATGGATTGCTTGGAAAAAGAAAAGAAAAATTAGACGATGACGGTACATATTTGTGTGGAATTCCTAGTCCAGTACTTATTTTCACTA
Source organism: Calamus simplicifolius (assembly GCA_900491605.1). Classification (NCBI taxonomy): domain Eukaryota; kingdom Viridiplantae; phylum Streptophyta; class Magnoliopsida; order Arecales; family Arecaceae; genus Calamus; species Calamus simplicifolius. Next base: position 2,491,003 of record UESW01003837.1, on the reverse strand, counting down.
AGTCCAATTCTCTTGCTTTGACTCTAGTTCCTTGGACAAAAAAAAAAAAAAAAAAATCGTTCCGTATCTTTGACAAGAATTGCCATGGACTTCTCCTAAGTCATAAATATTTTTTCTTTTTTAAAAAAGGGAAAAAAACATCGATGCGAGTTATTACAAACAGTAATCATGGTTCAAACTTTCTTTTATTTTTTTAAAAAATTTAAGTATTGTCCAGACTTACATGGTGGGCTCGGCGTTTTTCTTCTTCTTAGGCAGTGTAGCAGCACTAATATCGCCGATAGTATTAACAAAGCCGCAATCACTGAAACGACGATAATGACAGCAGTAGAAAGCCTCGTCTTCTTCTTCCCATCATCCATGCATTTGTTCCCGTTCGGGCACAAATCCGGGTTATTTTCCGTTCTTGCACAGAAAAAATACACAAATGTAGTGTCCACAGTGACTAAGAAGAAGTAAACTTTTTGTCTTATCATGTGTGTCTATTCAATATATTGAACGAATGAAGCAAACCTTAACTCTAGCAAGCTATCTGCTTGCTTCTGAGTGAGAGCAGCTGGGATCGACCCATTGAGCTGGTTGTTTGACAAATTTCTGCAAAAAGCCCAAAAACACTAGTTGTAAATCTGGTACAACAGTTTCTAACAGAGGCTAGAATTTTCCTTGGTTTTATTTTATTCTGAGAGACTAGGTTAAGCTCACAGCATGCGAAGGGATTGCAATCCTGACAGGAAATTTGGTATTGGGCCCGTAAAATTATTGTTTGATAAGTCCCTGGGACAAAAGGCAATCAGTACATGATGGTTGCGGAAGAATTCTATCGGTACATGAAAATTGTCGTATTGAGAAATAAGACCAAGAGAGTGGTAGTTTTCAATACTTACAAGTACTCGATGGCTTCGAGGTTCCTAAGAGCCCCGGGTATATTACCAGACAATCGCAGTGAGGATAGATTTCTGCAAAGTAAGCAAGTGAAACAGCACAAATAGTTTAGTCTAAGTATTATTGATAATTTAAGAATTATTTTAAGAAAAAAACAAAGTTTGAGAGGCTTACAAGGATGTAACTCTTGAAGCATTAGAGCTAGAAGCGGTACACTGTACGCCTTTCCAGGTGAAATTTTCTGGACCACACGGATCACCTTGCCAATTCTTCAGTTCATATAATTTCTTGAGACCCATCATAGCATCAACTAGCACGTGCTCACAAGGTACACATAGCCACATCATGTGTTACATATAATACAGGCCCAAAAATAAACACTTTTTTTTTAAAAAAAAAACACATTTTCAAGTTACGTCTTGCTATAATATTTAACTGACCATTAATTCTTTAAAGAAAAACACAAGTTGCATGCCTAAAGCAGGTGTAAAATTTACATGTGCTGTCCATGGAAGGCAAAAGGTTATTAATTGCATTAAATTACATTAATAGCTTACAAGAATAAAATTTTCTGAAATAGATTCTAAAAAAATGTTTAATAAAAAATAAAATTTTTTCATGTTCTTATGTGTTCAGAAAGTTGAGCAAGAAAGTAAAGAATGCAAACTTTTCAAGTTATATATTTAATTTCTTGTAAAAGTTGCTGCTATTGCTAGTAATAACAATGTAGTAATAATATATGAAGGTGAAAGAATAAATGTCCTTTTTCATTATTATTATTTAAGTTTTTTATTATTTAAAATTATACAAATGATACGTGTTTGAAAATTACGAACAAATTTCTCTCTACCATGGAAAAGTCATTTCCTATCTCTGATGTAAAAAAAAAAAAAAAAACCATTACTCATGAAAAATATCTTTACCATGAAAATTACTTTAAAGAAAAAAAGGAACTGAAAAGTTGGTTAACAAGACCAACTTTCTTATAAGTTGATTAACTCTCTCTTTTATGAGGCATAAGAGAAGTGTCTTTTGTGCTAGCCCATTTTCACTGATGTGAATTCTAATGGTTGGGAACTGCGTGTATATTATATGAATCAAATTCATATATTCATGCAGCGGAAGATAAATAATGCATGAATTAAATTCTCAAAGATCAAGATCCTTAGGGAACTAATTCAGTTAACAAAATTAGATCTAAATTAATTTTAAATCATACATGTATTCTTTATGGATGAAGACTGATGAAGCTGGCAAATGATTTATCACTAGCCGTCTACGTGTTCGGCCTCTAATGGTGATCCATGCAGAGATCTTTGGATGATGTACTTCTAGGATTGGATGATGACCTTCCAATGAGGAGTGTTAGTGCCTCTTTCCTTGTTCAATTGATTTTCCAAATCAAAAGAGAATAGTTCTCTAATCAAGATCCAATCTTGAACTAAAGAAAGAGAGAGGATTGGGACATCCAAGAAAGAAAGAACATTCTAGAGAGAGAAAGTGAAGCGTGGGCATCTAAGAGGGAGAAAGGATGAGTTAGGCGTATATTTTTAATAGGGGGTCTCTCTTCTTTATTTATGAAGAAGAGTTGTATGGTTCCACCAAAAGAGATTTTTGTTCAACCATTCAACCGTGCAACCATATCAAGTTGATAACAAACATTTAACCATATCAAGTTGAGAATTAGTTGATAACTTTTCTAATAAATATAGAAAGTTATGTTAGGTTTTTAACCATCCAACTACCTAACAACCAAGCGGTATCCCTAAAATATAGAAACTCAAATAAATCATGATCACACGCCTAAAATTTGGCGTGCGCTCCACCATAACGTGGAGATGGATCATGCCCATCATTTGGACCCAATTAAATATCATATTATCTATTTGATTAATTTCAATTAATCTGAGTCATCTATCATATGGATCAAGCCTAATTAGGTATCTAATCATATGTACATCACATATACAAAAATCTCTCTCTTGGATACAATAATTCTTTCCTTTATGATGAATCTTATTCATCAATTTTATTTTCTCTCATTAAGATTGGATCAAACTCAATCCTATTTAATTGATCATCTAATCTGAATTAAGTTCAACTTAATTTTCATTTTTGCTTCATCCATAATCTCTTTAATGCGTGTGACCCATTAGGTCCCTTGACACGTTGGTAATAATCATGTCCCTTAATTGACCTTAGGGTTGACTTGATCAACACATTATCCAAGTTAATTCTTTAACCAAATCAACTCTTTGATTAAGTCAAAAAATTCATGATAATATATCATGAGTGGCCTCTAGCAAAACATCATGACCACCCAGGTGTTAAGGATTTTGTTAATGTGGTCATCAATACCTGTTTATGAATAGTTACCATACGATTCAATCCTTTTATCATATATCCCAGATCAATCAGTGGTATAGAATATGCCAACCCTATAATTGATCTTTGTTTACTTGATCTCAGAAAAAATTGACTCATATGAATTGAAACTTCGAAACCATTTCGAATTCTAACTCAACATTGCAAGGATTTAATAGTCAATTTAATCCATCAAGTGGCCATAGAATATAACCCTCTCTATCAAGGAAGATAAATTCTATCTTGATTAAGTACCACCTTCATATGCTTTATGTTATACCCAATCGACACCATATTTGCTATCCATGGCTAGAGCAACATTTGCATATCGTCAAAGCATGATATTTCACACATGAGGTGTAATGAAGATCTCAAGTTAAAGGATCACTCGCACCATCGTCATCAGAGATCAACCATTGACACTATATAGAATATCCATATGAAATCTTTGTGCGGGTCATCCAATGCATCGTTACAATAACGAGCATCTACATACCTATCCAAGTATCTTCATACTTCAGTTTGCGAGATCAGCTACTTACACAAGCATGAAGATATGTAATATGTGCGAGTCTTACGACGTTTTACAGTGCCCGGTACTGTCTACGCATCGATTAAAAAAATTTAAAGAATAGAACCATAATGTGCAATTTGGATCTCATAATTTGTAATCTCTATTACAAATTCCATATGCATAGTTCACATTCTTTTGGACTTTAGTTCACAGGTAAAATAGATCTAATATATATATAAGAATCACATCTAGATAAATAAAGAAACCAATAAATTTGATTTGCATTCATAATGAAATGTGTATAAACTAGCATCTAATCCGATTGGATTTAGAGCACACACTAATACTAACATCGTTGCTTTTCATTAATTGATTATTGTTAAATGTGGCTAAGTTGCTAAAGTCCTCTCTTTGTGAAAGAAAGGGTCATAGTCATATACTTTATGACAAACAAAGGCCATTACAATAATAAACTCTGTATATAGTTAGAAGAACAATGTTCATTATTTCCCAAAGAAAATTTGAGTTCTATTATATTGAATGACTCCAAGTTTATGTTTAAAAATCTTGTTTGGCATGAAAAAAGAATATCTTAAATTTCAATGGCCTTAATGTTTAATTTGATATTGGCTTATATATAGTTGTGCATAGAACAAATAAAATTACATATATAGAGACATGCCTAACTTCGTATGAAATATATATACACAAGGGCTATATATACACACAAACATACATACATATAGTGTGAGAATATGTTTCATGAAAAGAAATGGAAAAGGGTTTTTAAAGAAGAATTCAATCCAATTGGAAAAACTCATTCTTATATTTACTTTTCTTTTTTTTCACTATCTAGAAGGTTGAAAAGAACATTTTCTAGTTTACCTGCTGGGCTTTTTCAAAGTAATCGGATGGATATCTTAAGAGTTAAGGGATGTGGGTAAGGTTTTTCATGCGAAAGACCATCATAATCTTCCACTCATGGATGACCCCTGATCCGATCTTGGAGATATATGATCGAGTGTAACCTTATTTGTGCATATGGTTGCACCCAATCACATATCTTAAAACATGACAGGAAGGTCATGCATGTGTGAAATATCATGATGGTGTTTCATGTAAAAGAACCAACTAGGGCTCAACAATTAAGCATAAGATACAACCAAACAAAGAATACAATGCAAATATCTCCTTCTTTCTATCACTCAAGATTACTATATAGTTCCAGAGATTATGTTACTTGAAGTTATTAGCCTTAGCAGTTTTTTTTTAATTAAAAAAAGAGACATTATCCTTAGTTAACCAAGGTAGCAATATACCATCTCCTCTGTCAGATGCTAAATTCGGCAAGGAAAGAGTACTGAAGATCTCCACAGCATTGAGGATTGGAGGAAGGTTGGAACCGGCCGCCTTGGTTATGCTAAAACCATACTGAGTCGCACTCGGAAACTTACCTGCGAAGGTTAACTGAGTTGATAGTAGGTAAGAAGGAGTGAAATTCCTCGTAAGAACTTGCCCGTTTACGAACACATCCATTAATCTTGTCTCGTTTAAAGGGAGACGATCAAACTCGGCGAAGTGAATGTAGATATAGTACACAGGACGAACAAATCCACCCTCCGAATTCCAGTAAAATTTCAAACTGGTATTATCCGATGGCATGACTGCAGTGCTCATAACGATGGATGGCACCTGAAAGCCATCCGTGGGACCAATCTGGATGGTCTGGGAAGTATTTATGCGAAGCCAGTCATTGTCATTCAACGGCCGCCAAGGGCGATCATAGGCGTCATCAGGATACCTATCGGACAATAGTTTAATATGGAACATGTAAATCTTTTCTGAATAAGAAATAATATTATGCTAACGCACGATTATCACTAAACTTTTAAGAACATCCACATTTGCATATAATCACAAGAATCTTAATTGTTTGCAATGCACACCAAACAACAGATGGACCTAGATATATTAAATAGATATATGATCAGCTTTAGTTAAATTACGTGGGAAGGTAAAGTCATGTATAATTTGGTTCATTGGATGTGATCAATTATTTATAATTATTTAAATATAAACTCATATGATTTGAGCATTTTTAGTCTATACATCAACTGATGAAAAATAGAATTATTTTATATTATTTAAGCTTTCCAATTTTTTGATAATTTAATGCATGGATTGAAAGTTTTCAAATTATATAATTTTTAGTATTTAAATATTTTTAAAATAATAAATCCTTTTGATGGCTTAGATCAATAATAAAAGACTTTATTATCTAATCAAGACCTAATGGTAACCAAATGGAATTCTACTCTAGTATATATATATATATATATATATATATATATATATATATATATATATATATATATATATGTGTGTGTGTGCGCGCGCGCGCGCGCACGCGCGTGCATGGGCACACGCATGTGTGGGCATGCGTTAAGAGAGTAGAGATCACTTGTTGGCTCTAACAAATAACCCTATAACAAAAATTGATGTTAATTGGGTGGTCAAAGTTGTCACGTAGATGATATTAACTTTTAGATGGGATCTATTATTTTTAAATTATTTATATTAAAATTTATATAGTTTAAAAATATTTAATTAATTTATATATTCAACGATCAAAAATAAATGTCTTATTAAATTTATAGTTTTAAATTTGTTTTCTAAGCTTTGGTTTCTTTTCTTCATACATGATCCATAGCTCCCGCACAATAAGTACGTTAAACCATCTACTCAAGCAACCGGCCCACCCACCTATGTGTTGCCCATTGCAGGCTCTAGAATTCACGTTGCCTCCTTTAATTTAAAAAAAAAAAAAATGACTCATGACCTAAACATTCTTACTCTTTTTCATATTTATAAAAGAATAGAATAAAATATTGGCAACTCAAATCAAGCCTCTTTATTTGAACGAGGAGGAGGAACTTATTGTACCAAAGGAATATATATATATATATATATATATATATATATATATATATATAACTGCAACCATTCCATTTTGAGCGTACGAAAATACTAATATAAAAGATCCTCCAATACTTATGCCCTCACACTTTAGTCTCATTCTTGATGGTAATAAATTATAAGTACTTTATATGAGAGGAAGTTAATAATGTATTTCTATAAAAAAACAGCTTCCTTCTTGTTTGGTTCATTAGTAGGTTACATAAAATTTGATTATTGATCCATGATTAAACTTAGTTTTTATTTAAAAAATTGCATGCATACTTTATATCTTAATATAGTTGAATAAAAATTTTAAACTTATAAGGAAGAGTATATTGGGAATAAAATTAATTATAGCCCAAAATAAAATTTTACATAACTTAAAGATCCTAGGAAAAGGTTTTGTTTTAATTATTAAGACATTTGGTTGTTTGTAAATATTTATAAAAAATACAATACTCTTATATAATATGCTATATACAAAAATTGCACACAAAATTTTGTAAATTATTTTCACAAATATGGTTTACCAAGTATTTACTCAGTGAAATTCATCATTTATATGTGTACTTCTTAGTTCGAATTACTTATCCAATCACTGCTTTTATTGAATTTTTGGCTGCTGATAATTAAATAAATAGTAGTTTTAGATATAAAATAAATATAAAATTATAATATCAAGAGTAGTTGCTTAGGTGATATCATCTTTCGCCGCTTGGAAAATAGAGTATGTATTTTAATTTTGAATGGACTTTGCCCTCAAGGGTGAGTTTGGCATAAAATAGAATATATGAGGATGGGTCTCTCTCAGTGAAAAAAGTTAAAATAATTAAATCACCATTTTATATTAATAATCTTGAAAAAATTTCTAACTTTTTATTTAAGTTTCCAGTGGTTTTCAAAATTAAATAGGAGTTATCAAAGGTTTCTAATAGTTGTCAAATATAGTTGTCAAATATAGTTGCAGTTAGAATATCATAAATAGAAAAGCATATAACACTTGCAAAGAATCCAATCTCAATATTGAAATTAAGAATTAGATATCTAGATTATCTTATAAGTATCTATAACTTATTTTAGGAGTAATCTTTGTAACTTAGTTTTCTCATCTCTTCTGATTTAGTTTTCTCATCTCTTCTATCTCTTATTTTCTCTATCCTCTCTTTTTGCCTCTTGTATTCCATTCATATGTCAAGCAAGAGTGAAAGTTGAGTTAGTTCAATTGCCTAATTGCTTGATTTATATATAATTTTACTGTTGCAAGCAATAAAAGATTTTTTTGGTATGCTCAAATTAAATCTATATAATTATTTAAACAATAGTAGAATTTTTGGCATGCCTGATATGATAAAAGGATAAAAATGACACCTAGAGGAAAGAAAGTGAGTCAGTTTAAAAAAGAATCCCACAGTAGAAATGAGGAAGGCATCCTTGAAGATGGACCTTCCCATTTCCAGATGATCCAAGGGGAAGAGTTTTTTTCCCCTCACTACAAGACAACTATTCCAATGTAGTAGCTAACCCTTGATCAAGAAGGCATTACCGCACCAACTGTTGGACACTTCTCTCATGGTGGAGGCCATTCACCATAAGATCAGCCCCTGCCTCAATGGTCATGCTAGTTCTCTTTATGAGGTAAGTTTGGACTTTACGAAATTATATGTCAAATAAGTTTGGACCTAAATCAGGCATGTTTGAAGATATCAGCTCTACGAGAGTAATGGAGTTAACAATTAATTATTTAAAAACTCATATTGCACAAGAAGCTACTAATGATTAATATATGGTATCTAGGAGTCGAGAAATGTTTTCTCTAGATTCAAGAACATTGCATCGCTCTTCAAAGCAAAGTACTAATCTACTAAGGCTAGAATCCAATCATCGAGATAGAGAATCAATCTCTATTCTTTACTGTAGCTTCCAAGGTTACATGACTGAATACAGTGCCTTCAGCACAGAACTTCCGAGGCATGGACTAGAGGTATCAAGATAATTGAATACATCAAGGTCCCGATTATAGGACAAATCCGACTTATGACCCAGGTTCGTCTATCCCATTAAATGACTAGTTGGGTCTAGACTAGGATCTGCTTGGTGAAAATAATTTTAGAACTAAAGATGAAATCAGGTTAGTCAAAACTTAGAACCATCCCTAATGGCCCAACCATGCTCAAATTATTGGTAAAATTATATAGGGAATCAACCCTTGGATCCCATTTAAAGGATTGATTGTTGAATCTAATTCAAGAATAATTTAGTCATAGAATGAGACCAATAACAAGACTAGCATATAGGAAGCTATATTCGGATTGGATATATCAATATTATCCTCTTCCAAGGGGATATAAGGTCCTTAAATTTAATACTTTCTTAGAAGAAAATAACTAATATACCTAGAACATATTGGCTAGTTTATGGTCCAATATAGAGATATCAATGATCTCATCGATATAAGGTTGTTCGGTAACACCTTAATAAGGAAGGCATTAACTCATACATCAATCTTCCTTCAAATTTGGTGCAAGATTGGAGCTAATTTGAAAATATGTTCCATGCCCAATTTTATGAAATAGAAATAGAAATAATTATGGCTGACTTGGCCAAAATAAAACAACAACCTTGAAAGAAAATTGAAGGTTATATGACTAAGTTTAGGACTGCCAAAATCCAAATCAATGTTCAGTTTTCCAAAGGGATTTGTGAACATGGCTATGAGTGCATTAAATTTTGAATTAATAAAAAATTTTGAGGATCGAGAATTTATGAATCTATTTCGATTATCTATTTGCATTTCATAATACGAATGCATACTATATGAAAAGGATTGAAGGAAGAATACCTCGAAAGCAACTTATTATGCTGACCCAAATATTCACCATAGAAAAGTTAAAGACTCGATACTCAGAATCCCTAAAAGAAGCTGAAATAGGTTTGTCTAAACTGGCCAATGGTAGTCCCTATTCCTATCATGCGTTATGAAAACCTGACCCTATTAGAATAAATCAAAAATTGATACCCTAATTAATCAAATCCAATAATAAAATACTATTCATTTGATATATTAAAGGCTCAAGGGCAAGTATTACTACCTAATGAAAAAATAAAGAAAAAGAAGTATTGTAAATGATATAATGATTGGTCTCACCATACTAACAAATGTCTTATTTTTCAAAATGCCCATACCAAAAGCTACTACTATGGGGAAGATTAAATTCTTTAAGAAAGCTAAAGAGACGATGATGTTGGATTAGAACCAATTTCTAAAGAATCTCTAGATCAACATGAGACCTATCAAAGTTAGACAGAAAAAGTTTTGACTTATGGTGGAAGATGCAGAAGAAAATGTTGAATCCTTGGCCAAACAAAAGATGGAGCTTTCATAAAAAAGGATACTAGAACTTGTTGACAAGAGTTGGCTGAATATATGGACAGAATCCTATGCTCCAACTACAAAATGATCTATGGCCAAAAGACCTATGTTGTTGCCCTTTCAATAACTCCCAAAAATGTCAATGGGAAAGTCATTTGTATGGAAGCTTCGTCATCAATATTATGAACCAAAAAAGAACCAACCAACCTAACTACTCAGCCACAGCCAATAAAATGGGTTGAAAGAAGACTACCCAAAAATCCTTAATGAGAAACATAAAGTTGAAGATCTGGAAATGGGCCTACTTAGGTAGCCTAGTGAGAAGTTTGACTATTAGGTACTATATCCGAAAGGTTCCTTGACCAATCAATGCTATAATCCACTTCCTAGGCTTTTACAGGGAAATGAAAATGCCAGACTAAGAAAGTCCAAGAAAGATAAGGTACCCAATCTACCATTAAACCAAAGCTATGACATGCATGACAATCATGGCCTAGATTGCCCACCCAGTTTTCTAGCCAAAAAAAATTATGGCCAAATATGGAGAGCACGTCCAAATCAGAGGAAACCGAATGGATCTCCTTTTGGTTAAGCTCATTGCAACCCATAATCCAACCAAATGTCCAAGTTTGAGGCAAGACTTCAAGTTTGAAATTGAAGACATTCCAAATCCAAAAATACTAATGGATTAATGGTACTAGAGTATGCCAACCCACAGAGAATTCTAATTTGTGCAATTAGAATATGTTAAGGATAGAGAAAAAGAAGATGACAATGACTTAACTAGTAAGCTAGTCAAAAGTAGATGGAATTGGCTGAACAACGTGACCTTAAATTTAAGTCAAAAATTATAAAATACAAGAACAGATGCTGGTGTTAGCAAAAATCCAAATCCCCATCATTGCATTCTTCCTCATAGAAGAAAAATATGTAGATATCTTACTCAAAAAACTCTGAGCAAAGCACTAGGGATAAGTTTGCTTGAAGGCATAAGAAAAATAGTGAAGAAAGTATGAACAAGCCAAACTATTAGGGCATACCTTGCGATATATCCATAAATTATATATTTCCTCTTGTATTTACTTCAAAGGAAGAGCAAAAGGATGCCTCTGAGAATGATACACAAGATAATGATTGTCCTATCACTCAAATCAAAATCAAAGAAGTGTAGGGATCATACTTGACCAAGGCACTAAGATACAAGAGAGGCAACTTCAACTTGGTCAAGAAGGGTCATTTTCTTTAAACCTCCTTTAGAAATCAAGTAACATCTTTGATCATTGTACATCATCTAGTGTTGGAATGGGAAGCCGATCAAATGAGTCTTAGTGGACAATGGAGCTACCATAAATATATTGCTGGCTAGAGTGATGACGAAAATAACAAAGATTAAGCAAGAATCCCTTCAGAAATCATGATTACTGGATTTGATAAAAGGATATTTCAAGCCCAAAGGATTCTTCCTATAGATCTGACAATAGGAAGCACTACAACCACAATGTCTTTTTCGTTCATCAACACTATATCATCATACAATGTGTCACCAAGATTGGATCCCCTCTAATGGGCCATCCTCTCTTCTCTCCAGTAGTTACTTTGTGCTTTGTAAAGTAGTAAAGAAGTTGAACTCATTATGGCCATTTTCCATTAATGCAGGGATTGTAAAAGCTCAAGTTTACAATGATAGCTACAACACAATTCACATTACAATAATGGTTCTTGTAGAAAAGAATGTAATGGCTCTAGTAGAAAAAGACTAAGGCCTCTCCTACTGTTGAGGCTTGCTTGAATTTGTACAACCAACTTATGGCCGTAATTTTGGCCTTATTGAAAAAATTACAAATATACTCTGTTGAAAGAAAAAATTATCTACAACATCGACTGGTTGTATATGTAACTGATTGTATCATTGAAGAGGAATCTATTTGAGAATTTTGATGTTTGGCCTAGAAACAAATGTAGAACTAAGACGGGAGAAGGCTCATACGGGGTTAGAAATTTCAAACTTACCTCTTGAGAAGGCACACTAAATATATTTACCCTAGCAATTACATCATCAATCATACAGTTGCAAATCAAGGTTCATAGTTCCCAATTTAACATAAGAGGTTCCCTTAGGTCTAAAAGTTGAAGATTCTTGATCATCACCATTTCTCTTAGAAAAATGAAGAGGATTGAAAGACAATGAAGATTGAGTAAAGAAGGAAAAAGGGTTGAAAGCACGGAAGCAATAGGGAAGCAAAAGGCAAGTAGAAGAATAAAATAAAATATTGGCAACTCAAATCAAGCCTCTTTATTTGAACGAGGAGGAGGAACTATTGTACCAAAGGGAAATATATATAAGTACTTTATATGAGAGGAAGTTAATAATGTATTTCTATAAAGAAACAGCTTCGTTCTTGTTTGGTTCATTAGTAGGTTACATAAAATTTGATTATTGATCCATGATTAAACTTAGTTTTTATTTAAAAAATTGCATGCATACTTTATATCTTATATAGTTGAATAACAATATTAAACTTATAAGGAGGAGTATATTGGGAATAAAATTATTATAGGCCAAAATAAAATTTTATGTAACTTAAAGATCCTAGGAAAAGGTTTTTGTTTGAATTATTAAGACATTTGGTTGTTTGTAATATTTATAAAAAATACAATAATCTTATATAATATGCTATATACAAAAATTGCACACAAAATTTTGTAAATTATTTTCACAAATATGGTTTACCAAGTATTTGCTTAGTGAAAATCATCATTTATATGTGTACTTCTTAGTTCGAATTACTTATCCAATCACTGTTTTATTGAATTTTTGGTTGCTGATAATTAAATAAATAGTAGTTTTAGATATAAAATAAATATAAAATTATAATATCAAGAGTAGTTGCTTAGGTGATATCATCCTTTGCCGCTTGGAAAATAGAGTATGTATTTTAATATTGAATGGACTTTCCCTAAAGGGTGAGTTTGGCATAAAATAGAATATATGAGGAATGGTCTCTCTTAGTGAAAAAAGTTAAAAATTAAATCACCATTTTATATTAATAATCTTGAAAAAATTTCTAACTTTTTATTTAGTTTCAAGTGGTTTTCAAAATTAAATAGGAGTTATCAAAGGTTTCTAATAGTGTCAAATATAGTTGCAGTTAGAATATCATAAATACAAAAGCATATAACACTTGCAAAGAATCCAATCTCATATTGAAATTAAGAATTAGATATCTAGATTATCTTATAAGTATCTATAACTTATTTAGGAATAATCTTTGTAACTTAGTTTTCTCATCTCTTCTGATTTAGTTTTCTCATCTCTTCTATCTCTTATTTTCTCTATCCTCTCTTTTTGCCTCTTGTATTCCATTCATATGTCAAGCAAGAGTGAAAGTTGAGTTAGTTCAATTGCCTAATTGCTTGATTTATATATAATTTTACTATTGCAAGCAATAAAAGATTTTTTTGGTATGCTCAAATTAAATCTATATAATTATTTAAACAATAGTAGAATTTTTGGCATGCCTGATACGATAAAAGGATAAAAATGACACCTAGAGGAAAGAAAGTGAGTCAGTTTAAAAAGAATTCCATAGTAGAAATGAGGAAGGCATCCTTGAAGATGGACCTTTCCATTTCCAGATGATCCAAGGGAAGAGTTTTTTCCCCTCACTACAAGACACTATTCCAATGTAGTAGCTAACCCTTGACCAAGAAGGCATTACTACACCAACTGTTGACGCTTCTCTCATGGGAGGCCATTCACCATAAGATCGGCCCTGCCTCAATGGTCATGCTAGTTCTCTTTGTGAGGTAAGTTTGGACTTTACGAAATCTATATGTCAAATAAGTTTGGATCTAAAGAAAATCATGAATCAAGCATGTTGAAGATTATCAGCTCTACGAGAGTAATGGAGTTAACAATTAATTATTTAAAAACTCATATTGCACATGAAGCTACTAATGATTAATATATGGTATCTAGAGTCGAGAAATGTTTTCTCTATATTTAAGAACATTGCATTGCTCTTTGAAGCAAAGTACTAATCTACTAAGGCTAGAATCCAATCATCGAGATAGAGAATCAATCTCTATTCTTTGCTGTAGCTTCCAAGGTTATGTGACTGATACAGTGCCTTCAGCCCAAAACTTCCAAGGCATGGACTAGAGGTATCAAGATAACTGAATACATCAAGGTCCTGATTATAGGACAAATCCTACTTCTGACCCAGGTTCGTCTATCCCATTAAATGACTAGTTGGGTCTAGACTAGGATCTGCTTGGTCAAAATAATTTAGAACTAAAGATGAAATCAGGTTAGTCAAAACTTAGAACCATCCCTAATGGCCCAACCATGCTCAAATTATTGGTAAAATTATATAGGGAATCAACCCTTGGATCCCAATTTAAAGGATTGATTGTTGAATCTAATTCAAGAATAATTTAGTCATAGAATGAGACCAATAACAAGACTAGCATATAGGAAGCTATATTCGGATTGGATATATCAATATTATCCTCTTCCAAGGGGATATAAGGTCCTTAAATTTAGTACTTTCTTAGAAGAAAATAACTAATATACCTAGAACATATTGGCTAATTTATGGTCCAATATAAAGATATCAATGATCTCATCGATATAAGGTTGTTGGTAACACCTTAATAAGGAAGGCATTAACTCATACATCAATCTTCCTTTAAATTTGGTGCAATATTGGAGCTAATTTGAAAATATGTTCCATGCCCAATTTTATGAAACATAAATAGAAATAATTATGACTGACTTGGCCAAAATAAAACAACAGCCTTGAAAGAAAATTGAAGGTTATATGACTAAGTTTAGAATGCCAAAATCCAAATCAATGTTCAGTTTTCCAAAAGGGATTGTGAACATGGCTATGAGTGCATTAAATTTTGAATTAAGAAAAAATTTTGAGGATCGATAATTTATGAATCTATTCCAATTATCTATTTGCATTTCATAATACGAATGCATACTATAAGAAAAGGATTGAAGGAAGAATACCTTGAAGGCAACTTATTATGTTGACCCAAATATTCACCATAGAAAAGTTAAAGACTCGATACTCAGAATCCCTAAAAGAAGCTGAAATAGGTTTGTCTAAACTGGCCAATGGTAGTCCCTATTCCTATCATGCGTTATGAAAACTTGACCCTATTAGAATAAATCAAAAATTGATACCCTATATTAATCAAATCCAATAATAAAACACTATTCATTTGATATAGTAAAAGCTCAAGGGAAAGTATTACTACCTAATGAAAAAATAAGAAAAAGAAGTATTGTAAATGATATAATGATTGGTCTCACCATACTAACAAATGTCTTATTTTTCAAAATGCCCATACCAAAAGCTATTACTATGGGGAAGATTAAATTCTCCAAGAAAGCTAAAGAGCTGATGTTGGATTAGAACCAATTTCCAAAGAATCTCTAGATCAACATGAGACCTATCGAAGTTAGACAGAAAAAGTTTCGACTTATGGTGGAAGATGCAGAAGAAAATGTTGAATCCTTGGCCAAACAAAAGATGGAGCTTTCATAAAAAACGGTACTAGAACTTGTTGACAAGAGCTGGCTGAATATATGGACAGAATCCTATGCTCCAACTACAAAATGATCTATGGCCAAAAGACTTATGTTGTTGCCCTTTCAATAACTCCCAAAAATATCAATGGGAAAGTCATTTGTATGGAAGCTTCGTCATCGATATGATGAACCAAAAAAGAACTAACCTACCTAACTACTCCCACAACCAATAAAATGGGTTGAAAGAAGACTACCCAATAAATCCTTAATGAGAGGCATAAAGTTGAAGATCTGGAAATGGGCCTACTTTGGTAGCCTAGTGAGAAGTTTGATTATTAGGTACTATATCCGAAAGGTTCTTGACCAATCAATGCTATAATCTACTCCCTAGGCTTTTACAGGGAGATGAAAATGCCGGACTAAGAAAGTCCAAGAAAGATAAGGCACCCAATCTACCAATAAACCAAAGCTATGACATGCATGACAATCATGGCCTAGATTGCCCACCCAGTTTTCTAGCCAAAAAAAATTATGGCCAAATATGGAGAGTACGTCCAAATTAGAGGAGACCGAATGGATCACCTTTTGGTTAAGCTCATTTCAACCCAGAATCCAACCAAATGTCTAAGTTTGAGGCAAGACTTCAAGTTTGAAATTGAAAACATTCCAAATCCAAAAATACTAATGGATCAATGGTACTAGAGTATGACACCCACAGAGAATTCTAATTTGTGCAATTAGAATATGTTAAGGATAGAGAAAAACAAGATGACAATGGCTTAACTAGTAAGCTAGTCAAAAGTAGATGGAATTGGGCTGAACAACGTGACCTTAAATTAAGCCAAAATTACAAAATACAAGAACGGATGCTGGGGAGCAAAAAATCCAAATCCCCATCACTGCATTCTTCCCCACAGAAGAAAAATATGTAGATATCTTCAAAGAACCCTGAGCAAAGCAAGCCTAGGGATAAGTTTGCTTGAAGGCATAAGAAAATAGTGACTGAAGTATGAACTAGCGAAACTATTAGGGCATACATTGCGATATATCCATAAATTATATTCCTCTTGTATTTACTTCAAAGGAAGAGAAAAGGATGCCTCTGAGAAGATACAAAAGATAATGATTGTCCTATCACTCAATCAAAATCAAAGAATGTCAAACTTAGATCAAAGAATAGGCAATTGAATGCGAAAATGAACTTGCAGGGATCATACTTGACCAAGGCACTAAGATAGAGAGGCAACTTCAACTTGGTCAAGAAGGGTCATTTCTTTAAACCTCCTTAGAAATCAGTAACATCTTTGATCATTGTACATCTAGTGTTGGAATGGAAGCCGATCAAATGAGTCTTAGTGGACAATGGAGCTACCATAAATTATGCTGGCTAGAGTGATGAGGAAAATAGCAAAGATTAAGCAAGAATTCCTTCAGAAATCATGATTACTAGATTTGATAAAAGGATATTTCAAGCCCAAAGGATTCTTCCTATAGATGTGACAATAGGAAGCACTACAACCACAAGTCTTTTCGTTCATCAACACATATCATCATACAATGTGTCACCAAGATTAGATCCCCTCTAATGGGCCATCCTCTCTCTCCATTAGTTACTTTGTGCTTTGTAAAGTAGTAGAGAAGTTGAACTCATTATGGCCATTTCCATTAATGCAGCGATTGTAAAAGCTCAAGTTTACAATGATAGCTACAACACAATTTGCATTACATTAGGAGACCGAGGAGACGTATATAATGGTTCTTGTAGAAAGAATGCAATGGCTCTAGTAAGAACAAGACTAAGGCCTCTCCTACTGTTGAGGCTTGCTCGAATTTGTACAACCAACTTATGGCCATAATTTTGGCCTTATTGAAAAAATTACAAATATACTCTGTTGAAAGAAAAAAATTATCTACACATCAACT